>CM060971.1:64685281-65110281 GCA_030765045.1 Tenodera sinensis
TGGAGCAAGTTTCAGTATATTTGCAGTTGTCTCACGCACCATGCAGTCGCAGTAAGAAAGGAAACGTGATCGGCAGGATTACGGCATTTCTGTGCCTTGCTGTTTGATGAATATGGACTCAAAACACAGCTACCACGTCAAGTCTACAGTGGGTAAAACACAATAAATATATTGGAATGGGAAGTTGTTAAAAGAAATTTTTATTATTAATATTGTGCCTTGAATGCTCTTCCTAATAGAAGCAGAGCAGTACAATGTTAAAATTTCAGCTCCTAAAACAAAAGTTTCGCTTTCCACTGATTACACTCTGTGAGAGCCATCCTCATTATTAATGGTGAAGTATTAGATGTTAGCAAGTTTAACTACTTATACTGCAATATATATTTCACTAAAATTAAAGACAATGGATACAAAGCTTGCTAAATACAATTCTTGGGTAAAATGAAAACAGCTCTTCTGAAAAAAAGTCGGTAACAGATACCTGAAATTTACCTACAAGATAATGGTGTTCCCAACAAGTAAGGCCAATCCTACAATGCGAGATGACTCTGCTGTAAGGCTGGTATTCGGGAGGTCGTAGGTTCAATTCCCGTTGCCGACCTTTCTGACTCAAGGGGTTTTTAGGGGGTTTTCCCGGGTCACTGGGCGAATGCTGGGAGGGACATTTACACCATCCTTTATTAATCGTTTCATTCATTGTTAATCCCGTTCGCTCTTAGAGTCGCAAGTGTCAGCCAAGGCGTTAGGTGCACCTTGACATGGATGATATGCGCACAGGAACTCTTTTCATCGGCATCTGGGAGCCCCCGAGGTTTCCCTATGAGGCCCCCGGAAGACCTAAAAGACTTCGAGGTTTCGTCAAAGTTGGGAAACCTTAGAGATCCATCAATTTGTCTACCGTTAGTGCGGATCTGGCCGCCCGATGTCTCCCCTCACCTCATCCTTCCTTCCAGTGGTGCCCTTTGAAGGCATAGGTACAATAAGCCTGGCTTCAGTGTCAAACCCTCTTCGTATCTCTCCTATTCCTGTTCTTACGGCCAATCTTAGATTCTAGGGAGAATGAGTTTAGATTTGAAATAAGCACATGTGCAAGTAAATCTAGAAGTAAATTGATAGGACATGTTAAAGATGACTTAAGATGTAATGCTCAGTATTTCAATATACACCAAGAGGTCGAAGAAGTATCGATACGCCAAGAAAACCTTGACGTTACTGATTTTAATCTTATACTTTAAAAATGTTAATTTGGAGACAGAACGAATCAGAAGGCATATTCCATTATGCCTATGAAGAATGCAAAGTGCAAAAACGAAATCACTGCAACTATTATAGGCACATTGCAAATGACCTGAGTTTGATTGGAGCGCCCCTATCGGCTTGGGGCGTATCAAGCTGCAGCATGTTAAATACTCATATAGTGATCATTATAAAAAGTGTAGTCCCCCTCTAATCAATCAGTAAGGGATAGTATAACTATTAGCACTATTTTCAAAATATCCCACGATACTGCAAGCATTTAAGTAAACGAAGGCAATTAAACAAAAAAAGCATTTCCTTCAAGTGAAATAAAAGTTGTTTTAGGAAATCTCAGGAATTTTATTTAAAGAGCCAAATATTGATCATATTCCTGGTATGTAAATCCAGGTGAAAGTTACTAACTTTTGGTTTGCGTTAGGTTTGCTTTACTGCATACACTTCGTGTGTGCAAACCATTAGTAGAGAAAGAAGGGCGATTTATAACTTCTAGGAATGTGGTCGCTAAGGGATGGGCACTGTATACTATTAGTATAGACCAGTAGCTACCAAGATGTACTTGTCTTTTGGACAAAACGTACCACCCTTACTCGCCTTTGTTTGGACTAAGCGACGGCATGAGGAAAACAAAAATCTTAAGCCTACCCATTTCCTAGTTCAGGCACACTGTCTTGTCTACACCCGGGAGCCTATAACTCACACTGACCTACCTTGAGCTAGCGATATTGCCTATATCTTTAAACATATTACGTCTGCAAAACTGTGCTCAACAAATGTCTGTCACATATTTACTACCGAAACTACATTAGAAATAGTTTCTAGATTTCGAAATCAGCCGATTACAGAACCAAATGCCTTCATACCTTACCTTTTATTAATAGGTCATTCATTCATACGTTTCATTCCATCCTGTATACGCGATTCTAGCTTTCCCAATGTTTTAAGACTCTGTAATGAATTTTGCTCTCTGCATATTTCATTGTAACTGAACTGTATAGGTTTACGCTAATTAACATAGTTACATTGTATCTTAGTAGTTTATTATTAATACAAAAAACACTATTATAATAACCTAAATACAGTATTGCAAGTAAATGTGCTTAGTTTAACTAGAAGTTCATTTATTTTAAGAACTGCTCTGTTTACGAAGTATAGTGATTTTCTATGTACCTGCAACATTTTGGCAAGTTTCAGCTTTTACTATAGAATTAAAAATAGTTATTCAACCCTAACGCTTACAATTATTTAAATTAGTACACGCTAACATATATATCATATCACATACTCCTACATCATAACCGGGTGGGAGGAACCGGGAAGCTGACAACGTTCCATCTAAAGTACTGCACCCCACTCATGACGCCTGTGGTGAGCAGAGGTGGGGTACGTAGCAGTCGGGCGGTAGGCCTTGGCCCGGATGGGCTGTTGTGCTACTGGGTTATTTATTATTATTATTATTATTATTATTATTATTATTATTATTATTATTATTATTATTATTATTATTATTATTATTATTATTATTATTATTATTATTATTATTATTATTATTATTATTATTAGTATTAGTATTAGTATTAGTATTAGTATTATTATTATTATTATTATTATTATTATTATTATTATTATTATTATTATTATGAGCATAATAATCAAAACTAATAATAAGCATACTAATATCAATAGTGATAAACATAATAACGATAAACATATCAATAAGAATAAAATAATAATAAATTTAATGTTAATGTTAATATAAACAATATAAATAATATAACTTTGTAATATAATATTGTAATTTATTATTTATTATTAATTTTGACCTTATATAAAGGTTTGCCATGTGACACAGAATAGCTTTCATGTGTTTGAAATGAATACATAAAAAGGTTAATAAAAAAACAACAACAAAAAACAAAGTTTTTGTTAGTATATGGCACAGTAAAATGATTATTTTATATTTTAGTACTTTCAAATTTAAATGTTGTGGTTTCCATACAAATGATTTCGGCATATTGCCACAGAGTATTTTATAGTCGTTAGGACAATGTCGTCCTGTAGCAGTTTAGGGAGCTTATATTGTTGTCTCCATTGCACAAATGATTTTGGTATTGTGCCCCTTGCTCCGAAAATAGGCCTGTGACCACGATGTTGCTGATATTATATGAGGCACTGAAGAATAGAATTGTGGGCTCATATTTTCTTCTTTTCACGATCCACTTCTGCTGGCTGGTCTAAGGATGTCTCAAACCTCACTGTGGGATCTAAGATCTCTAACGTCAAACAAAATAATAACAATAACTAAAAGTAGCAATAACATTGATAAGAAACAAACAAATGTCTATCAAACATTACGCGCCTCGTGTTTGCAAAGTTTTTGTTACGACAATTTACAATCTGTAATCCGTAATGTTAGACAATAGGAGCATATACAGGAATGAGTTTATTCCCTGGAAAATAAAGTTCACACACGCCACTGACTGGATTTACCCCTGTTATTTGTACAACTCTTTTAAAGCACGAAAGGTTGTCTACTTATCCGAGGGCCGGCTGGAGTGGGCCACCTGGTATATTTTGTTGTGAACATAGCTAATCACACTTGTCTTCACTGCTTGAGATGTTAACTAAGATGACGTAGGGAATATATAAATAGAAAAAACTAGAGGATTTGCCTCGCGGGGTTTTGGATGAAAACATTAAAGGACTGGCTTTGAAAACACTGTGTAGCAATATAGTGCTGATTACGTAGAAATACCTAACTAAAATGTACAGCTTTAGGCACAAACGACGGTGATAAAGAAAAACCGTTAAAAATGAATGTATATATTACAAGTACGAAACACGGTATAATGATAAAGACGGCGATGAAGGATGATGTCATAGATGAATAAAAATGATAATAATTTCTGTCCGTGGAAACAGATCTGGTTCGTCAAGTATTATTAGTTTAGTAGCTCTTACTTTCATTGTTTATACCTACCTCTATGTCGTACATGTTAACATTTACTTTTACTTTCTCTACCATGTACAGTAATTAGGGGAAGTGTTGTACTCCATCCAAAATTTCGATGTCAAGATTTCACCGGAAATATGTTTCGAGGCCCCCTAAATCCAAAAAATGAGTTTTAGCAAAAGGTCCTCTGTGTGTGTATGTGTGTGTGTGTGTGTGTGTGTGTGTGTGTGTTTTGTACGTGTGTGTGAACAGCATAAATGAAAAACGAAAAGTCTTTAAAAATCCAAGTTGGTATTTATGTTTAACACCTTTCAAGAATGTGTCATGATGATTTTGAAGAAAATTCTTTCCCCTAAACTACCCTTTATATAAAAAAATTATTTTTCAAAAAGGGCTCTAACGATATTGATTAAAATGCCATGTGTGTAAGATATTTTTATGGCGGATGAAATGTATCTTTTGAACTTTCTGACTATAGCCCATGTAATCCTGTTTACTCTTGATGACTTTTTGCATAACTGTTAAATCGTAAGAGATAGAAAAAACTCTTACTAAACAAAAATGTAAATCTTATTAAAACATACAAGTTATGTCCAAATGCATTTTTTTTTTTTGGAGTGAACCATTTTTGAGGTATTCCTTGTTATTTGTACGAGTTTTGCAGTACTTAAACCTTTCTCAAATGGAAGGTCGTTATTCACTTTTTTCTGTCTTGGGTCGTGTAAAGAGAGCGTAATTTCGAAGCCTTCATATAGCGGCCAGCTTTAAAACATTTATCTGTATTCCCTTACATCTACAAGAATATCAGTAACAACATAATTTCTGCAAATGTTTATCTCGAATAACATGAAGAAGATAGGGGAACTAGAGTCAGTAAGATTACTTAGTACAAGAGTAGAGATAGTCATGTGAGCACAACACAGCAGATTTTTGTTTTAAGCACTAAGTATAATATAAGGCATGACTGGCTGATATACGATTACCTAAAGCATGCTCACAATCGTAAAAATAAGTAATTATGGTTCAAACGTCTAAAAGACAGTGTGTTTGTCAGATATATGTACTTCAAATAAGGAAGTCTGTAAATACCACGCGCCCGACGAACAGTTGAAGTAAATATCTTGGGCAAAGAGCAAATAATTGGTATATTCTTACCTAGTATTCAGAAAAAAAATCTAGTTTTTATACACATGTACATATGATGTAAATAATAAAATATTAGGAAGGACATCAAACCAGTATTTGAAAGGGATACTGCTAAGCGTATTTGCATGTCGTCCGTTCAAAATTCAGTTTACGTGTTGGCTCCTCTTTCAGACACGGGTTACAATTAGACTATAAAACATTGAATCTCAATAATGTTTAGCACTACAATTCTGAAGTTTCTGTTTCTGAAATGTTGCTATAGATAATCTTCAAATTGGCAATAGTAAAAGTTATTTATTCCTTTTGTTTTGGAGTCCAGTAGAGCTTCGTTTCTTCTGGAGTAACTGAATCAGCGTATCACGAAGAATCTTGTTTCACAATATTACTCCTTTTAGGATATTCAGGAGCTTCGAGCTCCTTTTGGATTTGAATAAATGATTTACCTTTAGTTTCTGGAACGTACCATACAGCAAATGTGGTTCCAAAAACTCCAAAAATGAAAAACATTAAAAAAGGCCAATAAATGCCGAAGTTATCGGCCAATATTTGGAATAATTTTATGACTGAAAACGAAGCTAAGCAGCCTAATGTGAGATTGATTGTTGCAGCAAGATTTTTCACATTTTCAGGGAAGACTTCTGCCATTATAGTGTAGGGTAGAACCCCCAAAGCTAACGAGTGGAATGAAAGAAAAATAATAAAGCTAACCAATGGAAGCCAGCCCACTACAGAGGTATCTATAGCCGTTTTGTTATCAATATAGAAATATATACCCACAATAAGCATACAAAGAGTTGTAACTCCACCAGAGACTATCAGTAGAGGTCTTCGTCCAACTCTATCGACCTGCGAGGAGAGCATGATGCTGAATAAAAGCAATAATACTCCTAAAATGATGACACTAATATTTGGATCTAGTACATTTGCAGCAGAGCTTTGAAAGATCTGCACAGTGTACGATAAAACAGCAAAGATCCCTGTAAACTGTTGAAGTGCTAACATCGATAATGTAATTATCAACGCTCTGCGATTGCCAGTCTTCACGAAGAGGTCTTTCAAAGGAGCGTTTTGTATCCTTAAAGCATTTTCCACTGCTGTTTGCATCAACTTTAACTCCTGCTGAACACCACTGCCATCATCAGCTCCTCTAAGTTTCATTAGACTTACTTGTGCCTTGTCTGCGAGACCACGTGACAGAAGGAAATACGGGGATTCTGGCATCCATATAATGACTAAGAAGAAACCCACTGAAAACGCTGCCGATATGGTGGCTAAACATGTAAAGGACACATAAGGCCCCAATGAATACTCAATTAGAGCTCCAATATTGAAAGATACTTGAGTTAATGTAACTAATATGCCCCGAATGTCATCTTCTGAAATCTCAGCTAGATATAGGGGC
Organism: Tenodera sinensis; assembly: GCA_030765045.1. Classification (NCBI taxonomy): domain Eukaryota; kingdom Metazoa; phylum Arthropoda; class Insecta; order Mantodea; family Mantidae; genus Tenodera; species Tenodera sinensis. The sequence goes on from CM060971.1 coordinate 64,692,037, forward strand.
GAGATTACGAATGATATACTAAGGCCTGCACCCTGGAGTATACGCGCAATGCAAAGTTCCCAAACAGTAGTCCCGAAGATGATGAGGATCCAGGAGATGAAGTGAGGGATTGCTATGGCCAATAAGATGGTCTTTCTGCCGATGAAGGTGGTAAAGTAAGCTAACGGAATGACACCGATCACGCTTCCTACAGAGATACAGGATACCACCCAGGAGCTTTCATCTGGAGTTAGGTGTATATGCGAGGCATTGCTCAGCAGGTAGGGAATACTCGACGACGTCCAGCAGCAACTAAATCCAGCCAACATGAATGACATGGAAGCTAAAAGAAAACAAAAAGTAAATATGTCAGTAAGTCGTTTCAGAACAACTATGCATTTTAATATGTATTATTCTTAAACTATATTCGTTTACTATTAGTTTAATACACATAAAAAGGCCTTAAGTTGAAATATGTTGTACTTATGCTCAGAAACGTGTTATATCTTTATATGAGTGTTTTTCTACGTTCCATTTATATGCTGTCTTTAAATCTAAGGTCATATCCGCGGCATTTTACCTTTGGAACACTTACTGCTCACGCTCGTGTACAGGGTACCTGATCTTTGGATTTGTATTACTTTTGGTCATTACATTAAGTTCACACTCTCATTCATACTCCCAGACTCTATGTAGGATGGGAACTAATCCTGACTAAACAAAACTTCCTACCCTCCAGCATGCTAACCTAACCTCCAGACCAAGAGGTAGTCTATATGAGCGTTGATTCTACAGGGTATAGATTATACAGCGGAGGGGAAAGCGTCGCGAAATACGACCTCCGAAGATCTACATCTTCCACTCCCTGGATGTGACGGGGTTCTCGGGAAGGAGAGGTGCGTGGATGTGATAGGGTCTCAGATCTTATTGATCCATGCGTGATGAAGAAGCCAATTATGTCTGGATAACTTTATTCACATGCACTTCCTGTCAACCTAAATCCTGCGCCTCGATCCCGACCACACAGACATTTAAATACTTGGCTCCGTGTTTTTACTTCGCGAAGAACTCCTTTATCGTCACTCAAATAATGAATATTAATGTCGCACCGCCTTCGCGTACTTCAAAAGTCACGTTACATGTCTGTCTCTGTAAACTTGTAAATTACGAGTCGCATGTCCATCTCTACAGACTTTCAAATTACGAGTGATTTTACATTAAACATTGCCATATAATTTTTCGGTTCTGCTCCCCTCCCATTACGTGACCATTTTTATTCGTTGATATAATTTCTTCAATATGAATGCAATTTTATATTGGAGGATAAATATTACCGCATCTCCCACAAGTGGCACTCTCCATCAATTTTAAACCTAAATATTGTCATGGTAAATGATACAGCATCAAAATAAGGCTCTCCACAACCTCATTTTTTGTCTATAATCCGAAATATTGGATACACCTGCTGGATTCCTCTATTGACGGATTAGTGTCTTAGAGAAAACGTTTATATTGTATCTAGAAGGTTTGTTTTCCCAACGAATGTATACTTCCGGCTCTTCTAAATTAATATACATATACATATTTCTAAACATAATATTAAATCGATGCTCATATTTTATTGAATCTCTAAATAATCGGATCCCGTACGTAAGCTATGCAGCAAGGAGGAAGGGATAAATTAAGGAACCATAGAAGGCTATACGTCTCTTCGCCTCGCCATTAAATTCACCGCATAATATCACTGCCCGAATTCACACCTGTTGTCTGTTACTCAAAGCAACAACCGATTACTAAATGAAGAATTTAAACTCTTTAGAAGTACACATAAGACGCAGGCTTACGCTTCGTAACATGCCGTGGCGGACGTTTAACAGGTGCAACATTCTTGTACCAGACTAACAAAACAACAGAACAATAACAAAGAATAAGGAAAAGATTTCTGGTACTTGTTCAACATAATTCCTTTAGCAGTTTACATTACTGTACTATACAGTTACAAATATATAGCAGTGTCTACGTGGCTTTGATAAGAGTATATGCGTGTGTTGATTAATTTGTATTGTGAAAACTATTTGAGCTAAAATACATAGTTTTCACGGTAGTAATAGAAATATTATCCTCTATCTAGATTAAGTTTTGCAAAATTAAATATTCAGACCTAGCATAAGTGGTATTTATTAGAGGTGTATTATCCTGACGTGCGAAACTTCCTGTTTAGCAGGAACACAATATGACAGTACTGCAAGACTCGTTGGTTAACGGCTTAGTGGCGCTCAAAAACCGACATAATTCGTTTGAAAATAAAGTTAGTAGAGAACGCTGACGGAGGATAACCTGGAAGAGCTGGGTTTGATGTGAAACGGCTGATTTTTTATAGAAAAATATCGACGAACTGTTTCCGAAAATTCACATGATTACCTTTACCTTTACATAGAGAGGACTGAGGAAATAGCCCCATATCTTTATAACTATACGGTATTCAACGAGAGCACTACGCGGTCTAGTAAATGACAGATATATCATAACCATCACCATCACGGCGTAAGCCTCGTGGCATGTTTCATCTTTAGCGGCAGGCAACCCCAGCAGCACTCTTACTCTTCTTCACGTTGTCATTGTATTCAGAGGACATTTTATTTACTGGGATTCTTCAAGGAAGCAGAAATGTCCGAGCCAGTCGAACTCAATGACAATATAATTGGGAGCAAACACGAAGGCGAGTGAGGACAGGTTGCGCAGTAATATTGCTCGAAATCACGTGATCTGCCACCGCATAGCAAGCGACAATGAGTCATTGCGCTTCTGTCTCTCCATCAAGATCAATTGCACATCTAGAGAAAGGAATCTATCTATTTACTTGATCAAGGTAAATTAAGTTCTTAGAAGGGAGTTAGGTAAAGAGTTGAAAATATAGATAGCCATGAGATTTGGCCAGTTTTAGAAAAAAGTTATTTAAAATTACATATACACATTTTTAAAAGCTATGGGAAGGAAATAAATGGCTTGCCGAGATAAGTTTGGGACCGAAGGATTCGCATGAATGTGCTCAGGAGCACTGTTTTTTTAAGAGTTTGAGAGAACAAAATGGGGAAGGATGCATTATGTGTGGGCAGCTTGAAAGAATATTTCGTTTCTAGAATGTGATGGCGTATACAGAATGGAAGTGAAATGATCCGTCAGACTTTAAAAGCGAATTTCTCATGTTGTGAATAACAAGAAAGTCTAATACCAAAATGTTGAAAAGTTTATAGTTTTCTAGAAAAAAAATATGTTTATCAAAAACATTTATCATCACCTGGCTGAATTATTATTGATTGCAGGTTCTTGATTTATGGCTATATTTATAGAAAATTGAATAAATGACAACTTTTTCCTTTGGAGTATTTCAATAGATTCAACGGTTTTTGTGTAAATTAAATTTAAAAGAATCCACAATTTGTTGCCCCTTCGTTGCAATAGAGATAGACACAATCTTACTGCACAAAACATATAGATCTCGTTAAAACACACAATTTAGATCAAATGGGAAGACGTTAATCATTGGTATTTCTTGGCCACACAAAGGGAAAGAAGTTTAAAGGGCACCATATAGCAACCAGCTTTAAGAGGATTTGATATGCTGGCAAAGTTGTGGAGATTACTGACCCGTGGTAAGTTTCAAAACAGTTGAAAGGAAGGTTTCAGAGGGTGTGTCTCGTGAACGTAAACAAACAAACGTTTTGTGATTACTAACTTTTAACTATTGCACCTAAATCCTCCAATGACATCTGTATCTATGATATTTTTACCAGTTCGTTAAACATTAAATATGTTTTGCGGTAACTGATAATGAAGTAATGTAATGATGTCCAGTTGATAATGGAGTAAACTAGCCTCTGAAACATTTTCCGGGAAATTGAAAAAGTGAGTATGTTTAGTGTTATGAATCGACCTATTTTTCTATTTTAATGTGATCCAACAATACTGCCATCAACTTCCAGATCATTAATATAAAAACCACGATGTTCAAATTCTGCAAGGTTAGTGTAATCCACCATTGACAATGAAACCATGTGGTTGACGTTTTGTTCACGCCATGAATAAGAGTAATATTGTGGATAAGGCCTCTGAGTTTCTAACGGTTGGATTTTGACACACGGGTGGTAGCCAAGCATGTCATGTTGCTATGGGAACCAACTTCATTTATGAGAACATTTTATCCGCTCGCTGAACATTTCACTTGCCGTAGGCCCAAAACTTGTGAAACTTAATCTCTTCCTCACAGTCAGCCAACTTGCTGACCTGTCTCCCACAGATAAATAAATACAATTTAAGGCACGAAGTGCTGCTGCGGATCTTAACAATAGCTTATGTACGACTAACCATTTGTTATATCTATTATAACATATGAAGGCGAGAAAATGTGTGTGCGCGAGTATGTGTGTTTTATTCTACTACAACCACTCAACCGGCTCTTACTTCTATATCCACTGAAAAGCTCTAATACTCCTGGCGGACAGAGGCTATTAGAAATTTCCAAATAGTAATTTTAAATTGGTAGATCTATGCAAACGGGGTTGTCTCATACCGCAAATTCCCTCGTTTCGTAAAATCATCTATCCGTCCGTCCATACATACAATTGTCTCCTTGCACCTCAAACCCTTCATCTCCCTCCCTCCATCACCCTCTCTCCTTCCATCTCTCTCCCCCATCTCTCTCCCTTCATCACCCTCTCTCCTTCCATCTCTCTCTCTATACTTCTCTCTCCAGTTTTCTCTTATCTATCTCTCTCTATATCTGTCTCAGGCTGTCTCTCATCCCTCTCCATCTCCCTCTCCATTTCTCTCCATCTCCCTCTCCACACCCCTGCCAATCTCTCTCCCTCCATTAGTCTATCCTCCATCTCTCTTCCCTTCCATCTCGATCATTCTCCATCTCGCTCCACCTCTAAGTTCCCCTCCATCTCTCTCTACCTCTATTTCTCTGCCACTATCCCTCTTCCTCATCACTGCATCTCTATTTCTCTCCCAACATCTCTCTCCAGCTCATTCTCTCCATTTCTCTCTCACTATCTCTCTGCAACTCTTTCCCTCTGTCTCCACACCTACCTACCCACCCACCTACCTAATTTTGTGAAATCAACTATTTCTGAGATACCGGTGATTATTGGTTTGAAATTGTTCAATACTTTGTCACTTTTAATATGTTGTCACTATTCAGCTGTTTCTTGCAATGGCATAGTGAGCTTTAAGACCAATATATAACAACTGGCACTTATGTAACTATCAATTTGCTTTCCTCTATTCCTCTTTTTCCTACAACAAAATGTGCAATGATTTTTTTTTCTGCAAATGTTTATCTCGATTAACATGATGAAACCGTAATCCCGTGGCACAACAGCCCATCCGGGTCAAGGCCTATCGCCCGAGCGCTGCGTCCCTCACTTCTACCCACCTCAGGGGTCGTGAGTGGGGTGCACTGCTGGAGGTGGGGCGTGGTCAGCTTCCGGTCCCTCCCGGGTGGTTATGCGGCCATCTCGAACAGAATTAACATGGTGTGGACAGAAAGAATAAGCTTTCTTAAGAGTAGTGACCGAAAACGATAGTGGGTAGAGAAAGTAATGTGAATGTTGTTAGCTATTGCTGGATTTCTGATAATGAAGCCATTAGTCCTCTTGTTCTCCAATATTTTTCACTGATGAATGGGGCGCTAGAAGTTGCCGGGCATATTTGAAGGTGGTCCTGGTCCATTTCCTCTGGCAGATCACATAGAAGACAGAGTGGTGAAGAATATATCCCAATTCTGTTCAAATGTTTTGTCAGATAATCATGTCCCGTAATCAACATGAAGGTTGCGACTGCCTTTTTTTTAGGGTGCTCAGGAATTACTGTTTGAATGTAACACCATAAAATCGGAGATTAAGTTTACTTCACGGTTTTGCGAAGTGCGCTATTCCATATCCACTAATGTCGAACATTTCGGGTTTGCCTCAGTGGGAAGAGATTTACCTTCAACAACCTCATAGATACGTCTTAGTGGATTATCGTAGAGCTCCTTTATCGAGCTAACATTTGGTTTCAGTTACAGCTTAGTCTAACCACTAGCGGTCGATTTAACTACTACCTTCTTGTTTTAAGAACGCCTATGTCAGACTGTCTCTCCCTGTTCCCTGTTCATTCTTTGCAAGGTCGTAACTGTGCTGCATAGAAAAGACGCGTGCGAGATACACTACTCGTTTTGATTCATAGCTAAATGCTGACCCACTGACCTAGGTAATGTCAGTCATTGGCTTTGCAGTAAGCGTTCGAACTCAGCTCCGATATAGCATTTGTTCTGCCGCCTTGCGTCACGATCTCTGTGTGGCACGCCTCCTAGAATGATGATGATGATGATGATGATGATGATGATGATCAACATCATTATGATAATTTGATGGCACACAACGATTTGTTATCAGCGCCCTTATAAAATGGATCATGACAACTGCCGCAGATAAAGTTCAGTATGAAATAAAACCGTTTTAAAACACTAAATAGCTATAGATAAATATACTAAACTAATGAGGCAAAAGGCAAATATCTAAAATCCTAAATTCTTAGGTTAATGTTTATTATTGCTAGAAACTTCAAAACTTTTTGGACACTTATTTATCGTCAGCTAAGGGTCCCTCAAGGCGCCAGTGAAACACTCCAGCAGCACATAACCGCAATGGCTTGTCACCCAATGGACAAAGAGTAGCAGGATTCCCTTAAAAAGGTAACCGTTGCCCAATATGCAACCGAGCAAGATCACCTCGCGACGATATAAATATTGTATATTCCAAGTGTGCAGAGAACGTATTGATATCGAAAAATATGACAAATATGCTAACAATTCATGATTCCGTTCATGATCTGCGTCCATATCGATACAAGGTGGCCCCCACAGTTAAACGACGTCGTAAACCACACTGAGTGTTTGTTAATACAATGCGAGTTTCCAGCCAGCACACCAACTGCCCATTTGTTCCATTATCTTGCAAATGGTGAGGGGAATAGGACAGTAGCCGGAGGGAAGATGGTGGTCCTTTCCAAGTTTCAAACAGGCGCGGCTCCTCAGGGTAGGCAGGGTAGGCACTGCCTACCCTATCGTAATACATCAACAAATAATGTTTAAGTATGATTCTGCATTTTATCATTTGAACCGTCATTTTCCCCTAAATTCCAGTTCAAGAAAAGTTTTCTCCGTTATAATGACCAGCGCATGGTCAAATCCTTTAATCTCAATTCCGATTCATCAAAACTGCGCTGCGTGTTTGAAACGCGCGGCAGAAATGATACGCATGGAACCTGGGTAGTGGAGAGCAGGCTAGCTTAACCTCTGCCTGCCCGGCCCCATTTCCTCAGTACGAGGCCCTTGAACAGGGATAAGGAAACATTCGGTCTGTATATGCACTCCGAGCATGCGTAGACGCGTCTGCCAGCAGTCCGAGCACTTGCCGGCCCAAATCCGAATTTATGCGACATTTTCCGAACAGCCATACTCCACGAACGAAGATCTCAGAGATCTGAATCTGTCGTTATCTCTGTGTGATACCAGTATGACCGACATAATTAGTGAACTATTACAAATTTCGCTTTCGCGGCGCACTGACAATGAAAAGAGGAGTGATTTAGCTATTTAACACAAAGCTGCAGTCAGACAATTTTTCAATTTCTTAATCTATTTTAGTCATGGGTGTAGCGAAACGGGGGCAAGGGGGGCCACGACCCCCCCTTGGAAGTTGGTGAACTTAATGTGCAGTCAGTTACTGACCTTTAAACTGTTATTTTAATTTTGATGTAAAGAACAATTTTTGTTTAGCACAAATTAATACGGTTATCTGCAACAAATACTATAAATTTTGACAGTAAAATAATGATTTAATATTATATGATTGCAAATTTCCAACATGTGCCCCCCCCCCCCATGGAAAAAAGTCTGCCGACACTCGTGATTTTAGTTTTGGCGGTAATTCGTCCGTAAGCACACTCATTCACTCTGCTCTTATTAAACAACCAAACAATATATTGTTTGCGTTATCCGCAATGACTTCGCCCCCTATATTTGGATAAACGGGGTTTATTATTATTATTATTATTATTATTATTATTATTATTATTATTATTATTATTATTATTATTATTATTATTATTATTATTATTATTATTGTTGTTGTTGTTGTTGTTGTTGTTGTTATTATTATTATTATCATCATCATCATCATCATTATTATTATTATTATTATTATTATTATTATTATTATTATTATTATTATTATTATTATTATTATTATTATTATTATTGTTATTGTTATTATTATTATTATTATTATTATTATTATTATTATTGTTGTTGTTGTTGTTGTTGTTGTTGTTGTTTGTTGTTACTGTTACACTTTGCCTACCCTAAAATTTTGACTGCGAGCCGCCACTGGTTTCAAAATGGGTATAACGCTGGCTTCCGCTGTTCTCCTGTCAAACCAGACACATTATGGACCTCGAGCAGGAATGTCTTTCCTTCAGGAGAGAGCTGTTATAACTTCTTTCGTGAATACCGTCTGGTCCTGATAATCACAAAGATGAAAGAGCACGTTGTAACTCCGCCATCCTGAAAAGGCCATTTTCTAGGTTTTTAGAATAAAACTTGAAGCCTTGAGATTCCACCTGAGTCTTAATTTGGAAGGAATTCAGTCGAGGAGTTATCTGAGGTAGACACTTGAGTGAAAGCACTGCCAAAGGTGTGGGGCACATCAAATGAATCAACAATAGCTCCAGTAATTGTGTTAAGACCGGCCTTTGACAGATGGGTCGATTTTTCGGCCACACGCCTTAAGTTATCCCATACAACCCAGGAAAGTGTCAGTTAAGTGAAGCTACAAACTTGTTCAATGATATGTGGTTGCTATCCTTAATGACTTGCCTAGAACTTGCGCACATTTTCTTGTATAGGATTGGATTATCCAATGTAGGGTGACGGAATACCCAAAAAACACGCCTTCGAGCACAAACGGCATTCTGGCATTCATTCGTCCACCAAGGGATATGAGATCAACGGGGGTGGGAAGTCAACCGGGGTATAGATTGCTTAGCATCAGAAAGAATCGCCTCCCTGAGATGGGCTAAATCATTCACAGAGTCATGCTCATTGTAAGTAAACATAGCCAACTGGATGTAAAGGATTCAGTTAGCATGACGCAAATACCATCTAGGCATGCGTGTGGAATTTGTGTTTTCTTTGAGCGCCAAATTGGGTGATGTGCACTGAAATCTTCCAGCAACAAAAAAGGTGTTGGCAGGCTCCAGAGGCAGTTCGAGTCGAGTGGGGAAGCTTATTCCCCCACCCGAAGTGTCTTTACCGCAGTACCTAGCCGTTATACGGCTTTACCTGCGCGATAGTATGGTGTTTTGGTCTACAGGGATTTAATCTCTGGGAATGTTTGGGATCAGGGGTATTTATAGGGGCAAGATGGATGGTTGGTAGGGATTGGTCCATGAACGGGCACTGCCCATGCATGCTGATTGGCTGGTTAGTCAATCAGGTGACGCGCTAATCTCCTCCTGGTTCTGGCCGTCAGTCACTTACTGAGAGGTGATCTGAGTTAGGCGTTTTACTCTGTTTTAAGTACAGATATTCATTTTACCTTTCCCATCTTCGAAAATTAGCCCGTTGGACTTAAGATGTCCTTCGGCAATTTTTTAGATGGTAGTCGGCGAGGCTCTCTCTGGTCATATTGTCCCAGAGTGTTCACCAGTGGATTAGGGTGGTTCTGGAGTTTGTTGTACACTTTCTCTGGAGTAGCATATCTACAGGTTCTGGAGTACATTGTTCGAGCGCTGGGAAACTAGATCTTTTAAACCAGAGTGAGAGGTCAGTGAGCGTACTATTTCGCAATGAAGTGCAAGACTTCATTGGGCCAGCTATTTTTTGAAGGCCCTTCTGAATTCACCGAAGCAAATGGTTTACCTTCCTCTGTCCTATTAATAGAACAGAGGGCCATTTGACTGCGCTAGTTCTTTTCCACTTATTTCAATTTATTTTATGGTTTTGGTTTTGGTTACCATAGAAGTAAATATATAAATCTCTTTCCCAGTGCTATCCAGCCACCATGGAGTCCAACATGGGATCATCCCACTGCGATGACAGGGCTACACAGTGGATATACATGCTGTCTCACTCACCCTGGAGTTCGGGTGATATGCTAGTCCGGGCCGGTTAGCCATGAGCGAGGCAGCGCCCAGTTTAGGCGAATCAGAAACCAAAGCGATGTATTGGGAATGCGTACCCTCCCTGAATACAGAAGAAACTGGACCCAGGCTCACACACACAGATATTCATTTCCAACGACACGGGTCTCCACGTCTCCGGCTACAAATGTTTTCCGAGCCACGTGTTCCTAGCTACGTCTATAAAGAATGACTTATCGGCAAGTGCCAGGAGGTTTCAAAGGTCGACTTGCCATCTGTCTACAAGGGCGAGGGATGTGATGCATTTGTAAGTCCAAAGAAAATATGATTCCTACATTTCTCTTAGACTTGGTCGTAAGAAGGTAATCTCACTGTAAAGGAAACATTAACGTTATAAATCCAGAACTAACTCACAGTGAGGATGAAAACTTAATACTCGACATTATAGGCATCATATCACTCCATAATGAAATTAAATTTTAAAGATTTTAATAATTTTTAATATACCACATTTTTAAAAAGGACTAAAAGTAATTTCTCCTAGCTCCATGCACTGTTCTGAAAATTCATGATTGTGAATCTTTAATACCCATGAAAATACTTGTAAAATTTAAAACGAAAAACGTGGGGTGCATGCAATAGATAATTCGATGTCACTAACAATTTAATTGAACTACAAATGATATAAACTGTTGTGCGAATTTGTCAACAACAGCTACTTCCTACATTCTATTATGTATTGCATTTTCGTTTCCGCATTTTGAAACTCTAACTTAAATATTATTTTCGTAACTGAAGAAGCCAAGTGTGTAGAAATTTCACATTTTGTCTAAATATGGTGTGATGCGCATAAAATATACCCAAATTAAGAAGTAAACGTCTTCTTCTGTCCACTTTTATGGCAAACAGATATTATTTTATGCTTATCACACGTTTGTTATTTTTTTAATTACAAGAAAGCTTAAGAACGATATGTAATATTCTTGTATATGCAATTAAAAATTTAATTAAATATAACTGTCGGAACTGAATGTGCCAGCGAATGAAAGTTTTATATTCTGCACTTAACATTGATGTATGTTAAATGTTTACAAGTTTACATCCAAAATTTATATACGAAAAATAGTCCATGGCATATTTTTTGTTAAAATAAATATAAAAAGTATTATTATTACTATTATTATATTATTAACGATAAATATATTATATGCATTATCTTTGTTTAAATAATTGTTTAAACATGTTTCTTAAACGCCATTAACGTTACCACAAAAAGCAATATTGTTTAAATACGGGCAGAAAGGAATAAATGCTAATTTCTTTCGTTTGGATAGAAATAAAATTGAGTATTTAGCTTCTTGTTTGCTACCCGCGCACCACACGAAAGCCGTTCATGGCCCGGCACACCAGACGCAAGTAATTCATAAGAAAATTCTTCTCTTGCCCAGAAATAGTTGAGTAAACTTAAACAATCTTAATTTCGCACTAAATTTCTATCGCTAAAACCGTATTTAATAACTGGTTCAGGGATTGTAACTACGCGGATGTGTGTAGGATCAATTCATCCAATTGGGTGTTTTATTTTTCAGACGAAGAATGATTTTATTTTCATGGCGATGCAGAATTAATGAGCGTTAATGCAAATTTTCGTCCATCGGAAAACATTTGGAGCCGACTCTACCGCCTACAGGAGGGTAAGAGTTTTGACTAACTCCATCAGCATAAGGAGGAACTCATACCGAGGGAGTCAGGGTGACTCGAAACCCCAAGAGCGCCATCTTCCTTACCTACCGTAATAGGCTCCTGCAAATATGCTACTCTTAAGTAAAATTATAAGTTCGCAAATGAAGCAAATATTGATGTAATATTGTTCTTACCCTGTCCTCAATTACCAGTCTAAATATGCAGAAGTACATTTATAGCCCTAACAGCGCGTAGATATATCAACTGTCTTTTTACACAAAATGTTATATTTAACTAGCTGTCCTATGCAGCTGCACGGGTGGACGCATGCATGCAAGTAAGGGGTTGAAAATAAGGATAGAGGTAGTTTATAAAGGTCATGAGTAACCAATAATTTCCAGCCGTACTTCATTATTTCCATAAAGTGCAAATTTGTACGTAAGGATTATAACTGAGTAGATTAGTTAGTTTGTTGAACCTGTAAAATATTCTGTAACATTCAACAGGCCCTATCACTCAAGTACACAAAAGTGCCTCAAATATATTGAACGGAGATTATATGGAGTTAATACAAAATTAAGATAACCTGAAATACTCTATGAACAGACTAGAAGAGATGAATAGCTGCTTAATTTTAAAAGATTTTAAAATCAAACAAGGAAATGGCTCATTCATGAAAATTTCCATAAGAATAAGATTAATAACAAAATGCATATTTATAGAACAGGTGTGCAATATCTATGCTTTAGATATATAAGCTATGGTATAATAGTAAAAAAGTAACACATGGCCATATGATGGGGAATTGCTTTTTCTGGACTACACTGTTTCGTTCCAGCTTTCGTTGCTAACTAATCAGAGAAAATGTAGAACAAAGCCTAAAGAAATAGTTGAGTAAACTTAAACAATCCTAATTTCACACTAAATTCCTATCGCTAAAAACGTATTTAATAACTAGTTCAGGGATTGTAACTTCGCGGATGTGTGTAGGATCAATTCATCCAAATGGGTGTTTTATTTTTCAGACGAATAATGATTTTATTTTCATAGCGATGCAGAATTAATGAGTGTTAATGCAAATTTTCCTAAATAGCCGAGAGATGTGTGGTGGCACAAGAAGATTATTTCCAAATTTTCAAAAGACGAAGGTTGTCAAAGTGTCGTGCCATGCTCTGGAAGAGTGTGTGACATGACGTTACATGGGAGCGTAGCTGGGTTGTTAGAGCTTGGTTGAGCAACTCCTAATACCAGCACGAGTTACAAAAAAAAGTAGACTTTTGATATAATTAAATAGGATAGGAGATAACAAGAGGAGCAAGCAAGCCGTTCTGTGAAAACAAAAGTCCTTAGGTTACCTTGAGTAGATGTAAGGCGCACGTCAAGGTTAGGGATGATGTCCTGACGAACCCAAGACACTTCCAGCCTACCCTGCTGGCTGAGCCTTCAAACATCACAGTGACGTAGGTTCGTGCAGGACATAAACACAGGTACCCGCTTGTTCACACTTCGAGGTTTAAATAAAAGAACCTCGTTTACGAGGAAGCTTAGCCAATAATTCGCCAGCAATGCGTCAGGACAGGATGAAAGCCTACGTGCACGAGATATCCATGCAAGTGATCTTGCAAGAAATTACTTTGAGAATAACCTGGCCCATACATTACATAGTTACAATTTCAATCACAAATCAATGCACTTGAGTTCAAGGGACTACCAATATTTGATTCCGCCGGCAAACAGCGTGCTTCCCGGCGCCAAGAAAATTCTGTTAGGCTGGCCACGCATCTAATTGAAGGTTCTGTATATGAGCTTATATTTCAAACAGCATCTATAGAGATGAATAAAGTACTACAGGACTAACATTCCAAAGTGGGTGGTGCTAAAATGCTACATAATAATGGTAGCTATTGCAAAATATGCCATACAAATGAGATTTATAAGGAAATTAAACAGTAGATCTAAATGGAACCACGAAAGAAGATACAGCTAAGAATATAATTATACTTTCATAAATTAATTCATAAATGGGAAGAACGTACAAGTGGTAAATGCATATTAAGAGGAATGGATAAACAAGGAATTCCCTTCCGATTCATACATTACGATCTCAAAACAAAAAATAATAGTTTGAAACGATCAACGTAACGTTGAATTGCAAATGAACAGCAAGTTGGAAATTGATATCGCATAGTTTGTAGGTTACAATGGTAGATATGTACCTGATAAAGCTGCAGTGATCTGAACCAGTCTTCCAGTACACAATAGGTTGTAAATCTTCATTATTTAACGGTATACCTGGAAGAAAATAAGTTTACTACTTTTAGTACGATGATCTAGCAACCATGTTACGAAAAGTTACGAGTTGTTACAAAAATGTATTGCACAACAAATATTTGTAAATGGTGATCGCAAGGTATGCTCTTGGTCTATTTTCTAACATTATGCAATATAATTTATTTTACTTTAAACTGCATCAAAAGTATGTTGCGTACCACTTGGCATCCGAAGAGGTATGGTAGTTTGTTTTCTCCATTATTGCTTTGAACAGCTTTTTCTATAAATGACATTTTCTGGTATAAATGACTTTTATACAGAAACGGCTTACTTTTCTTTGTCCTCCATATTAAACGAGATAAGTAAAGATTAAAACATTCTTTCGTAGCCAAGATATCAACGTTACGTCAACGCGCACTATATGAACATTACGTCATATTACGTCAAACTTCCAAAATGTTGAAGAGAGTTAACACACCACTTCTTCTATTTTGTAGATTGTTAATATTACTGTTGCAGTTGTACTATAAGTTTCCTCTAGTAAATCCTCTTTTGGTTGAAAAAGTGTAATTTATGGTGCAAGAGATTAACGTAATATTTTTATATTGAGCGAACAATTGAATGTACCATGGTTGCCGAAGCATGATAATTAGTATAAAGTTTTAAATATATTTTAATCTTGTGTGCCGCACAGTAATTCATCCGCTATTAAAATAATTGTTAATAATGCTTTGCCATTGCTGGATGGGAACATATATACTCGTACACATGATGAACATAAATACGCTGAAGTTGATGGAAAATGGTGTAAGTGTAAATTATAAATTGAAAATATAATGAAATGCAAACCATTTACTACGAGGGTAATCCAGGAAGTAACAACCGTCTGTGCATTTTTGCTGCGCATATTTCTGTAGAGGTCCAATGCAAGGTAGTGCTTCCTCGACATCTTTTCTCAGTGCTGTGCGAGTTCCAGTCGAAATCTGTTATTGTGCTTTCTGTCACTGTTCAAAATGGACTCTGATACAAAGTCCCGCCGACTTTGAGCTGAGAGGCATTCAAAGTTTTAATGTTTAGACCTACACAAATTTACCGTCAACTAAAGCAGCAGTATAAATAGAAGAAATAGAACAAGCAGTAATAAACGAAAGAAAAGTAAGAAAGTAGTGTTAATTATTCAACAATAGGCAAACAAGTGTACATAGCGAAACTTAAACTGGACGGCCGAGACTCAAAGATGATCTGAAGAAGCAAGCAAAGTACAAGACGGATTGCAGTTGCCGATTTCTTTTCCGAACATTTCTCGTTCTTTGCTTGCTAAAATTGCCTCAAGATCTTGGCTTAATAGACTGCTAACAGTACAGGAATTCTAAAGCTCATTTTTTACTTTCTCTACTACGTATAGTAAGTAGGGGAAGTATTGTAATCGACCCAAAATTTCGATGTCGAGATTTCACTGGAAATACATGGTTTGAGGCCCCCAGAATCCAGAAAGGTCCGTGTGTGTATGTGTGTATGTGTGTGTGTGTGTGTGTGTGTGTGTGTGTGTGTGTGTGTGTTGTGTGTGTCTGCCTCTGAACAGCACAACTCAAAAACGAAAAGTCGGTTAAAAACAAAAATTGGTATTTAATTTTAATATCTTTCAATGATGCGACACGAAGATTTAGGAGAGAATTCCACCACCCTTACCTTTTATATGGATTTATTTTTGAAAATGTTTATTTTCCCAAAAATGGCCAACGATTTTATTAAAATGCCATATAAGGTATTTTTATGGAATATGAAATGTGTGTATATTTTGAATTTTCTGACTACTACTCTTGATGACTGACATAACTTGTAAACCGTAAGAGGTAGACAAGATCTTACGCTACAAAAAATGTAGAGCTCGTTAAAACACACAAGTTATGTCTAAATGCATTTTTTGCGGAGTGAACCATTTCGGAGATATTCCTTGTTGTTTATATATTTTTTGGAATACTCAAACTTTTCTCTCTTGGCCGTGCAAACATAACGGAATTTCAAAGCCTTCATATAGCGACCAGCTTTAACAGAATTGACTATCGCTCAAAGTCTACTGCATTTCCATATTCCCCTTGCATTGCAAATAAGCAATAAAATAATTTCTGTAAATGTTTATCTCGACTAACATGAAGATAGAGGAATAAGAGTTTGTAAGAGTAGTTATTACAAGAGTAGAGAATGCTATGTGAATGCAACACATCAGATTTGTATGTATGTTGTTTGTTAAAGACCCTGTCAACTGCCAGGATCATATCAGCGCCGCCAGTGAATCGGAATTTTGTCCCGCGGGAATTCTTTTACATGCCAGTAAATCCACTAGCATAGGGTTGTCAATTTTAAGCACACTTAAAAACCATCGGTTTGTACTGGGTTTGAATCCGCGACTTTAGGATCGGTAGACCAGCGCCTAACCAAATGAGGCACTTAGACGAAGACATTTCATTGTAATTATAAGATGGATGCAGTAGGCTAAAGCGATAAGATTTTAAAAAAGCGATCACAATTTGCTTGGCTTTTAAAATTCATGTTCTTTGCATGAAAACCGTTATTTACAACTGCATGAAAATTAGCTGTTTTGTTTATATGTTCATACATACACTGGCACACGACAAATGTTTAAATAACAGAGGTAATACTGTGGAGACATAAAGCAGGCTTTAATTTTGCAAGTGAAAATTTGTATTTTAATATTTTTTTCTGAGTATATTAAATTAAAATGTCATTTCCTGGATGGATGCTAAATATGACATTATTGAGAATTTATTTCCGTTATTACTTAACTCTAGTATCATAAATAAAACAAAGATTGTAGCAATGGATTAAAGGGTTTTAATTTGACTACTCTATTAAAACTAGTATTTGGGTTGCTAGAAGCGACGAAACATACGTCTATATGGCAGTGGCAGATAAAAATAATAAATACATATTGCTACCACTCACCTGTTTGTTAGTATTATATATTTATAATTTTATTGGCATGCCTTTTATTTTGCAGTTGCCTTAATTTAGAGTCGGATGTGCATCCGTGTTATTTCAATACTTCATATCTTCTGTTCGTGATGAAAAATAAAGCGCTCAAACATCTTCAGTGAAATTTTAAAGAAAGGTTCGCGTGATATGAGCTACTAAACTTAATATCTATGGTGCAACCTCTCTAGTTATGCGAACACCAAGGCTTCCAACGTTAACATCTTCGTTCAACTACTTACTGGTTTTACACACTGAAGATGTTTGCATCGTTCATGCGCACTGTAGTCCGCCGAGTATTTCCTTTTGGGGTTCTATTTTGTCTCGTTACTGTTATTAACCTTATCTGGTATTCTCACGAAACAGTCATCTGTAGTTTAGCACGATTTCGGGACTATGAACTGTAAAATGCAATGTTCTCATGGAATCGTGACAAAAGAACATACGGGATAGCTTGCAGTGACAGTAACAGTCAGATGATGAGAATTTCACGATGACTTTCTAGCATCTTTTGACAACATGACACAATCCTTGTAGAGCTTACAAATAAGATTCACTAAATTTATAGGTACTAAACCATCAAACAGGAGAAAACATGGAGAAATTACTGCGTTGAAGGGATACTACTAATGGAGTATAACTAGTTTAGCGAAAATTGATAAGGGAAACTCGCTATGCAGGATGTCCAATGTTTCCAAAAGAGGGCACTTTAGGCGGACTTTGTCATTTTTTAACTCTCAGGCGTGCATTATGTTGCAGTGGCAGGTTGGTTACATTGCGTTTGATTTACGAAAGCACTTTCAAATCTGAAGCCGAAACTATAATGTCAATATATATTTGATAATGGAAAGAAACAAAAGGAGATTCTAGTCAATAGTTAAGGGGAAAACGTAATAAAGCTGAATATGTTAAAGTCTCAAGAATGGAAGCCTAGGCAGATTTAAATGAGTGATAAGGTTACAATTGTTGTTTGTACTCAGCCTTAGTGATTCAGCGGGCTGATTCCTATCTTACCATGACGTGCTCTAAAGTTAGCCAATGGAAATCGCTTCCTTCGTGTTGCTCGCGCAAAAACAAATGCAACGCAAGACACACTCGTCTTGAATCGAGTCGAGATAACGCACGTGCAACTTGGGATTTGTACATAAGCTAGCGCGTATACATAATTCGGCGGTTGCTAAATGGTGACAAAATTAAAGTGTTATCACGTTGTAGTTGAAGTTACAAAGTTACATTCTATTTAAATATCGTCGGCAGTTCTCTACAAATCTGGAAATTTACAAATAAAGTGATATGTTGGTTAATTCTTCGTTTGGTTCCATTCCTACCATAACTCACGCATATCTTGCAGATTAAGACCTCTTGCTAGAGCTAGTCCGGACACCAAACACGAGATCTTATAGGTCTTAAAGGTAACGTCTTCGAAGGAGAGGAACGTTTGCGTCAAATCTAATACGATAAGCATCTGTTCATTAGTGACTTTTTGGTACTTCTTACGTTTAAGAAGTCTATCAGTATTTGGCGACAAAGTCGAAGTGCATAGCCTTAGAAGATACACCAAGTGATCGTCACGTGATCTATTACGATGCAGACTTTTAATATAGTTCACTTTGGAGAAACTGTTCGCAAATATATGCAGAGCTATTCTCACTCTTATACAAAGTATTCTTTAAAATGCTTATTTCTCTTTCTACTTCATTTTAATGGATATAAGCAATTTCAGAAAGTATCTTACTGCTAATTTTCTTCTAGGTGCAAGGGGAAGATGGGAATACAGTAGATTTTACGCCACAGTAAAATTTTTTAATAGTTGATATGCGATACCTTTGAAATTCCAATGTTTTCAAGGCCAAGGGTCAAAACAACGAATAACATATTCCTATTTGAGGAAAGTTTAAGTATTGGCAAATTCAAACAAATAAAGAATATTTCTGAAACGGTTCACTCAAAAGGAAAAATAAATATTTGACATAAATTGTATGTTTTTTATTTAGTAAGCTTTGATCTGCTCTTACTGTTTTCCATTTCTACAAAAATCATCCTGAATGAAGAGGTCTTCTGAGCACTTTCTCAGAAAATTCAAGGTATGAGTTAGAAACTGCTGTGCACTTGGCACGCTAACTTAATATCATTGGAGGAAAACAAAACTAAATCGGTTCAGTGGTTCTTTCAAACAGAAGCTAGCCTACAAAGCTCCGACGAATTCGCAGTGCCGGTAAAAAGTTGGTTGCTACTATATTACCGGGAGAGCAAAATCTTCGAGTGGGCTGGGCTTTGTGGGTTTCCTGTCAGCATCCTCTGTGCTTGTTGCCATCCGGCGCTATCATAGAAAGGCGCGGATGAAACCATACAACATTGTTAAAACTACTTTCAGAGGCTTTACTTACCAACTTTATGAAAGTAGATGCTGAAACTTCCACTGCCGTTGTCCATACATTTTTGGTGCCTCTTTATGAAACTATTCCTCACTCCTCGTAGTTCACATGAAATGCTTTTCCCGGCCGATGCTTTCTTTTAATTCTTCCAGGGTGTGTGGGTTTCTCTTGTACACTATATGTTTTAAGTTACCCAAGAAATTGAAATTGCAGGGGTTTAGGTCGAGGGACCGAGGGACCCACAAATTTCTACTAATTCTGCCCAGAAACACACATTCAATTGTCATCGAAAGATTCACCGTATAAGCTGTTGCAGAGTCTTGTTGAAATAAATTATAGTTTCAAAAAACTAAGAAAACACACTTTAAATAACAAACCGAACTAAAAAGTAGAAACTAATTTTAAGTATGAAGAGTTTTGTGTATAGCGATATAAACTCCACCGGTTCATTATAATTAAAACAATTGTAATACGTTTAAAATAAAAATATTTATATTAACAAAATAATAAATTTTATTGTAAAAAAGCCTGAGGTGCTTTCTACGATATTTTTATTACTTTTATAAATAGCTACCAATGAAATATTTATAACATTTGATGTCAGGCACACAACACTTTTTTACAATAAAATTTATGATTTTGTTAATATAACTTTTTATTTTAAACGTATTGCAAATTTGTTCATTACAATGAACTTGAGTACTTTATATTGCTATAGAACAGGGGAAGACAGGTATCGCTGCTTAGACGTCAGCCCACTCAGCTCACATGCTCGCAACGACGGCCCGTTGAGCGTGTGACGTCACAGCGGGCAAGAGGAAAGGCGTGCGGGACATCGCAATTTTAATGCTGACTGTTTCAATTACGGAATAGTCACAGATTATAAATAATTACATTTCGGCTTTATATATTCTAGTTATAATATATATAAGTTTATGTGTACAGTCATGTTATAACGCAAATAGAACAGAAATTATAACTATTTTGCCTGAGCTAGAGCAGAGCTATACTGATCCATTAGGTGAACATTTTCCGACATTTGCCGTTTCGCTTTTCTATAACTAGTTTGTCAATGTTAGGGCGTAATGTACGGCACATTTGTAACCGAAGACTGCATGTTAGATTGTGATCTGACAATATGCTTCGGGATTTTGACTTAGAAAGGTTCATAACAGAAAAGAATTGTTTGCACACATACGTAGAGTCAAACATACATAACACCCGTGCAACAAGGGCATATAATCTCAGAAATCTGGTTTGAGGAACATTCTTATAACAATCAGTCAAGTTTTCCTTGTGCTTATATTTGTCCTTCAGCAAATCGTCGCACTGTAAATTTATCAATTCAATTTGCTACTGGCTAAAAACATTGTTAACATGCAGTGAATACGGGGTCGCAAAGATCTGAAACGTAGTTGACAATGTTTCTACATCTTGAAGCCTGGTCTCAAACTGGTGTGAAACACGGGGAACTGAACACAAACAAAAAAAAAAACCACTACACACAACACTACACAACGTCAACAAAAACAAAATACAAAACAAAATTCGCACTAACGGCGTTAAGATCCCTCACACAACAAATAAAAACCCTCAGACTAGGCTGAAGAGGGTTCTCCCTAAACAGCCCGGGCGTGTTGTAAACATTCCCAAATAACATTTTTCATATTCATTGTTTGGTGAAAGTAGCGCCGCTGATCTAGGCTGCATAGCAATACACCGCTCTCGCCTGACGTCACACGAACGTACAAGCTGGCTCTTCGTTTAAATACGTCACACGGCCCGAAGCTGTCTTCCCCTGGTATAGAACAAACTCTTCATACTTAAAATTATTTTCTACTGTTTAGTTTGGTTTGTTATTAAAGCGTATTTTCTTAGTTTCTGAAACTATAATTTATTTTTAATTTTTCTGTTCAATTTTTTTCACACTTTTTAATTTCAAATCTTTCTCAAATTTCTGAGTTCGAAATTTTCTTTGAATTTTTATTTTAAAAACGTTCAAATCACTTTTTTGGAACAATATTAGATTGAAATTCCTGTTTTAACTACAGTATGAGCTGTTGTGGATTTCCTGGCCCTGGTAAACTTCGATCCGCAATCCTTCTCCTGAAACTTGGTGTCCCCCTTAGGTCCTCTCTCCGCGCATCTCCGTCTTTCAATATTTTCAAGCGAATATTTTCCCCTAATTCGTTTTTCCAGTATAATTTGTGTCCATTTCTAAACTACCAGCTGTTCTGGGTGTCTTGGTCCTGATTGAACTCCGGTCCATGATCCTTTCCCCGGGTCTCGTGTTCCTCTAGGTCCTCTTCCTAGGTAAGCAAGTCATCCAGCATATAAATGCGTTTATTTATTTAAAGCAATTTTCAGGGTGCATGCAGAAAAGTTCCTTAGCGTCGTCTAAGATGTGATACTTGTACTATTTTATATACATTTAGCTTAATCATTATTTATCCTGATGACCTCAGTCAGGATATTAGGACATAGTCATGATATTATTGTATTGCAACCGGCCTTTGGCAGGTGTGCAAATTTTCAAGTCAATCAGACGACTCTAAGTTGGTGAAAATTACATCAAAAGATTCCATTACATTGATAAATTTAGCTTAGCCATGTTTTTATCCTGATGATTCTGGTCAGACATTAGGACAAAGTCATGATATTTATTTTACTGTCATCGGCCTTTGACAGCTGTAAATTTTTAAGTCAGTCACACGACTCAAGTTGATGAAAATTAGTTACATTGATAAATTTAGCCAAGTCACTTTTTTATGCTGATGATTCTGGTGAGGAAATTAAAACAAAATCATGATATTATTGTGTTGTCATCATCGCTTGACACGTGTGCAAATTTTTAAGTCAATCAGACGACTAAGTTGGTGAAAATTGCGTCAAGTGATAAATTTAGTCAAATAATTATTTTATCCTGATGATCCTGGTCAGGACATTAGGACAAACTCATACCACTGTATTGCCATCGGTCATTGACACGTTTGCAAATTTTCAAGTCAGTCAGACGACCCAAATTGGTGAACATCAAGTTACATTGATAAATTTAGCCAGGTCACTTTTTATCCTGATGCTACTGGTCAGGATATTAGGACAAAGTCATGATAGTGTTGTATTGTCATAATCCTTTGACAGGTGTGCAAATTTTCAAGTCAATCAGACGACTAAGTTCGTGAAAATTACGTTGAAAGATTCCGTTACACATCACCACCTCCCCCCACACTCACCCAACCACCCACACACACACACCTCAACAGCAACCGTCCACCCTGATAGCAGAATCACTCTCGACTCATTACGGAACTAACAACCATCTGCACCCGATAGAACAAATTAGAAGGGAACGAGCTGACCATTTGGTGAAACAGGCAACGAATAAGGAACTTCCAGTGAGCTTTAACAGAAAACCATTGAGTGACATCATGCGAAAGCTTCATGAAGAAAGTGTGTATCAGTGGGAAAGTAAGTAGCAAAACACGAAAAATGGTGCAGTGACGAAATCTATCCCTACAGTGAAGTTTGCGCCTTAAGTTTCCACTTAATGGAAAAGAACTTTCCTAACTGGGCATGGTAGAATTAATTCTTACCTCTATAGATTTAAGATAAAAGACTCTCCCATATGCTCCTGTGGAATAGCAGAACGTACCATAGGCACCTTCTATTTCAGTGCCCTAAACTCAACAGTGAAAGAAAACAATCCAGGAAGGTAATGCTAAACCAATATGGAGAATGGGCATTTAAAGAACATAAATTAGTGAATACACAAGGGAATTTGTTGACTAGTTAAAATCAATAGAGCTAAGCAAATTCTAGAGTGTAAATAAGCAGATTACATAAGTAAAACTATGTATTAGTAAAATAACTATAACCAGGTTTACTGTAAGGATCACATAAAGCCATAAATATTAGGTACAACAGTCATTCATTTAAATATAGGGACAACATAGCAAGACACTCTATGTACTACCATGGCATGTAGAATTACGCTTGTTGTAATGGAACATTTGTAAATAAAGAGTTAAAAATAAAAATACCACATACACACATTACATACATTACATATGTACACACATACATGTGAAGCTAATATAAGGCGTGTAAAATGGGAAAAATTATACCCAGTCTTTTACTCTCTAAAAAAACGGGGGGGGGGGGGATTTGTATTTACAAATAGTCAACTGTTCACTAGAAAAAAAATTGGCCCTATAACTCAGAACTTAATACTGTCCATAAAATACCCCTTCACGACGAAAAAATAGGTGTATACTGCGCCATTAGCGGAGAAAGGTTTCTCAGAGCTCCAATAAGCGATTTCTATCTCTATACAAAGTGTACAAGACAAACCCACACACCCTGGAATAATAAAAACAGAATTTCCGGGCGGAAATTGCCAGCGTTTATTAACGCGGATTACGCGAGTGATGGATTGTTTCCTACAGGTGCCAAAAATGTATGGACAATGACACTGGTCAGTTTCAGCATCTCCTTTCATAAAGTTGGTAAGTAAAGCCTTTAAAAGCAGCTTTAAAAATTTTGTATGATTGCATCCGTGCCTTTCTATGATAGCGGCAGACGGCAACGAGCGTCGAGGACGCTCACGGGCAAAACACCGCGCAGACGGTTCAGAACCTTTTTTCCCCTCTCCCTTTATTAGAGGGTAAGGTGGCTGCACCTTGGTGAACTGGTTAGATAATTCGCCTTTCACCAAAGCGGCCCGGGGTCTATCCCAGGTGACCCAAGTGGATGTGTGATGCATTTCATGTATCATCAGTGTCACCGCCTGCGGTGCCACATGTAGTAAAAGCGAGCGTTAAACACTGCCAAGAAAAGGAAAATAGACGAATCTTTACCAGTGTCTGTTTGTCACACCGTTTTGAAAAATTTCATGGAGAACGCCTAAAAGGAAAAATATTTTTTCAATATGACAACGCATCGTCGAATATGGCAAAACTAACAAATGAGTACCTGAATGACCTAAAGTCAGCACCATGGACTCTTACCATAAGGCCACACCTAAGACCCTGCGTTTTTTTTCCACAAAGATTAAAGATAAAATGCGTGAAACACTTCTTCGTTATCAGTGGAACATTATAAAAACCTCGTTTATCAAGCGTCTCAGGAAGAGCAGCGTCATTGCTTTATGGGCTGATTTCACAGGGAAATATACTGAAAAACAAAATAATTTTGTTTTTCAAAAATATTCAGTGTCACCCACGTATGAACGTGGTAGAAAAATAAAATTCAGGTTATTAACTTTATAGCGCACGCCTGTAGGAAGGTTAATTACTTTCCCCAAATGGGGGATTTTAATGGATGTGTAATTAAAAAGTCGAAATATTCCTCTTAGCCGGTGACGTTTATGATTGAGTGTTATGAAAAGTTTTATAATCACTAAAAACAGCCGATAACCTGATGCTGAGAGAAGTTTCCCTGCTGATCACCGAGTCTAAGAGCACAATAGGTTGAAGATATTATCAATTAAAGTAATATTGTTATTATAATGTAACATAAAATAACTTTAGTTGCAGCTAATTTTATTACTATTAGCTGAAATACCCGGTGGTATCCGTGATTTGATGATTTATCCCTACAACTTTTAGACTTAGGTTGCACTTATGTTTTAAAAAAATTGATACACTTGAACGAAGATTAATTACAACTATTAAAATACTATAAAGAACAAAAACAAAATAAAATTACCGGGAAGACGCTATGCAAAAGCACTCATGAAGAACCACAAGTACCACAGGAAGAAAAGCGAGTAAACAGTGTGAATTGAATATGTTGCAAATAGAAAATTGTATCAATTTTTTGTAAAGATATGCGATTGTGTTTCGAAAGGAAAAGTTAGTAGAGAAAACGGTGTGTGTGTAATACTTTGGTAGTAAAATCGATAGCATAAAAAACCTCCATGAAAAAATACTTAGATTGCCAATTTTCACGGTGATTGGTCAATCGGTGTTGGAATTAATCACTTTTATAAATGCCAATACTTATATATGTATGTATACACGCGTTCTACTTATTTTAATATGGTTTGACCAACTCGGCAAGCTTCGCGGGTATGTGCACAACAATTTACCAAAGTTCCATTGCAATCGCATGATTGCTACAGGAAACTGTACGGGAAAAACAAACATTAATTTTTATATACCTAAACTCCTAGTGCTAAAGCCCAGGAAGGGCCTTGGCTTGCCGCCCAGCACCTCTGTCCACTACAGGCGTCATTGGGGGTGCAGTACTGGAGGGTGGGACGTGGTCAGCGCCCCGAACCTTCCGGCCAGTTATGCGCCCTTCGCAACCTGTTTTATATACCTACATACACAGATATACACACCTGGTATATAGATTTTCAAAACCAAAAACCTGTTGGGATGTATAAGAAAGTCAGAAAAATATAACATATAACATGGAGCTTTTTTTTACATAGGCGGTTCTTAAACATAAAATGTGATTCCTCCCAAGGGGAGCCAACAACCTTTAAGTAATTATCACTCAATATTTTCAGGAACAAGCAAATGTGTTACTTCTAAACCAATGTCCAAATAACATGCTTACATGCTAGCCCCTGAGCTGTTTTAAGAAAAGCAACACTGTCAAAACTTGCAATTCCTCGACAACAAGTAAAACTTCTAATCTGAACAAAGCCGAAACTACTGTCTTATTTTATCTGAAACATTATGCAAATGAAAGTAAATAGAATTCAAATAACTATAAGTAAACCTTGTACACAAGCAAATATGTGAATTCTGAAATAATTTCAACGTAACTATGTTAGCGTATTAGCGATATCTGATTGAGCACATTGCAGAAAATTTCTCTAAAATTTCCTGATTTAATTTATGTGTATGGCAACCTTAAGCACAGTGTATGGAATCGTGCCGGTATAATGTGAAGTGAGGAAATAATAAACCGCCTCGGCTACGCCCAGACTCACTCAGCTGGTTCTAGCAATGCTTCCAGGAAGCATTGGTTCTAGCCCCCTACTCTTACTCCCCCTTTCACTAAAGCTAGTAATGAATATCGTGGCAGACAGAGTACAGCATAACACGAGACAAACTACCACTACATATCTTGCTTATTTCTAGAGTGGATCGGCAGAAGATGCCTAAAGTTTTGCAATTCCATCATGTAGCAACATACCGTGACACCAACCTATACCTACCCTATTCGCTGGCTGTAGTCTGAAGTTAAGGCAAATGCATAAATGTTACTGTGTTACCTGTTTCTACACTTTGAAATCAACAAACACAAAGTGAACACTTGCTTAATGCCGAGCTTAAATTGGGCATTCTACCCCTATCTACTCTATATTTCGGTGTTTAATAATTTAATGTACCTATGTGTTATGTATTATTGTTTTCAATGTTTAATACTTGAATATTAACTTGGTGTTATTCCTACAAACTCTTATTCCTATCTTCTTCGTGTTAGTTGAGATAAACATTTACAGAAAGTATCTTATTGCTTATTTCCTTGTAGGTGCAAGGGGAATATTAGAATACAGCAGGCTTTGAGCGATAGTCAAATTTTTTAAAGCTTTGAGATTCCGTTCTCTTTGCACACTTAACATATAAAAAATGAACAACGATGTTCTATTTCACGAAAGTTTTTGCTTTCTGAAACTCGCACACATAACAAGGAATATCTCCGAAATGGTTCACTTTACAAGAAAATTTATTTAGACATAAATTGTATATTTTAGCAAGATCTACATTTTTGTATAGTGTGACTTGGTCTATCTCTAACGGTTTATTAGTTATGCAAAAGTCGTGCAGAGTAGACACGACTACAGGGGCTATAGCAGAAAATTCAAGATATACATTTCATTTGTCATCAAAATATGTCAAACATATGGCATTTTAATCAAAATCGTTGAAGCCATTTTCAAGAAAGCCACAATTTTCGAAAAAGTTTCCATGTAAAGGGTAGTTTAGGATAGGGGTATTTTCTTCAAAATCTTCGTGTCATATCCTTGAAAGACATTATACTTAAATACCAACTTTGGTTTTTAAGCGACTTTTCGTTTTTGAGTTATGCTGTCCACAGACTGACACACACACACACACACACACACACACACACACACACATACACACACACACACACACCATACACAGACCTTTTTCTAAAAATGCTTTTTTTTGGATTCAGGGGGTCTCAAAAGATATATTTCCGGTGAAATCTCGACATCGAATTTTTGGGTGGAATACAATACTCCCCTACTTACCAGTAGAAAAAGTAAAAATACACGAAACTGTATGCGAAAAGATTAGATTTAGACTCAATATGTAATTCTCACTGTTTTAGATTTTAAGATAAAATGCCATGAATAAAGATTGTATGAAAACCAATAAAGGAGAATAGTCCGAATTATAAAACAGCCATCAGACTTAAAGAATGAGTCCGAGTTCCTGCCGATGATCTCGACTTCCCCCACCCCGTTTTTCCTTCACGCCTGAGTCTGAAATCTATCAGCATTTATAGGTTAATGTTTGAATACCAGAGACTTGTCATCAAGCCTATATGACACGGAGTCTTCATAGGCTGGTATGACGTCGTTGCAAGGCATGCCTTCCAGCCATGCTTTGTTCATAGGTTAACACATGTGTGTATGAGACTTGAAAACAAACCAAGAGGAGATTGGCTCACTCCTGGCTGCTGTGGAGATTCTGCCAGCATTAAATAAAGAAAAACGATACAGCAAACCAAAAGCACCAACATGTTTCCGTGCACTCCAATAAACAGCTAAGTTCTATTACAGTGTAATTGACTCTCTGGATATCACAGCTTCTAAACCCATAGGGCAGTGAATAAAGAGATTCTGCAACGATCGACTAGAGAAGGATATTTCGCGAACGATTATGTAAAATTGTCCATTATCATATTTTGTTACTTATTTCGTTACGATAAAATACAATAATGTAATTTCATGCTTTGAAAAGAGCACACCTGCATTTGAATGAAAGGTGAATTGCTTTATCTGTGCCACCCTATTATACTGCCGTTTGTTCGGTGTACAAAAGACTAACATAATATCAGATATAATTGAAACTACGCTATAACTTTATTTGCGAATTACAACGCAGAAACAAAGGGAATAGTAATAGTTGATCACGCATATTACAACAACCCTGAACTTAGTAGTAAGCGCATGCAAGCGTACAAAGTAATAATTATCGATTTGTTACTATACGCGCATCTAGCCACGTGAGGGAATCATAAAAGCAAATAGTAAAAGAATTTAGCAATTCTTCTGGATACAAGTTACATAGAAATGTAATTGTTGGCATATTAGCAATTCAATGCTACATTTCATAAAACTACTAGTTATTTTCTTTCTGCTTCTGGTTATTATTATTATTATTATTATTATTATTATTATTATTATTATTATTATTATTATTATTATTATTATTATTATTATTATTATTATTATTATTATTATTATTATTATTATTATTATTATTATTATTATTATTATTATTATTATTAAATATTATTATTATTATTGTTATTATTATTATTATTATTATTATTATTATTATTATTATTATTATTATTATTATTATTATTATTATTATTATTATTATTATTATTATTATTATTATTATTATTATTATTATTATTATTATTATTATTATTATTATTATTATTATTATTATTATTATTATTATTATTATTATTATTATTATTATTATTATTATTATTATTATTATTATTATTATTATTATTATTATTATTATTATGTCGTTCGTTGACAATTACTTACAAAAATTAACTATACAATGCGAAGCTTTTGTTGAAATAATTTAAGTATTTATTTTCAAAGATATTTATGCTTCGATGTTATGAATACATACAAAATTGAATTGTATAATGCGAGAGGTTTCTGCAAATTGTAATTATTTATTATTTTTATTGCTTCAGGTCATTTGTTCACATAGGAAAATAAAGGTCTGTCTGACTATCTCATCAGTCTAGTCGTTAGCATGCTAACTTCCAGATCTAGATGCCCGAGGTTCACTTCCGACTGGAGCAAGGGAACTTCAGTCCGGATTATACCCCATTCTCCTTTAACTGTGGAAGTATGAGAGAAAATAAGTGTCCCTGTGTGTGTGTGTGTGTGTGTGTGTGTGTGTGTGTGTGTGTGTGTGTGTGTGTGTGTGTGTGTGTTCTATCTGTCTGTCTTCTGTTCTCTCTGTCTGTGTCTGTCTCTCTGTGTCTATCTGTCTATCTGTCCCTCTCTCTGCCTGCCTGCCTGTCTGCCTGCCTACGTGATGGCGATTCAAGACACAGCCTATTTGTGTGTCCGATAGGCAATAACATATGAAACAGAGACTATCAATAATCACAGCTGCATGTTGGAAATAACGACTTCTGTAAACCGTGCTGCAACAGGACATTGGACTTAGAAATATTCTACTCTCCTAATGCGTTTAATCATTTTTCCATAGCTGTACAAAGGGAAGTGTAAAAATATTCAGTTTATATATACAGTTTATATATTAACTTGAGATAAAAATAAATATGGCAACTTCCCGGACAACATGAAATCGCCTGAAATCTTACACCCACAAGACCTTCCCTACCCGTTCTTCAACTATTTGTCCTAAGGTTTATTTTCTTCTAGCTACGTAATGTTAAAAAGACAAAAATTTGCAATAATGGTTTTATTAGATCATTTCTGATAGGTAGGTAAAGGGGATTAAAGGAATATAGTAGGATAAGTGACAGTCTAATTATTTAAAGCGGTTCGCTACACGATGGCTTTGAAATTCGTTGCCTTTTGCACGATTACCGGAAAAAAACAGCAATTTGCCTCGCCAGTGAACTATAGGTAATATTTCGAAAAAGATGAACTCTACAATAAATTTTATTTAGCATAAAGGTTGTGCTTTAGCATGATTTATATATATTCTGTCGTAAGATTTTGTCTTTCTTATGTTTGACCTATTATATAGTCATTCAAAATGAAACGCACTTAAAAGGATAATTCAAGATAAATATTTTATTTTTCATGAAAAGATCTTAAACATATAGTAGCTTAATCAAAATCACTTGG
This sequence comes from Tenodera sinensis, assembly GCA_030765045.1. Lineage (NCBI taxonomy): Eukaryota > Metazoa > Arthropoda > Insecta > Mantodea > Mantidae > Tenodera > Tenodera sinensis. Next base: position 64,722,595 of record CM060971.1, read on the forward strand.
ACCAATGTTGAGAAACTAGAAATACAAAATAAAGGAAAAGGTATCTTGTAAAAGGTGGTTTGGGTTGGGGTATTTTTTTAAAAATACTAGTGTTGCATTTGTTGAAGAGACAGAACTTAACCCTAGCATTACCAAGCCTTACTTCAAAACTATTGATTATCAAGGGGAGGGAGGTTTACTTTGTGACCACCAATAGCAACAATAGCAACAGCTTTTAAAACAAATTTATTTTAAAATTTGGTATTATATGTTGTCATGTTGATAAAAGTAAGATTTAACATTGTTAACTATTCCTTTTTCATTTTTTACATGAATCACATTATACCTACGAGGCAGTACTTTACGACCACCTTGATATTTCGTTGTTTCTCAAAAAGACCGACAATGAAAACATTAAAACAATTACGCAATTCAGTAGCAGAAACAGTGATTGACAATAACTATTAATTGCATGCCTTTAATCAAGAAGTTAAACCACAGAATTTAAAAAATTGCAGAAGTTGGGCATAAGGTAATGCTAGGGTTAAATATCAAGTTTGATGTATATAGGATTCTTCGTTCCCAGCGGTACAATGTTCACAGACTAACAGGTACACGGAGGCTTTTGTCTAAAATTCTTCTTTTGGTTAAGGGTTTAAAAACTTGTATTTTCAAAACATGTATCAGTATCAAATTATTGGGTGGAGTGTTGCAGCGTCCTCCTCTGCTAAATAACCCGCTTGTAACTAATAATATAAATCATTACAAATAGTCCTAACTAAATATCATGTCAGTAACAGAGATTCAGGTTCGGTATCGGTAATCAATGAACTGACTCGTAGATGTCTCGTCGATAACACATTTTAATATATAACCTAACATTTACACGAAATACAGCGCGGGTTGGGATGGAAATGTATGGCAACTAAATATATATATATCTGTATAAACAGGGCACAGGAAGACCAGGGATACATGAGCATCACATTAATGTACCCAGAACAAATTTATAATACCGATTAATTGAATCCCAATTCAAAAATGCCCCATTCACCAACGGTGACGCTACAGGTCAAAAATTCAGTAAACCCACTGTATTAAAATACAAAGGTACACGACAACTTCTGGTCGCGTCACTTAAAATGTTCCCAATGAAAAGAAAAACAGATATGCTCACCAAACATGCAACAGCAATAATTATGAGAACACCATTTAAAATGATCGGCATAATGGAGAAACTCGCCACAGTTGTACAAAACACCCGAACCAAACTACTATTAACTTTCCAGCGACCATCCAGGAAAAGAAGTCCACTGAGGCCCAGGTGGCAGAAACCCGAATCCACTCCCTGAAAAATACCACCCGAAGCGGGAAAAATAGGCACGAAAGAAATCTGATGCGTGCAATCACCACTCACATGAAGTCTCTACTCACTCTTGCACAATATTTTTATATCCGTTCGATATTATTCGAAATAAACATTTGTAGAAATGGTTTTACCCTTGTAGGCGCAATGGGAATAAGAGAAGCAATAGGAGACTTATGTAATAGATCTTTTAAGAGCTGTTGCTATGTGAGGGCTTTGAAATTTTCTCTTTAAAGGTCCAAGGTATAACGATTTTCCATTCGAGAAAAGTGTAATTATTAGAAAATTCAAACAAATAACGGAGTATTTCTTCGGAACAAATTCACAGAAAATTCAAGATAAACGTTTCATTTGATCAACATCGTTAGGTTAATTTTTGAAAATTCAAAACTTTAGAAAAGTGTTCCATTTAAAGGGTAGCCTGGCGTGGGGGGGGGGGGTTTCTTGCAAGTTGCTCCGTCATCATGAGGGAGAATAAATTTGAAAAAAGGTAGTGACTAGAGAAAAATCATGTATAATACATAAGAGCCTTTATTTTCTATGTATTTAATCATATATAATAATATAATAGTAAATTAAATCTATTCGTGAAAAAGTATTACACCAAAAAATTTAGACCTCTTAAAACCACACAATTTGAATAACTTTTTGTGGTATAGACATTCCCGATACTTTCGTTTATAACTGTTCAAATTGTTCAATAATTTGTCATACTTTTGAAGTCTCGTCATATTCAATTGTTTCTCGCGATTACTTGGAAACAATGGAATTTTAAGGGCAACACATAGAGTCCAGTTTTTAAGCAGTTGAATGTTTATTTCTACAATGAAATATGTAATATAGGTATTTCCGTAAAGCTTTATATCAATTAAACTGAAGGAGATAGAAAAATAAGCTTCCATAACATAGTCTGTACACCCTCTAATAAAGGATAGAGGGTAGAGTGAGTGAGTGAGTGAGTGAGTGAGTGAGTGAGTGAGTGAGTGAGTGAGTGAGTGAGTGAGTGAGTGAGTGAGTGAGTGAGTGAGTGAGTGAGTGAATGAGTGAGTGAGTGAGTGAGTGAGTGAGTGAGTGAGTGAGTGAGTGAGTGAGTGAGTGAGTGAGTGAGTGAGTGTGTTGGGTTTAAGGGCCCGTCGACAACTTGGTCATTAGGGCCCCTAGAAGGTAGAGAAAGCCATGTGAGTATAACACATCAGACTTTTCAGATGATAATAACAGTGGATACTTCTGATAGTTTCAATTGTGTAAACACCCAAGATCTTACTCTAAACAATACCTCTATCAGTTGGAGAAAAGTGAGTCAACTGAAGTTATTCATGTGGGGAAAAAAGCCTCTTTTTCCAACTTTGGGCTCTGAACAAGGGGTAAACAAAAATCCAAACTATCTTTATATTATCTTAAACTGTCCGAATCACACTATTTATCGTGCACCATACGCAACGGTGCCAACATAACATTCACGTTGACTATTTGCCTGTAACTATCTATCAAGAATATTTTATAGGTAGATTAGGGCAGCGTTAGAGCGACTTCGGTGTCCCTCTAGTTTATGGTCATCCGAGACAAATCCGTTTTAACTTCATCGCTATTTACTCACGCAACGGATGTTTTAATGAACATACGAGTACACTGAACCGCATAAATAACGACAATCTTTCAGCGGCTTAAAACGGTAAGCTTCACGTGTGTTTCTCATAGCCATTAAACAACAAGCAGCTTTCATATGCAGTAAATCACGTTACGAGCTAAATCTGCACAGAACTACACATTTCTAACCTATTCCACTTACGTACGTCAAGCGCGATTATATATTTCGAGAACTTCGTTTAATCTAAGTTTGCTGTGTATACATTAGCATGAGAGAAATATGTGTTTTTCGTCATCTCTTATACTAGCAAAATTATAAGCTCTGTGTTTATATGACAATAATTCTCTACTCGTCAGAGACTCAAATTACACCTGAAAGGACTTCGTCAAATACAATACACTACTACAAGTATTACAAGATTCAACAAAATTAACAAAATTAAATTAAAATTCTGTTTATATCAGTTTTAAAAAGAAATTCAACCTATCTGAAGCAGGACATTGTTATAAAAATGTGTATCCTTATAAAACCAATTATCTATAATTTACAACTGAGGAGACTCAAGTTATTTATAATTCTTCCAGATGGTAAGTCGCTTTAGCAAACTTTATGCTTCCGATTATGTATACGAAGACAATTGAATTGCGCCTGGATTGTAGAGCGGTTGTTATTGTTACAGTTACACTCGAATACAATAGTAAGCTAGTGAATCTACGTGCAAAGGATATATTAATGCAAAGATTTGCGTTAATAAATGAGACATACCTGTGAAATATATTGGGAAAATGTCACTGATATCCAAATCGTTTGTATCACTGCCTTTGTTGCTGTTATTTCATATGAAAATGACAAGCTGTTTTGTCCTTTCTTTTAAAACTCCTTCACTTTCCCAAGTTGCACTTATTACGTGCTTGATTTGAGCAACCACTTTTTCAGTTTTCAGCTTTTAGTGCTTTTAGAGCCTCTTTTGTAGCTTTATTACAGACGACACAGTGAAATATTTGTTGTTTCGCCTAACATAGCTCTTTACTTGGGTCCAAATTAATTCAATTGGGTTAAACTAGCAAAGGGGGATGTCAAGCTATTTTGTAAGCATGTTTTTCAGCAATACCATCGACTGCATAGTCTTTTGACTGTGATATGTACCTTTATCAAATACAAGTTTACTCGCCAGGTTTCGTTTGCTTGCTCTGACTTTGTCAATATTTTTGGACATAGTTAAATATTGATTATAAGTGTAAGATAAATTACAAAATACTCACAACGTACGCACAAATACACAGACTCAGGCACTCGTAAACATGAGACAAATAATCACATAAATAGAATAATGCAAATGAACTTCTCAGCACACGGGCAGTGTAACTGATGCAAGCTGGCACTACGGGAGGACATTGTATTTATTTCGGCGAAAACGAGATAAGATGCACAACTTATATTACTGCTGAATTGCTCATCCGGTACAGCTAATCATGTGCTAAATATTGTTTGTTTGCTACGGAAACGTCTTAACTCTAGTTGGTTCTTCTTTTCGTTCCTCTGACGACCCCTATGACTATCCATCCCCTCCCGTTCATTTAGACGTTTCCGCCATGTGAGTACGAATTGTCAATCCCTTTCTTGATTGGCGCCGAGTATAAAAATAGTTCGCAAAAGAGTGAAGAGGGTAAGTCATGTGGATGCAGTACATCTGATCGTTTTAGAGGAGGATCCTTCAAAACGAATGTCCAAAGCATATTCAGCTGTCGTAATGTTGTTCAAAATTGTTCATTATTTGTGTTTTTGAAATGTTTCTTACAATTGCAGAATATATTTTCTAGTACTACGCCAAACTACAGTTTCCGGTTGAAACGTTCTAGCTACTTTCTTGACGACGCGACGTCCTTTCTACTAAAATAATTTTAAACAGTCAAAATTTGCGAAAGGTACAATAGTCTACCACAAATTTGTATATGTTTCATCTCGGTGCAAACTCCCACTGACCCACTTGTATTTCCAGAAGTCCAGTTCTGGAAATACAAAGCTTCTTCAATACCGGGTAGAGTTAGTAAGATCAGGTCAGGTCTCAAGAATGAAGCTCACTAGGCGAATACTAGGTTGGTTAATTTCCTTTCCGCGACTCCCAGTCCGTCCGTTTCATTTTACCGCCATTTAATCCAGTATTACCAGGGACGGAAGTGTTGGTGAAGGCCGAGTGTGTCGCAGCTATACAATGGAATTTGCACTCTGTAACTGCTGTTCTCGGTGCAGGAGTGGCACTGTGGTCGCCATCCCCATAAGAGGACCGGTGTCGAAACCCTTCAGGACGGCGGCTGAACGAAGAAATCTGGCACCGGAATGAAGAATCTTCAGCTCACGTTAGGGACCCCCACTGGTTGTGTCCTTTGACCGAGTTCTAGTTCACCCGCCAGCTACACCCATCTCCTCCCTCCCTTTCCAGGCCTGACATACAGTAGCCTGACTTATAAGCTACTGTGGAATCCCCTCTGGTTGTACTCTACCCTCGCACCTATCAATAACTTCAGCAGGAGTTCAGGTTATTAACATTGCTTCCATTTTTATTTTCAAGGCCCTGAAAATTGACCAACTTAAGTTTCAGATTCTCAGATTTTTATCCCGAAAAAATATAAACAGAAGATGATAATTCTGATTTAAGTAGAAGTAAGATAAATGGCCAAAATCTCACAAAAGATTGTTACTTTCTCTACTTAGTAAGTAATCTTGATGTAAGAAGAAGACAAATGGCCATAATCAGACATACTGCTCTGCAGTCGAGTGGTCCGAATTCTAGCTTCTAGTTTAGGAAATGTCAGTAACCAAAATAATTCCCTGTCCCCCACAGAGTCTGAAGTATGAACCTGAGAGCGAATGTGAGTGTGATTAATATTAAAAATAATAAAAATTAACGTTAATAGAACCTACAGTTCAGCGGGTAATAACGCCATCGGCTGGTTTTCAAATCAAAGTCTGCGATATGACCAAAGCAGCTAAAGAGGGATATAAATGAAACAATTTTAAAAATCAGACCTTTTAATCACGAAAAATTATAATTCTGTGAAAAGTTTCATAGCGGATTACACACAGAATTTGTTTTACAAAACTAGTTGTATGAGGTAAAGCAATTACTTTCTTTTAAACTTTGATAACCTAGGTGCACTTTGGCACATATCACAGAATAATTACGCGGTTTCCTATGTATACCAACGTTTGTAGTCATTTCAGTGCTATAGGAAAAGAATTGCTATAATATTTCATTCAGTGCTCCTTATAAAATTATCACTTAAGCTATATTTCTATCCCTTCTAACCTATTACACGTGGTGCTTTGGCCATACTTTAACCACCGATTCTACAAGATGAATGTAACAAATTGTCTAATACAATTATTGTCAATAAGAACCATTTCGCCGAAAAAAACTTTGGAGTCATATAGCTTCTTGATGAATGGATATAAATTGTTTATTTTTTCACTGTCACGCAAACATTGTGTAAACAATGGTGTAATGCCTTTTTACTTTCATTTGAATGAATTTAGCCACAATTTAATGTTAAAATTGTCATGCAACGTGTAATTTCTAAGAGAAACTGGTCGACGTCGCGTTAACATTAAATTGTCACTCAATTCATTGGAATTACACTAGAAATTCATTTCAGCATTGTTCATACAATGTTTGCGCGAGTTAACGAAAAAATCTGATGTGTTGCACTCACATGACTTTCTCTACTCTTGTACTAACCATTCTTACAAAGTCTTATTATTCTATCTTCTTCGTGTTAGTTGAGATAAACATTTGCAGAAATTATCTTATTGCTCATTTTCCTGCACGTTCAACGGGAATATACAGTAGGCTTTGAGCGACAGTCAAATCTTTTAAAGCTTTCAAATTCTGTTCTCTTTGCACAATTAACATATAAAAATGAATAGCCATGTTCCATTTGACAGGAGTATAAGTTCTCCAAAACTTACACAAATAACGAGAAATATCTCCGAAATGGTTCACTCTACAAAAAATGTATTTGATCTTAAATTGTGTGTTTTAGCAAGATGAAGCCGAAATTGTGAACGCCATAGTTATTGAAATAATCTGAGAAGAATGGCAGAATTAAATAATCGGTAAATATTAAAATCATCGCATGTATAAAAGGTACAGACATGGGAATATTGTTCAGGGTTAAAATCGTCAGAAAGGCACAGAGTGTTACAGCCAGGTAATTAGTGTCAAGCACCAGGTAACCAGGCTAAAACCCCGTAGGACCTGTTTTCCTGGAAATGGCTAGTGCAGATGCACTGAGCCAGGGAAACAAGGTAAGGCCACGTGTACTTAAGCGAAACCGCTGCCAGTGCAAAAGGCAATTAAGAAGTGAAAGGTATTGATAGCGTCATGACGCTGAGTTTGGTGCGAAAACTTAAGGGGTAAATGAGGAGAAACTGCATGGTGACTTATTACCACGAGCGCGGAGAGCAGTCACAGAGACTTGCCTTTCGGACCCCGAGCGATCAGGTCAGTCACAGACTTACCTTCCAGACCCCCGAGTGATCAGGTCACAGAGACTTACCTTCCAGACCCCTGAGTGATCAGGTCACAGAGACTTGCCTTTCGGACCCCGAGCGATCAGGTCAGTCACAGACTTACCTTCCAGACCCCCGAGTGATCAGGTCACAGAGACTTGCCTTCCGGACCCCGAGCGATCAGGTCAGTCACAGACTTACCTTCCAGACCCCCGAGTGATCAGGTCACAGAGACTTGCCTTCCGGACCCCCGAGTGATCAGGTCAGTCACAGAGACTTGCCTTCCGGACCCTGGAGTATGAAGACACAGTTCATACATGCCTAGAAGTCGTCGGAGGAGTTACACATATGTGCATTTTAATTTGCTTGGCCACCACGTTACATTCTACGGTAAATAATCTTCGGTCCTAGTAAAGACGAACTAACAACGTGACAATCCTAATAGCGATAGGCAAATCTCCAACATTACTTGCATTGAGAATAAAAGTGGTTCAACGAGAGCTCTGGCTTTTATGTGAAAATACTCACACATACCCAGAAATTAAGGTGCATGCAGAGCAGCCGCGGCACAGAAACCACCTGAGAAACAGCATTCCGCTTAGTATAGCGGAACGTGAATTTAGGAAGCAGTAATACCGCTTCAAAGAGTGAGTGAGTGAGTGATTAGGGTTTAAGGGCCCGTCGACAGCTAGGTCATTAGAGCCCCCCGCTTCAAAGATCTACAGTTTTTGTATAGCAAGACTTGGTCTATCTCTTACAGTTTACCAGTTATGAAAAGTATCCAGAGTAAATAGGACTTCAGGAATATAGCCAGAAAATTCAAGATATACATTTCATTTGTCATAAAAATATCTCAAACATATGGCATCTTAACCAAAATCGTTAGAGCCATTTTCAAGAAAATCAAAATTTTCGAAATCTTCGTGTCATATCCTTAAAAGACATTAAACTTAAATACCAACTTTGGTTTTTAACTGGCTTTTCGTTTTTATTTTCTCTACTGGTAAGTAGAGGAAGTATTGTATTCCACCCAAAAATTCGATGTCGAGATTTCATCGGAAATATATGTTTTGAGACCTCCTGAATCCAAAAAAAAAAGAATTTTAGAAGGTCCCTGTGTGTGTGTGTGTGCGTGTGTGTGTGTGTGTGTGTGTGTGTGTGTGTGTGTGTGTGCGCGCGCGTGTGTGTGTGTGTGTATGTGTGTTTCTCTGCCTGTCAGTCTCTGGACAGCATAACTCAAAAACGAAAAGTCGGTTAAAAACAAAAGTTGGTATCTAAGTTTAATGTCTTTCAAGGATGCAACACGAAGATTTTGAAGAAAATAGCCCAACCCTAAACTACCCTTTATATGGAAGATTTTTCGAAAATTTTGATTTTATTGAAAATAGCTCTAACAATTTTGATTAAAATGCCGCATGTTAAAGATATTTGTATGACATGAGATGTATATTTTGAATTTTCTGGCTATAGCCTATGTAGTCCTGTTTACTCTGGATGACTTTTGAATAACTTGTAAACCATAACAGTTAGGCAAAATCTTACTGTACAAAAAATTTAAATCTCACCAAAACACACAATTTATGTCCAAGTAAATTTTTTTTGTAGATTGAACCATTTCGGAGATATTCATTGTTATTTGTGTATTGTGTGTTGTGTGATTGGTGCTGATGCTATGTGCGTAACCCTGATTGTTGTCTCCAATCTCGTTCTCCAGCGTATCTGCTGCCAGCTGCTCAGTGATGAACTATGTGATATTTTTCTCGGGGTTGTGAGGGTTAACAACACCAGTTAAGTTGACGAGAAACCTAATGCAGGGTAACAATGAACTATTTGAAATGAGTTTCGAACGGTTGCGGTTGAAAAATTAAACGGTTTCTCGATCTAAACACTCGAAATGGCAACTGCTAAATTATATCTGCTAACTTTTGAGGTGCCCAGACTTTTCGGTTTAAAAAATGTTCGCGTAATAATGAATAATAATACGAAGTAAATGTTACCGTTAGTCACAAAAAATGTTAAGCTGAAATTACCAATAAATCTAAATAACTCAACCGTAGTCTCTGGTCGTTATCGACTTCCGATATTCGATCACAATAAACACCTTAGTACTACTGTAAAAACACAATGGGAAAGACGCAAATTTTAGCAATAGACGTTTCATTAAATCGCCTACAAGAATTACTCCCCACCAACAGTCAACTGTTAAACTGCTAATTCGCATCTGAAACGGGGCTTACTATATGACTTGCAAAAATTCCAAGCATTCAATTTCCCATTCTATTTTTCAAAATTCTATCCTTCGTGTCTGAGCAACAGTCTGACTAACTTTCGAGGGATCTGGCCTTGAAATTAAATGTTTTTGGCTTGGCTGAATTTATTAGAACTCTGATTATGTGAGCTGCACTAAGACACAAGCTAATGACCTCATGACAAATTTTACCTTGACTAGCTAATGAATGTAACTCATGTTTATGACATTGTGTATTACTTTTAAACGTAAATTATTTATTGCAGTTATTTACCTATAATCTCATGATTTATTTTTAAAATTGTAAATCTTACCCGTTAATCATTCCGGTATCATAACTTGGCACCCATAATTATTGGCATAGGTGATTTCAACGTCTCTCCATAAGCCACGGCAATTTGGAATGCCTGTATTACCTCATTACTGTCTTACTAATGACAGAATCTGAAAGAGATCTATAAATGTTGGCTTCTAAGTTCCAAGTGGTGGCAAAATTCAGTAAGTAAATCAAAAGCAATGGTATTCATAGGTAAATATGGAATAAGAACTAAAATTGTTTTGGAAAATAAAATAGTGAAACAAGGAACACACTTTAAGTATGTATTTAGGATGGGATATTACCTACGAAGAACATAAAGATATAGAAAAAATATATAAATTCCAGGCTATATGTGAAAGCATTAAAAGAACTTTAGGTTGGAAAACAAGAAAAGACTCTAAACTTAAATTATATAAAACATTGGCTGTCCCTTCCTTGCGAAAGTTGGATAATAAAATCAAAAGATAGTATTAGAATACAGGCAACGGAAATGTTATTTCTGCGAAATGTGAAAGGACGCACAAAGCAGATAGAATATGAAATGAGTCAATAAGAGAAGAATTAAATAAATATAAATTTGAAGACAAAATTAAAACAAATAACAAGAAATGGATAGAATACTTAATGAGGATGAGTGAAGAGAGTGAAGAAAGGATACCTAAGAGAATATTTCTATATAACCCAAGAGGAGCACGAGATGTTGGCCGACCTCGCAGAAGATGGACTTCACTGATGACTTCGCTGGAACGGGCTGCATAGCCTAAACCATGTAGAAGAAGAGACCTCATTGCTATAGGACATGCATAGCTGCTGTTATTGGCATGCGCGTCACGATGAGCCAATTATGCACGATATTGAACAAGGCAAATCCTGTTTATAGTGGTAAAGTCGCAATTTTGCGGCATATATTGTTGCCATCTGGCAACTGCAACAGAAATCTAAAACTGGATATATGCGTATATAAAAATCATCTTTGCAATTTTCTGTGTATGTGTGCAACACATTTATTTTGGTCTAGACATATACATTTTAGTTATCATCGTATTCTTGCTGTACGTGTCAATAACACGATTATATATTCTGGTCTGAAAAATAGAAACGTCCGTTTTTATTCAAACCTGGCCACAATTCACGCAGTAAGGTGTATTTGGGTATGTGCTTTCCGTGGTGATCATTGTGAAAATACATGCAGCCGTAAAAGTTTAACAGCAAAATAAATAAACAACTAAACGAATTAATAAATTAAATAAATAAACAAACAAACAAACGAATAAATGAATAAATAAATAAATAAATAAATAAATAAATAAATAAATAAATAAATAAATAAATAAATAAATAAATAAATAAATAAATAAATAAATAAATAAATAAATAAATAAATAAATAAATAAATAAATAAATAAATAAATAAATAAATAAATAAATAAATAAATAAATAAATAAATAAATAAATAAATAAATAAATAAATAAATAAATAAATAGATAAATAGATAAATACATAAATAAATAAATAAATAAATAAATAAATAAATAAATAAATAAATAAATAAATAAATAAATAAATAAATAAATAAATAAATAAATAAATAAATAAATAAATAAATAAATAAATAAATGAGTGAGTGAGTGAGTGAGTGAGTGAGTGAGTGAGTGAGTGAGTGAGTGAGTGAGTGAGTGAGTGAGTGAGTGAGTGAGTGAGTGAGTGAGTGAGTGAGTGAGTGAGTGAGTGAGTGAGTGAGTGAGTGAGTGAGTGAGTGAGTGAGTGAGTGAGTGAGTGAGTGAGTGAGTGAGTGAGTGAGTGTGTGAGTCAGTCAGTCAGTCAGCCAGTCAGTCAGTCAGTCAGTCAGTCAGTCAGTAAGTAAATAAATAACAATTTTGTTTAACTAAATGAGTCTCCCATCTCGACAAATTTTAGCAGTATACTGCATTTTGAATATCTATGAACACGAATATTACAGTATACTGGACGTCGGGCATTTTTACCCTTGCATATAAGAAATGTAAAATAAAATAGTACTCAGCATTTTGCTTATTGTGAGTATTCTATTCACATATTCCGTATAATAAACATTTATTCAATACACGTTTAATTTATCTAAGGTTTATACAAGAGGTATCAGATGGATACATGCAATGTACATATACATAAGTGATATTACAGTTGTTCTTTAAAACTACACATAAAATGTGTTTACTTATCACATTATAAACGTAATGGTTAGTCACTGGTAGCATTGATATAAGGTACTGCCCCAGTATTGTTAACTCGAAGTCAACCTATAGCGCGACATTTTTGGAGTCACTGTCTTCATGCTCATTCCGATCACTACTAGTATCTATTTATTCGATCTTGTTAACACTGTCTTCCAAAGACAGTGGCTTCATCAGGCATATCCTTTCTGTCACTGTCAGAAGATCATACTTTGTCTTTACCATCCTTAATCTCATCTTTCATGTTACGCTCTTCTTCTCTACTTGAGTTATTACTAACTCGCGTGACATTTTCAGACTCACTGTCTGTATCATCATCCTGATCAGTACTGGTACCTTTATAGTCGATCTTATGAAAAATATATTCCAGTGTCACTCTGGCTTCATCTAGTATATCTTTGTTGTCACTGTCTGAAGATTCTACTTTATCTTTATCATTCTTAACCTCATCTTTGATGTTACGCTCTTCTTCTCCAGTTGAATTATTACTGAATGTACCAATTAAACTCCTCAAAAAAGACATTACATCCACTGATACCTTCTTTTCAGCAGAGCCATGAGCTTCTGCGTCTTCATTCTCGTCCTTTGTCCATTTCTCTTTCGATCCCATTTCCCTTGTGGTATAAAGTACTTCTATTGTGGATCCTCCTTCACTTTTTGTCTCAAGAATGAGTCCCTCTTCAGTATGCACAAAAGAAAAATGTTCTTCAAGCTCACCGGTAACTTCGTTGGCGCATGTCGAACAACCTAAGTCTGCTTTCACTACTTCATCAGGCACAAAGCTCCTCATGTCTATGAGGATCTGAATTAGTGATTTCCCTTTCGTCTCGGGGACAAAAAGAGCAATGAAAATAATGCCCCAGCAACAGAAAAAGGCAGATACCCAAAAGGAACAGTATATGCCAGTCTTTAGTGCAATGATCTCATAGATAATTGTTGCAATGAAGAACCCTAAAGCAATTGTCATCGATCCCAGAGCAGCAGCCAATTCCTTAATATTGGTGGGAAACAATTCCCCCGCCATTGCTAATGGTATAGATCCCAGACCTAGACAATACACTACTATAAAACACAGAAGAGAAGATAAGGGTAGCCATCCTGAGACTTCGATATTTGTTTCTATCTGCAAGTAGGCACAGACTCCTGCGACTATCAAAGAGAGAGCTGATCCACCAGTAGACACCAGAAGAAGCGGTTTTCGTCCCAGTTTGTCCACCAGAGCCGAGATTAAAATACTAGCTACTAATTGCAGCCCTCCAAGAATCATAGCACTCTCACTTGGTCCCAAATTACTTCCAGTAGCTTTGAAGACGATCTCTGCTTGGGATAAAATAACCATAATCCCGCTCAGTTGTTGGATAAGAGCCAAAGTTCCAATTATACACATAGCTCTTCTGTTTCCTCTACTTATGAACATTTTTAAAAATGGAACTTTATGTCTTCTTTCATGTTCAACTGCATATCTAATATCAGCAAATTCTTCCTGAATGTTTTCTCCCCCACGAAGAAGCCATAATGACTTTTCAGCCTCCTCTAGTTGACTTTTCATTATATAATAATATGGACTCTCTGGCATGAGCGACATTAGCACTGTGAAGACAACTGGAAATAAAAAGGAATGAAAGCTTAGCATCCTATACTGCACATAAGAGCCCAAACAAAATTCAAACATTGCACCAAGATTCTGGAACAGCTGTATGAAAGATTCTAAATTACCACGAATATTTCTGTCCGCTATTTCTCCTATATAGATAGGGCAAACTGTTATAGATATTCCGATACCTAAGCCACCTATGACACGCGAAATACACAACATTACTGTCGATTTCGCAAACATTAGTATCATCCAAGCAGCCAAAAATGGTACTGCGGCAGTGACGAGCATAAATCTTCTGCCATAGAAATCTGCTAGACGCCCAGCAGGTAGTGGTGCTATCATACAGCCTACACCCAGCATCGAAATAATCCACTTCACCTCACTGAAAGCGATATCATTGTTTTCCTTCAGGATCTGGGGTAGAGCAGGCGATGTCCAACATGTGAAGGATCCAGAGATGAAGAATGACATCGATGCTGAAATATGAACACTAAAATGTATATAATATCACATCTCAGGAAAAAAGATATACTGAACTAAGATATTTGATAATAGTCCCTAGTACTGTTTGCCCAACAGAAGAAGCCGACAGGGGTATAAGGTAAGAGAGAGGGCTTGAACTTTTAATCTGCTACGCAATCAATTTATTTACTACGAAATGTGTGTATGTGACAGTGTTGCCAACTCTGGCGACTTGTCCCTAGATCTGGAGTCTTTTGAACTCATATAGTGACAGAACTTCAAAGATAGTGACCAGTGACTTTTCTGACGATTTTAGATGACATTTAGAGACAATTCGGGAGGATTCAAATTTCTTGCTACATACATTTGCTAGCAGAGAAATAATTGGGTTTTTTTAAATATAAAATAAAGTAAATACGCTGTAAAATGTATTTCCTTGAGAAGAATTGCAGTTGAATTCCTTCTCAAATAAGTGAAATAGGAATCATACATGTTAGAAAATGTTAAAGTATTTCTAGCGTGGTGGAGCTTTGGATAACTCAAGCAGATTGTTACAGAGATGCTGCGGCATCAAACCCTTTTAAGGAACACATGGGCAATTCCCTCTCCACATTACAGGGCGAAGGAGTAAGGCCTTTTAAATCACTCTAACATTGTCAAAGCTAACGAATTAGCTTAAATGCTCCAACTGTGGCAGCTGGGTATGCCATACTTATGTTGGGTATGCTGTTAGGATTTTACGAAATACGTGCTACTCGTTGGAAATCCCACAAAACGCCGGTCGTGAAAGTGGTATAATATAAGCGTACACACGGCTCTGTGAACATAGTGCAACATTCAACGTCAATCGCTTGAGGGGCAGCTGGAAGATGAGCTATGTTTCTTCTGATTACGGAAGTTAATTTTTCTTTTAAAATTTTATAAGCATTATACACATAGGTCGTCCCCTTAGCGCGGTGGTAGCGCTGCTGCTTGCGAAGCGGAGAACGGGAGTTCGGTTACCGGTACCGGCATGAGGACTTTCTCCCACTGGGAGACCTGGTCCGAGGTGCATTCAGACTCGTTAGGTCCCTGAAAAGCCAATTGAGGAGCTACTTGATTGAAAAGTAGCGGCCCCTGATCAAGAAGGGAGGGACCGGGACGCTGTCCAAGTCCCACCTCCAGTATTGCACCCCACTCATGGCGCCTGTGGTGGGCAGAGGCGAGGGATGCAGAGGTCGGGCGGTAGGCCTTGGTCCAGATGAGCTGTTGTGCCACGGGGTTACGTTATTACACAAATACCTTTTAATTAATTATAGTATTTATTTTGATTTAGCAACATTCTAGCGACTTTAAATTTAAGCTTTGGCACGTTTTAACTAATACTGTTGGCAACACTGATATGTGATTCACTAGCGTGTATAAACATGATAGGAATATTTACGTAGCACACTCCTTCTTCCTTGGGCAGACAGTAATTGCCTTAGAATGAAAAGAATTTTAAAAAATCTGATGTGTTGCAATCACATGACTTTCTCTACTCTAGTACTAACCATTCTTACAAACTCTTATTCCTATTCTAATTTGTTCTTATTTTAGAATCTTGTTGCTTCACTGTTAATAGCTTCAATTTTTACTTAATTTATCTTATTCCTATATCTTCTTCGTGTTAAGATAAACATTTGTGTAACTTATCTTATTGCTTATTTCCTTGTAGGTATATGGGGAATATTAGAATACAGTAAGCTTTGTGCGATAGTCAAATGGTTTAAAGCTTTGGGATTCTGTTGTCTTTGCCCACTTAACATATAAAAAAATGAACAACGATAATCCTTTTCACGAAAGTTCTAAGTTTTCCGAAATTCTCAAACCAGTTCGTATTTCTCCTGGTAAACCACAAAGGCAGTCTCACTGCCATTCTGGCAGTTTGTCACAACAGCTCAGTGGTAGAGCAGCCGCCCGGTAAGCGGAAGGTCTGTGGTTCAAATCCCAGTTGTGGCATTGAATTTTTAAGTTCCAGTTCTACCTCTCAAACTTTGCCCACACACGGCTTGTGTGTTTAAAAACACCAACAGCAAGTTTGTTGGCATAAATAAATAATAATTACCATCTGAAGGTTATTTAATCCTGGGATATAAAGTACTTACAATAGTAAGTCACCATTGGGGTAATTTGTCTCTGATGTGAGACTGCCTATGTGGTTTACCAGGAGAAATACGAGCTGGTTTGAGAATTTAATGCCATTCTGGCAGTTTGTCACAATAGCTCAGTGGTAGAGCAGCCGCCCGGTAAGCGGAAGGTCTGTGGTTCAAATCCCAATTGTGGCATTGAATTTTTAAGTTCCAGTTCAACCTCTCAAACTTTGCCCACACACGGCTTGTGTGTTTAAAAACACCAACAATAAGTTTGTTGGCATAAATAAATAATAATTGACATCAGATTTGTTTATATTTCTGCCTTTCTCACTTAATTTTGATCTTGGTTTTATAACTTAGCATGAAAGGTCGGGCCATTCGCAAGCAATACACAAGTTGAATTAAAACAACAAATCTACTCTGACAGCTACGTGCACTCGTGCGCTTAAGAGTTTCTAAGGTAATGAACACTTCCGCCAATCAGCAGTGTGCTGTTACACTGCACCCCTTACATTCTCTCGCCATAAAGCTGTTTGGAAAAGAGGACTTCCGTATCTTTGTATAGTTTAGTACACATAACAAGCCGGCGCACAGGCATCGAAATGGCAACAGAACAGGTTTTGTGCAACGCCAATTTTTGCCCTACACCGGTATTATGGCAAGAAGTCTCGACGACTTCTTCCAAATATTACCTATTTAAATATTCCCCATCCTCAGTGTTTTATGGCAATTAAATTGGCTTTTATTGATTCTAAATTCAAATTATACTAAAAATGAATGGCTGACGCTTATGTTGAGGAGTATTAAGTAAATATTAAATTTGCATATGAGAATCCATCATAAGCAACTTTTTCTCCACTCAAAGAATTTTAGTTCAGCTCTTCAGTCAGTGCACGACTTTCAACTCATACACATTTGTATATTGAGCTAGAATTAAAAACTGTGCCCAAAGTTTACAAGTTTTGACCTTTAAATATCTCTTATTACACGTCACTGCTGTCGAAATTTTTGTACACGTTAGGATAGGATACACGGTCCGGAGGGGAGTCTTTGCACCTCCACCGAAGAAACCTTTTGTGCTTATGCCCATGATGGGGCGCTCCCTGGGATGGACGAGTGAGGTGAGAGGATACGAAGGGTGGTCGGACCTAAGGAGAGATGATGCAGAGGGCGACTATAGATTTGAACTCCCGGAGGCGCTCCCTATACCGGTTCCCCTCCCCCTTGTAGATTCTCTGTCTTCTTTTCCCCCAGCATCCAGCTTATGTACCTAATTCTGTATGCAATCGAAACTTTCATCACACATGCAGCACCTCCATTATTAAATATGACGTTTCTAACCCAAAATGTTTTTAAATGGGGTAAATAAATTCGCGTTCATCAATATTTTAGTGCGAATTATTGTGCAATGTAAATTTTCAAGGGTTTACCACCAGAAGCATAATAGAACCTACGTGAACATAGTCATTCATAAGTCCAGTAATATAATAATCATTGCCATGTATTATGTAATTGAATTGTTAGTACGGAAGTTCAAAACACGAAATGCTGAAACTTCGTAATATTTCAATTTCTCATTTTCCTAGTAAGATAAGTTGGACAGTTTATTACTCTAAGGCGATTGAGAAAAGTTACGCAGTGTCCAACAGATAAGTAGGCTTAAACAACCTCTGCTGTTTGGTAAGAAAAACTTTTTTTTTTTTTTTTTCCACATTAAGTGTGGAAATTTCTACTGGAGGACAAGTGGAGACTGATACTTAACCTAACTTCTAAAGAGAGGTACGTGGCGATTTTGCAGCCTCCTTTGCTAATTCACTGCGTTTAAATAAATGAGGGAGAAAATACTGAAAATGGCCTATTACAGTATAGTTTTCTATAATTCCGAGCTTTTGTTTAGTGTTGCAAGTCTTTGTTCCATTTGTTTCCTGTAATGCACTGTTAACCATAGGTACACTATATTAGCATTTACGTTTTATGCGGGAAGTGTACAAGAACAACAAATAAAAACATAGTCAATCCAGCGGATTTCACTTCTGATTTGGTTGGCAGTCCACACTGCGCATGATCAGTAGTGGGAAACTGGCCATGTTTACTGTCACTTCATTATCATTTTGCTATAAAAGAAAACATCCTAAGAAGGCAGGGAGGGTGGTTTCCAGGCTCTAGAAGAGACATCAATGCTATAGAACACTCTTAATGAAAATAGGCGCTTCTGCTTCAATTGCATCATACATTTCCTCGAGCCTTAAGATAGTAAAAACAGTCCACTTCTTTTCTGAACTATTCCTAGAATCACTATGTTAAGCCACTAGGATAGAGAATAAGTTAACATTACTCTAATTAACGTTATATCGATTATATCTTACCTACCATAGCAGCGACATATTGTAATGCTTTGCCTTTCAAGATCATATAAACTGTAGTATTTTCACATAATCCCTTGGCTTATTTCCATTTAGTTTTAGCCTCCCAGCACATATATAAGGAATTCACTACCAATTCGTTTTTATTTCCTTATAGTTGTTGCGCGCATTTTCTACCATTTTGAAATGGTTTTGGATAAACATTCGCTGTCTGTGTATGACCTTTATTATCATCTCAGTTATCGTTTGTTTTTGTTTCGATGACGATTTCAGTGACTTCTAATGTCTACAAAGAAAACGGAAGTTTCGTTCGTGTAGATACAGCTGTTTTATCTGCTATGATTATCATATCGAATAGGTTATAGCTGCAAACGACTTCAAGTTGGTAAATTTCATCTGATTTTCACGTTATTCATTGTACAAAGATAACGTTAACCGTGTTTGTAATATCAATGACTTGCAGTGAGCTGGGTATGTACTAGTAGCAAGCGAAACATTTGTTCCAAAACTGTGTTTTGTTGCGTAGTATATAATAAAACATGTCTATATCAAATAAAATAACTCATTATCAGGAACAGATAGAGAGGAATAAGGAGAAAACTGAGATATTAATTCACTGCATCAACAAACTACATGAACTTCCCATCACAGTAAAGCATCTTGAAGAAACACGAATTGGAAAGACAATAAATGAACTTCGAACGTTTGACGGTGGTGTAGGGAACGCAGCAATGGCTCTGATTTCGAAATGGAAGCGAATGGCGTTTCTTGAAGAGACGATTACAGAAGAGCAAGATGAAAAAGAGAGAGATTTCAAGAATATAGTCGTAAATAATTCCGAAGAGGATGTTCTAAATTCTGTGAACATAGAAGAAGAGCATCCAACACATACGAAGAAAAATACGAATGCACTGAGCGGCACAGTTGGAAATTATGGTACTGAAATGCCTCCAAAGATTTATGAAGGACATACTAATTCAACAGCAAATATCAACTGTAATGTTTCAGAATCTGAAGGTCGTAGTTGTGATATATTACATCAGTCCACTGAGGAAGAGAACAAAGCTCATTTGGCTGCAGAAAACATTAGCCATGTGCTCCCTATAAATGAAAGTAACTCAAAAGCTGAGAAACAGAAAGACAGCCATCATTGTCGTCATAGGAGTAAGCATCATAGCCGCAGGAGAAGGGGTAAACCAAAACATAACAGGAAATATAAAGGCGTAGATAATGAATTGAGAATAAAAAAGGATAGCATTAAGATTAAACTTGAAAAAGTACACACAGGAGATGAGAAAAAGTCCATTAGTTCTGGATCATCTAAACATAGGCATTGTAGTAAACGATCTGAACACGAAACTAAATGTTTAGAAAGTAAACATTGCCATAAAGAACGAGGGCAAAAGCGAAAAATTGGTCTAAATGAGAGACATGATGAAAACATTCTCAAGCGATCTAAAGCTTCCGAAAAGAGTAAGGAAAAGATCGCATCTAGTGTTGATAATTTTGCTGAAGCATTAAGAATGAGAGATGCTATGGAAAATGAAAGACAAAGTAGCACCACAACTAGCATGTTGCGAAACTCACATTCAAATAGCTCTGCAAGCATCAAAACAAATATCCCATTTAACACCATTGGTGGCATTATCCCTACTAAGCCGTATCCTTGCTTATCGGATCCAAAATTTCAGCCTTTGAATATGGTAGTTGATCTCATATCTATTTTATCAAAAACGCATTCTAGTAGTTACAAGCCACTGCCGCATTTGCCTCTTAAGCAGGAAGCTCCCGCTCGTAAATATGACGTCACATCAAAACAACACAGATATAGCACAAAGGTGTATTCCGGTGTGAAAACAGGACAACCAGTTCCAACTCTCTATGAGTTAAGTTTACATGTACTAAAGAAGCACATTAATGCTTCGGAATATACTGGAGGAATTCCATATGATATATTGAAGCCCATTTTAAAACAAGCAACAGCAGAACAACTACTTCAGGTGGAGTATTATAACCCATACCTCTTAGAAGACACCAGTGAGCTATGGGAATTACATTGCCGGAAAGAATTTCATTCTGGCCAATTCCAACCAACGGAAACTGCAAGAGAAATGTACCTTAGATGCCTGGCTGAAAGAGAAGCAAAGCTCAAGGCATTCACTTGTAACAAACCAGCACCCGTTCCCCAGACGAAACTAACATTTGTAGACGGTGACCCAAAACCACCACAAAATGTTGCAAGAAAACAAGCAAAACGTGGCACAGGAAGCATTCCAAAATCTAAAGATGGAAAATCAAAAAGAAGCGCATCTGTTCTAAAGCCTTCTACATCAAGATCTACATTAAAGAAATCCACTAATCCAACTGCTCGAGCGAAACCACGATTGGCTCCTTTGATGCAGAAGACTTTGAAACTGGCTAAAAGATATAGGAGACAAGCTGGATATTTCTAAATGTGTAAAAGTTGTTTGTAAGTTACATTTACAAAAGAAGTTGTTCATTCATATTCTTTCAAAATGTTGTCTTTCACAAATGTAGGTATTCTTAGTGAAAAAATGTCCTCGCAATGGCTGACATGTTAAAATGGCATACATAAGGCAGAATGGCCAATGACTGTACTTTTAACAAGGGGTGTGTTACTGACCCATCTTTGCACTGAGAAAAGTAATTATTATTTTATGTCAACTGTTAATGTTGCACTGTTCATTCTGTTAAAAATTTACTTTAATATACAATCTACAAAACATTAACGCTCTTGTATTAAGATATTTCGCAATTTTTGTTATGCAGTAGAATTCTAGAGATGCCCTTTTGTGATTTTTAATCCCTAGTGAGCTGGTCAAAAACGTAAAACTGCTAGCATAGCGAAGTTTTATAATTACATAAATGTTATAATACCTATTGTACGCAGGATGGTAGAGTGTGTTATGGTAGATTCAAATGTGACGGATAAAAAGTCTAATAATAGATTCATCTATCATGAAACGTAAAGGATATACATATTTGAGGATTATTGAATACATTATCCGTACAGTCCGACAACACCAACAGAGTAGGGCTGAAGAGTTTAATATTTCGTTTACTAATGCAACTTCTGCTGTTATACTTGCGTTTACTCATATGAAGGGTGAAAGTCGAAACAATAAATCGTGGTTTCGGCACGTATCTGTGTTTCTTATCAGCTAATGCAAGTAATAAGGGGAGGGGTGGTTTTCTTTCAAGCTTTGCGAACAGTATTCGGGTAGGTACTTTTTACTGTCAATGTTCCTGAACTTTCGCTCTACGTACACGGCAATGTTGCCAAGCATATGTCCACGAATTTATTCCAATAGACCTCTCTATACTGAATGTTACTCAACTACTATAAGAATTGTACATTGATTACAATTTTAGAACATAATTTTGTAGTTGAGGTTTAAAATAATTTTACGTTAAATGAACCATGTTAGAATACGTTTACGATGTACAATATTGATTTACCCGCACAGTCAATTAACTGGGGCACTGTCTGCAGGTTGTAACAGTCCATGGCCAATCTTGTCTCTTATGTGCTAAGAGACAAGATTGATGCATTTCTTCTTTACTCAATGCAGGTAACCAAGCATTAGAGCGGTTTGTTTTGAGTCCCGTGAATGTGCCATACCTGGGCAAACAGATTTGTTTGAACCTACACTTCCTCCCTTTGTTTTGAACATATTCGAACGTCTAAAAGCAAAAACAGCTTGCCTTCTCTCAAGAAGACTTCTCTCTTTACTAATAGATCTCACACATTTACTATTAGCAATAGAAAGTTCATGAAACCAGCAGTGGCACTGGAAAGAATTAAACATGTTAGTTTAGCAGCTTTCTATGACGTTTGCTGTCTATATCTGAGTAGGCATTTTACAATGTGTGTATGTATGTATGTGTGTGTGTTTAATGTTCACTTTCCTTGCTTCCCAAATTTTGATGTTAGAGTTACTAGAGGTAATTGCTGCAAAAGGTAACTGTTTTCCAACACAGGGGAGAGCCTTTAATTCCTCTATAACAGAGACTTACAGGAACCAATCTGGACAATTAACCTAACGTCCCATCCCTCATCTTCTGTGGTGCAGCTGAAGTACGCATGCTTATCATGTTGAACTAAAGAGAGGGGCTGCTCATCAAATGAAACTGGTCAGCCTGACGAGTTTAATGACCGAATATGGTATTCTTTGTTTTCCTTACCAGATTCCCTCTTTCTCCTTTCCTATCCAGTCTTCCTTCACTGAACTCTTCTTTTCTTCAACCCTTATGGTATTAGAGCAATCGAGGCCTAAGGGTTCATTCTTCTAATTCTTTACCTGCAATGGCACAATGTCATCCTCCATTGGCAAAAGGAGGAAAGGTTGATGATCAGTATACTGATCTCCCAGCTAAGTCTGAGAGAATTGTCGACCAACTGCAGTTATGGTCCTACAGACACTCTGAGAGTTGAGTAAGGATGATTCAATGGACAATTCTTAAAAAGTGGTATCCTAAAGAAACAATTAAAATCTGCTCATGTAAATGAAAATGTTTCCCAAAACAAAACATCTGGAGTAATTGTGCCTCATTTAGATCTCTAAGCACGGACTCTTTTGAGAAAATATGGTCAGATACTTAAGGTATTTCCCAATGTAGGTGCTGTTAAAACAGTTGATTGCATTTATCAATATGGTGATAGAATTTAGAAGATGTTGTTGTTAGCTAATGCTGGATTTCTGACAATGAAGTCATTAATCCTCTTGCTCTCCAATATTTTTCACTGATGATATTGAAGAGAGCAATAGCAGTAATAGTAACCGCTTTTTAGAGAGCACCATATTTTTGTTTTGGCGGTCACATCGCTCTCTCACAACCCCCAGAATGTCTGGAGGACCACACCTGTCGTTGGTTTACGGGTCTCACCAACCTGACCGGGAGAATTATCAAAATAAATTCACCGACCATATCCTCTGATCACCAATCAGAGGACGTATTACATACCATGACAGGTCAGCATGTTAGGGGTTAATATTTTATAGAGAAATGGAGAGGTTGGAAAAATAAAGACTCCCTAGCCCTCGGGAACCCTAATAGCATCGGGGTCGGAAGAGAACAAGAGATGACCAAGGTAAGGTCAGATAGAAAAGTTACAGTGAGGAGCAAAACACCAGTAAGTGGAAGTAATGTTCTGCTCAGCTTGGGTACCTTGTGGTTGCCATTCACATATCCCCTAGACGGAGACCCCTGAGTCAAGAATTTAGAAGATACATTTATTTGATGGAAGGAGTAAAGGTTCATCCTTTAACCCTTTGCTGGCCCAAATGCTCTAAACTGCTCAAGATTAAAAGGTTGTCTAGTCTGTAAATGCTCCAGAACACTTTTGTTTGTATGTGTGTTTAGCAATTATGCTGGGAGAATGGAACAACATCTGTCTCAAGCCTGACGTACTGCAATCACTTAAGCATTTTTGCACTTGTATGAACAAAAGTAAGCACAATGCTGATGACAGAACACACATATATGTTGTTGTTGTTTTCTAGTGCCTTGCATCTGGCAATGAAGCCATTAGCATTCGTGCTCTCCAATACTTTTGAACTGTAGTTTCTTCTGATCTTAATGCTTCACAGGTCTTCAAGTGGTCTTCATTCATTTCTGCTGGATCATTACACAGGACACATATTAGTGAGGCTGAGATACCCATTCTGTAGAGATGACCCACCAAGCAGTCGTGATTTGTCAATAGTCGGAAGGCTGCAACCGCTGTTTTCCTTGGTCTCTGGGGGATTATATCTGGGTTGGAAAGTAGTGTAATCCATTTTTTATCTTTGGCATTTGTTTCTATTTCTTGTAGGTATGAATGAGAAAATTTTTTAATGATCAAGTGTTTTATTGAGGAATATGAGAAATTGAATTTAGACTTTTGTTTTATTGTTGTGCCTTTCTTTGCAAGTGAGTCTGCAGCTTCGTTCCCCATGACTCCACAGTGCGCTGGAATCCATTGGAGATGAACAGTCTTATTAACTTTTTGGAGTTGTGTTAACATTTTGTAGCATTCTCTAATTTTTGTTGACTTCTTTGTAGTATTTGAACATATTCCCTGAATTGCAGCTTTAGAATCCGAAAGAATTACTGCCTTGTTAAATTTATTTAAGGGAAGTTTTAATAATTGTCGGAGAGCAATGTGTATAGCCTCTATTTCTCCATCATAATTTGTTGTATCTCTGCCAACAGAATGATAAACGGAAAAACGTGAACACGTAACTCCAGCTCCAGTAAGGTTTTCCTTGGAGGATCCATCAGTATATATGTGCAGCCATTCTTCTGTGGGATACCTAGTATTGATTGTTTCCAGAGCTAGAAGTTTTTGTATTTCTTTTGGTGTGTCTGATTTACTTATTTTCTCTATTAATTCCAAATTGAAGGTAGGTTGCAATAATTCCAATGGATTTTCTCTTATAAGTAGATTTTCTCTGGTGTTAGGAATGTTCAATTTGGATTTAATCTGTGTTACCTTTTCTAGGAAACTACTATGAGTTTTAAGGATTGAAGGGGGGAGGTTTTCTTCTGTCCATTTAGAGTTTGGCAGTCGTAACATTTTCTCGTGTTGGAGCAATGCTTGTTCTTCTATTTTTGTTGTTATTGATGGGGTCCGTGTTAAGGCAAGCATGGCATCAATAGGTGTGGATTTAACTGCTCCAGTGATTAGGCGAAGAGCCTGACACACATATATCTGGTATCAAATGTTATAAGTTTCCTGACAATCCAGATTACTTTGAGAAAATGGCTTCTATACCTCACACATCCTGTAAATGTCTAGCAAATGTGAACATTTTACAAAGTTTATATATAAGCACTGTAGTGATATTAAAACAAAAGAAGACGAAGATGAAGACAGTGTCAACTTGAAAACCAGCAAAGATGTGGCATTAGTAATAATCACACTGAGATATTTCATTTTGTACTCCAATACATATTGTGAAGTCATTCATTTTGTATGACTTCAAAAACTGATCTGCATACATAGTACCTGTTGTCAGGTAATGCTGCCCTCCTGAGCAAAAAGGTGTGACTCAAGATTTTTTTTAAAAATGACATTTTCACATAACTGCAGAGCTACACACCTAACACATTTATTTCCTAAGGAAAGGGGGTGTATTCCAATATTTAAAGTGTCTAAACACGATAAATAAAATGGATATCTCAAGTTCTGTGTAAATTCCTAAGCAAATTTGGCGTAAGTGGTTTTACTAAAAAGAAAAGCTGTATCTCAGACAAGCATGTTTTTCACATAGTATTTTCTGTTTGTATTCTCTGTGAATATTGGCGTAACTTCAGTAACACTTTCTCTGACAAGGCCTTTTAGCTGATTTACAACACATACATCTACAAATAAAGTACTTCCTTCTGTTTTTTCAGCAACAGTAACAATGGCACTTCAAAGCCACCAGAGCTGAATCTACTACACATTCTTTACAACAATTTTTATGTTACAATGTAGATTAAATCAGAATGATCAGGACAAGTGATTGTGTAGTATATTTATGAGTTTAAGTGCTATTAAAGTGGTTTTCAGTTACATTTAAGTAATCTATGTTGAAGTAGTTATACTCCTCATTTCTGATTTTCATGATATATTCAAATAAAATTAGTGCTAATGAAATTGTAATAAGATACTTTGAACCTGGGCATACCTTTATGGCTGCTGATTCATTTCACGCCAAGGTGGAATTATCAATGAAAAGGAGTGGAAGTAAGTTGTATGGTTTTGCAGACTTTGTAGATACTGGAAAGACAGCTGCACATCAAACAGAAGTTTTAGCAATGGAGCTTCAGCATTTTCTCATTTGGCCTTATTATTCCTCACAATACAAACCAAATCAGATTCAGCCAAGGCCTTACATGTATATGGTTGAAATAATCTTTTGCAGAGGAGCTTGCAATATAAAGTATAAGATTGA
This sequence comes from Tenodera sinensis, assembly GCA_030765045.1. NCBI lineage: Eukaryota > Metazoa > Arthropoda > Insecta > Mantodea > Mantidae > Tenodera > Tenodera sinensis. The sequence continues at coordinate 64,749,298 of CM060971.1, forward strand.
CTTCAATGGTGAATTCTTCAGCATCAATTTCCTAGCTGGAAAAATAAGGTAAAGCAAAAAGACTGCCATCATATGAAAAGTAACGTAAAGCGCTTGTAATTTCTGCTGAGAAGTAAACTATAATTAGACTCAACAAAGTCGACCAGACTGAGGTTTTCTTTGTAACTTAGATACAAAATCTTCAAATGCTTATCAAACTATTCAATGAAAAAAATATAAATATTGAGAATTTGCAGCATTAATTGTAAACATGGTCATAAAACATATATTGCCGAACCAAGATTAACTTACAAACTAGATTGAAGGAAAACTTCAGAAATATAAAATACAAGTTCTACAATAACTGTAGCGCTACAGAGTACTAGTAGTAATAATACTAGCATAAATTATAATTTGCACCAAATAAGATGCTAAATATATTGGTAAAACAAGAAGCTTAAGGAAGAAAATGAAGATAAAAAAATTTGAAAAAAACACTGGCAAATTGATGTCATAGTTTTCTCCTCCCATTATAATTTATTTTATACAGCTTCTACAGACTGTTCTGTCTAAAAAGCAATCCATATAAAATTGAACACTTTTGAAAACTATAATTTCCCTTTTTTTTTTTAATTAATTTCCTCTACTTCAGGGTCATATCAGACGATGAATGAATGAAATGGGTGAAATGATGCTCAAATGAGCCCGAGGTCCATAGAGCTCTAAGTTACCCAACATTCGTCTTCTCAGGATAAGGGAAACCTTGGTGAAAACCTTATCCAGATAACTCAGCCTAAGTGAAATTAAAACTCGCAACCTCTTGGATGTGAGGTAGAAACACTACCACCACGCTACAGAAGGCAGGTTAATTTCCCTCTAGAAGGTAATAAAAATTTTGAATCAAGTTATATTATTATATTAGCTCAATGGCTCTGAGAGAATCTTTTTCCTTTCTCTTTTTTTCTTCCTCTCTTCCTTTTTGTTTAGTTTAATGTTCTTTAATCATTCTGGATGATGAATGAATAAAATATGTAAAATGATGATACAGAAAAATCTCAAAAAATGCCTTGTTTGGGTAACTCTCCCTAATCAAGATCTCATCACAAAGACAAGCAATACTGATATTGGTGCTGGAACCTCTATTATTGTTATGACCATTATTGTTATTTATTAGTTTTCGGTCTCTAATTTTGCGGTCATAAACAAACAGCATTTCCCAATTCAGCAGTGCCTGTTCTATATCCTGAGAAGTCAAGTTTTGGGTAACTTTAAGCTCTGCGGCTGCTGGGCTCGTTTGAGCATCATTTCACCCATTTCATTCATTGATCGTCAAACATGACCTACCCAGCTAAAGCATGTTAAACTTACACATATACAGACTGTCCCAAAATTAGACTGACATACCTTGGGAGCTGATAGATAACATTATTTTAAACACTTTTTATAAAGGAAAGTTTTTCGCTGTAGTGCTTTGTTTAAGTGCTAGATGAGTTAATGCCATTGATTACTGCCTCCCACCCAGTTTAAGAATTTACGGCAAAATCAACAATGAAAATTAGTATTGCATTTATCTCAGTAAGGCACACAATCTTAATCCAATAAACAAACACAGAACACAAAAACAAAACACAAACATCTCATTGTTAACAGTTAGTCACAGCTTTATTATTGAAAGTAAATGTTGGAATGCATGCCCATTGCAATTAACACAAAGAGTGCATCGGCATGTCCTATTCTGACGTACTCTCACAAAGATATTAACCATTTCTCTGGTTTAAAAGTTTGTCTGTCTAATGTTGAATAGTAAAGCTTTGATGAACTGTAAACAATGAGATGTTCGTGTTTTGTTTACGTGTTCTGTGTTTGTTTCTTGGATTAATATTGTGTGTCTTACTATGATAAATGCAATACTAATTTGCATTGTTGATTTTTCCATAAATTAAACTGGGTGGGAGGCAGTAGGTAATGACATTAACTCGTCCAGTGCTTAAACAAATCACTACAGCAAAAACTTTCCTTAACAAAAAGTGTTTAAAATAATGTAATCCATCAGCTCCCAAAGTTTGTCAGTCTAATTTTGGGACACTCTCCCAGAGCCACTGAGATAATAATCTGTGTTAATTTTCAAGAGAGAAATTATAAATCTTTTATATGGATCACCCTATGCTTTATGTTCAACTTTTTGCAAAATTAGTTTGCATACTTTATCATGGTTACAAATGGAATAGGGGAAAGTGATACATTAGTCAAATGTTTAAAAGTAGTGTGGTAACTCACTTGAAATTCCCATCTCTTCCCATGACATTGTGAGGAACAACTGAATAGCAGCAGTACTTTAAAAAGTGATATGAAAAATACAAAACAATGATAACAGAAATCAGAAATATTTTGTGTGTAGTAGCTTTATACCATTCTCTTCTTATTTATACATTATACAGAGGATTGTTTCCTATCTTTGATAACAAGTTTGACTTCATTCCTACCTTATGAAAAGACATATCTCCTCCACTGATCATGTTCTATTTGTTGTCCCTTTATCTGAGCAATTGCTCTGCACTATGGTTTCCACTGAAACAGGCTCTTGCATAGTGCAGTCATGTCCAGAAGTTCCCACTCCTCTTTACAGGCTTTCCTAAGACGATCACTTGTTTGAGGATTTCTACATCCCAGTGTGCTTTTGAAGGGTCAAAAGACACAAAAATCCATCGTAGAGGCATTATGAGATTTCACTGGGATGTTGCTGATTTGAATAGTGTGTATTCCAGTTTCCTACTCCATTTTTTGCAAGAATGCAAGAGTCAAAACAGAAGTGTGACTGGACAGCTTAACTTGGTGCACTTAGTCTTTGTTTTGGTCTCTCCCATAGAGAGTCAGAATTTCGGTGTGGTAAATTGAGGTCCTGATAATACTTGGAATTGATTTTGGCCTTTTTAGCAACTCTACAATTATCAGTTTCCCCATGTGGCAGTAACCAGTGATGACCATAAACCCTGTTGAGATACTTCCTGAGAAAATTGTCCACCCCTTGGTCAGCAGTAAATTGCATGGGGTTGTTGCATACAGTAACTAACATATACATTACACCTTATCTAATGTGACCACATATTTCAGTTTTTCTCCTGCCAGGTGCTTCTCAAAGACCTTCCTGCTGTTGGATCTGTCCTGAGATCTAACATGACAACAACTTCCAAATCGACCTTTAATATTTCTCCATATTTAAATCTTTGTTTATAATAGTGTTCATAATTTTGAGGATACTCCCAATTTGTCTGCAATGGTCCAGTGTGTGGCTGGATTACTGCCAGAAATAAGGACCGTGACCTTCATCACCTCTGGAGAGCATTTAGCAGCAGGTCATGGGTTTGCCTGTTTTCTTCCTTTTGAAGTTAATCCCATATGACCCTTTTCCTTTTTATTCAACTCTGAGCTATTCTGGTACTTTGACACAACAGAATTTTGATTCTTGCATGCTTCAATAATAACAGAATAACTACACCATGGGTTGGAAGGAGCAGTAATTTAGCCTTCTCAACATGGTTGAATTTGCTTAGGCATAATGAGAGCCACATATCCTACTGCTATAAAGGCAGCATAGTAATTGGTTTGTCTCACAAATGTTTGATATTACTGTGCATACAGAAATGCAGCAATCACATTCATAATTCATTATCAGAGATCAGAAACAACCCCCCATGCAAAATTATAAAAACTTCCTTCTAAATGAAGGACATTATGGGCTGTTCTCAGAAAATTCAACATATATATTCTATTTGTCATGTAAATGCCGTAATATATATACTTTAATCAGAATTTTAGAGCTATTTTTAAGAAAAATCGACAAATTGAAAAAGCTTTCCCTGTAAAGAGTAGTTTGGGATAGGAGGATTTTCTTGGAAAGCGTCATGTTATAAGTGGAAGGTTCTGAACTTAAAATACTTATTTACTATGACCCAACATTCAGTTTTTGAGTTATACTGTTTACAGACACTAATACACAAATACACATTTCTAAAAAGGGTCTTTTCTTAAGGGGTATAGGGAGTCTCAAAACACATGGATCTGGTGACATCTCAATATCAAATTTTTGAATGAAATGCAATACCACCTCTACCTACTAGGTAAATTGTAGAAAGACTACTATGTACCAATTGCTAATCCTATCATGTATTTTAATATGACTTGCCTTAATTCACGTATATGTGGATCATATATATATATATATATACTGGATGTCCCAAAAAATACCGACAACACTTAGTATGTTGTACAGGATGGTAATCTGATCGGTTTTTAAATGGGAACCCCTGTCCAGAAATGCATGGTTTGGACGCTGGAGAGTGTCAAAGTTTGAGAACAAACGGTTGTGAAATTTGTTAGCATTCATTTTGGTATGTTAATATGGAAGATATGCAACCCTTTAGCTATCTGTGTACTGGGATGATGACCTGAGCATAATAACATTCCTGTGTATGCGCTAAACACCTCCATAGAGTTCTTGGTACACATCCTACTGCATTGTGTAGTTTAAAGTACAGTAATATTTTTAACAGCACTGCGACATGCTCCAGTACGCAGCTGCTGAAATGGCCAAACTGAGCTCCAACACACTTTTAGTAAATGTGGAGAATCACCTCAACGTCGCTGTATTGGTAGAGGTGGACCAATTACATGGCCAGTACAGTCGCCATATCTGACACCTCTCGACTATTTTCTGTGGAGTTGTATGCAGAGTATGGTGTATGACCCTTCTGTAACGTCAGTGGGGGAGCTTATGGCTCAAGTCCATGGAGCGACTGAAAATCTTCAAAGACAATGGCACGTATTGGGTCATGTGCATGAGACTCATCACCACCGATGTAGGCCCCGCAATGACGTAGGAGGTACATGGTTCAAAGCCCATTTGTAATGTAGATAGCTCGATGTTGGGTTTATTGACCAAATATGAATGCACACCCATCTCACACTTCAATGCGCCATAGCGTCCAAACTGTGTGTTTCCGGACAGGGGTTCTTATTTGAAAACCGATCAGTTTGCCACCCGAAACAACATACTGAGCATTGTGTGTTTTGGGACACCTGTATATATATACATCTGAGCTACCTCACACCACTGCTTGTAAATACGTGATCTGATGACTGTCATATGGCAGAACAAAGTGATTCCAGACTGTTCCTGTGCCAGGCTTGTTTACCAGAAGTGGATTTTGAGAAAAATCTGTGATACATCATACTTGTATTGTATTGCTATATAAACAAATATGACATTGGGAGAACCAAGTCATTAAGTGTTGAACGAGACAATTGTTAGCAGTTAGCTTCAGTTAATTTGGTTTAAGTATGTGTATTCATTCGTGTGTGTGTGCATGTGCATGTGTGTGTATGTGTGTGTGTGTAGTCAGTGTTGAGATAGACATTTGATCAGAGACAATTGTAAACATATATTCATTACGTCATCACTGCATCATGTGAAGCAGTTTTAGTTAAATCTGTTTGACTGAGAGAGACTGTATTGTGAGAAGCATTTTTAAGATGGAGACAGTAGAACTGAAAAACAGTGAAATATGTGTCAAGATTACGAGAGGACACAACAGCCGTAACTTGCAAGGTTACAACTGAATTATAGATTGTGTTAGTGATAACAAAAGAGACCTCCTTTTAGTGATTCAATTTTAAGGTAAATAAAGTGACAGAAAAAGTAACTGAAAGCATCATTTGTCACAATATTTAGAGAATTTGTTTAACTATATTAACACAACTGTCATTATCTTTGTATAAATTCTGTAGTGCATAATAACTATTGCTAAAAACAATGTTTGTATCCATAAAAGTAATTAACCCTTTAATGCTCCCATTTAAAACATTAGTACATGGCCAAGAAGGCTGCATTTTTAAAGGACATTTAAATTCAATTACCTATAAAAGAAACTCCCTTGAAAAAAATCATACAAAACAGACTAAAAGAGATACAAATTAAATTCTTTGTGCATTTTATTTATAAATATTTCAAGCCTGAATTGATCAACTCACATAATTTTGCACTACCGCATTTCACTGCTACTCTTAGTCCTAGAAAGCAATGCAACAGAAGATTACATTGTCTGCATCTGTAAGTTATCTGTTTACTCTGTTTTAATCCATGAAAGGACATTTATTTGCCTTTAACTGGTTTATACTCACGGAATATAAATTTGTTTATTTTAATGATTTCTGCTACTTCCGGTTTAACCCAAAGTAAATGTAATTTTCATATTTTAAATGGTACATGCTACTTTTTTACAGATTTTTATGGTACTCTTCAATAGTTTTTCAACAAGAACTCACAATAGAAAAACAGCGAAAAAAGTAAAACAAGAATAAAAAGCAAAAAACAAATGCAGATCACATTCTAAATTCTGTATTCAAACAATAGCCCTCAGTTGTTTAACAATATGACAGGCATTATAGCTAGAAATTACTTCTGGGCTTAAAAGCTGTGGTCTGCTGGAGTTAGAGGTGAAGACGTTTCATCCTCATCTGCGATGGACATCATCAGTGGCATGGTCTTAGCCTTCTTGGTGAAGGTTGAAAAAATGTAGGGTGTACCATTTAAAAAGTTGCAGTAATTTCCAGTTAAACCAGAGGTAGCAAAAATCATTAAAATAAAAAAATTTATAATCTATGAATATAAAGAAATGGCAGTCAAATAAATGTACTTTCATGGATAAAAATAATGGACAGTCAAATCACAGGAAATAAAATATGTTTTATTCGGCTAAGCATACATAATTCTTTTTCTCTTTCTTTTTTATTTAACAGCAATGAAATCCACAGAAGTATCTAGAATGGGTACTTTTTGAAGATTTATTAAAGAGTACTATCCAAATCATTGAGCGAGTTGGCACTGCAGCAACATGTGCGACTCGCATTCGGGAGGTCCAAGGTTCAATCCCCACTGACTGACCGTTCTGACTTGGGCTTTCCTGTGGTTTCCGCTTGTCACTAGGCAAACGCTGGGGTTAATTAATCTCTTCTCCTTGGTTTCCTTTCCCTTCATTTCACATTTCTCTCCCTTGTCAGCTTTCAGGTTTGATTGGTAGCATGGCACATTCCGACAATTTGGACAGATGGTATAATTGCTTTCACTCTGGAAACCTCTCTCTGGCCCTCCTAGAAGTTGCTTCGCAAGGGCCACCTTATTGCCCCCTCCCTAGATAGAGAAAATACTTAGGTTATACGCCAGGTGTCAACATTTAGGTACTTCTGTGCATCTCTGGACTTTGCTGGCTCCATTCTCTGACCTGCCTATGGTTTCACTTCACCTCATACCTTCCCCCTTGGGGTGGTAGCCCACAGAAGTTCCATGTCAGGTCGCAAGTGGGTTGAGGTGTCCCCCTCAGCTACAACGCACACACACTATCCAAATGTATAAATATCTATAGGATTTTCTATTTAAAATAAGAAAATTGCAGACTGGAAGTAACAAAAATTGTTAATGTAATAGTTTTTAAGGTCCCTGTACATGACTGTCTCTGTGCACAGAATTTTGTGTTAATCAGCCACATACTTCTGAAGTTATTTGGGTGGTGCAGGACGTTTAACTAACTCTGTATAAAAGCATATAAATGACAGTATTGGACTCCTAATTATTCTTGTGTATAACTTTTGTTAACAGACATTTCAGTTATTGTGTGGCTAAGAAAGCTAAACATGTTTTAGGTTCAGGAAAAGATATTTAAATCACAAAAAATAACTGTCCAACTGAAAGAAAGAATTTTTATTTTACAAGCTGTGAGAACTGCATTTTGTAGTGCTAAACTTGAGTGCACAAGTTTGCAGCACAAGCATAGATCAAATATGGCCTATTAATTCTGATTTACTTTTGTACCTGAAATGAAAAGCATATATATCTTTAAAAAATTTTAATAAGTAAATATTCTTGTGAGCAACATGCAATATCAAAACTGCACTTCTTTTCCTTTTTGGCACAAAGGAGCAGCACTGTCTTCCTTTTAATTGGGAACAGAGATAATTTCAATATGACTCCTGCAGCAGTGTAATATCCATTCAGATCACATCAAGTTCTCTGGTGTATGTGTCTAATACTAGCATTTTTCATCTCTTTCCATTTTGTCGATACATAATTCCTCTGCAAGTGCATCCTGTAAGAAAGAAATCAAAGCTTAACTACATACAAAACTACATTAACACACACACACACACACACACGCACACACGCACACACGCACGCACGCACGCACGCACACACACACACACACACACACCGACACCCACACACCGACACCCACACACCGACACCCACACACCGATACCCACACACCGACACCCACACACCGACACCCACACACCGACACCCACACACCGACACCCACACACCGACACCCACACACAGACACCCACACACAGACACCCACACACAGACACCCACACACAGACACCCACACACAGACACCCACACACCGACACCCACACACCGACACCCACACACCGACACCCACACACAGACACCCACACACAGACACCCACACACAGACACCCACACACAGACACCCACACACAGACACCCACACACAGACACCCACACACAGACACCCACACACAGACACCCACACACAGACACCCACACACAGACACCCACACACACACAGACACCCACACACACACAGACACCCACACACACACAGACACCCACACACACACACACACACACACACCCACACCCACCCACACCCACCCACACACACAGACACACACACCCACCCACACCCACCCACACCCACACACACACACAGACACACACACAGACACACACACACACACCCACCCACCCCCCACCCCCACCCCCACCCCCACACCCACATCCACACCCACACCCACACCCACACCCACACACACACACACACACACACACACACGTGTTTTTTGATATAAACAATTTAAAGAAAATGGTCATAAGAGACAGGTAACTTAAGACTCAGCTGATCTAAAATTCATTTTTAAGGTGCTACTGATGCATACAAATAAAAACTTTTACCTCCACATCTTGCATGTATATTTGCTTTAAAAGATAGAATTATGGTTTACATTTTAAAGAACTGTGCAAACTTTTAAAAATGTAAGTTTTACTTCAAATATAATGAGTGAACTCTTGAATATAGAACGCAGTTCACAACATGCGACAGATAGGAAGACACTGTTGCCACAAGGTGTATCTATCAAAGACGAGTTGTCACTATATTTATAGTGCATTCGTAGGACTATAGGCCTAGGGATAACATCTGTGTTTTGGATTCGCTGATACTGAGTTCAAAACTCCACATCACACTGTAAATTTTTCCACTTCTGTGAATAAGGTGAATGACATTTTATAATAAAACTTGTTAGATTAACAATGTTGTGAAAATATTATTTCCCATTACTTCTGGGCTACTAAAGCTGACACTAAGCCTTAATAGGTACACGCCTGAACAAAAAAAGATTAGCCATATGTGGAACACCAAGTTTGTCTAAGTCCTACACAGCAAAGTGCCTTGATTGTTCATATGGGTTAGTAATATTAAAATTTGAGATATCTGACATTAAGATTTAAATGATGGAGAGGACCCTCTCTGAAACTAGACTTATGATTAATATTATTACAAGTAAGTTGGAGCAAAAAGTGTTTATAAATATTGACATATTTTTCAATTTATTAATATGATCCACTGTTTTACACACTTCATTTTCATCAGTTTTGTATTGTGACAATTTGTTGCTGTTGCTACACAACTGTATCACGGATGATGTAAATAAGGCACTGTGCCATGCAGGACTTAGACAAATTTGGCATTCCAGAAACGACTCATTTTTTTTTGCCCATGGGTATGCAAATAAACATAAAAATAAACATTCATCTTTTTCTTGAAAATATGAAATAAATGAAACTCATAAACCAGAAGGCATTTTACAAAAGTTTAAGTATTTGATCATTTAAACCATAGTAGGGAATATCTTGTAGTTTTTGGTTAAAATAACACATTTATTAAGTAATGAAACTACATTATTGTGCTACTTATCAACATACAACCATGTAACTAGGCATGAAAAACAAAACTCTTTTTGTTGAAGAAGTTACATGAGAAAACAAAGTGAGTCATGCCAAAGAGATCATTAAAGAAGGGCAACTCCTTTTCACAGCCTCTGTGTATCATGAGTTGCCACAATCTCAAAAATGGCTAACTCCACAAAACAACAGGCTAGACATACATTGTGTGAGATCAACATTTTTTACATATTAAGATTTTGTCTATCTCTTACGTTTACCAGTTATGCAAAAGAATGAGAGAATGAAGAGGACTTCAGAGGTTATTCCCAGAAAATTCAAGATATGCTTTCATTTTTCATGAAAATTTCTTAAATATGTCATAATTTAATCAAAACTCTTAAAAATATTTTTTGAGAAAATTAAAATTTTCAAAATATTTTCCATGAAAATGGTAGTTTAAGGTTGGGGTATATTTTTGAAAATCTCTGTTATCATGGTAAATGCTGAATTTAAATATTAAATTTTGTATTTTACCATCTTTATGTTTTAGAGTTATGCTATTCACAGACACTGGCATGGACAAAAAAGAAAGCATATGCACACATACACAATAATCCAAAAAAGGCATTCTTAATAGTGCTTTTTTTAATTCAGGAAGCCTCAAAACATGTATTTCCAAAAATGCTCTGCATCAAATTTTTGGGTGGAATACAATGCCTTCTTTACCTACTGTAAGTATAGTCAAAAAATAAAAAGATCTTAGTATGAAAACAAATTCATTATCAAAGATGGAAGGGCAGTCATTACATTAATTTATACCAGTATTAGATCTCGGTATTTGGAACACATTTTGTATCTTATGTTTTTGTCTCTGACCATTTCCTACGGAGATATTTTAGTTTTTTCGAAAAGAAAAGACAGACAAGCTGGCAACAGTACAGGTTGTGTAGGTATCACTTTTACTAGGTCAGTACATAAACAAACACTGCAGCATGTGTCCTGTGAGCGTAAACAAATACCATGCCGTGTCCTTCGATGTTTACTATTCAAGTGTATGCCAATCAGAATACCACTTGCACTCGTCATCTCCCAAAATATTGCACCACCCTGCATCATGTTTACAAGCGACTGATGTGTTTACAAACAGATCCCTGACCAACCTCAATGCAACATTGCTGAGTTACTCTGTGTCTAAGAAAGCTGCTCGGGATATTCCTGTAATTCTTTCAAGCGACTAATTATTTTGAAACCCTGGGTCATGTTCCCTAATTACTACTGACACTATGTCACAAATATTTACTCTACATCTCTTATAAGTAACAAACTATTATCTTCATACATTCTTGTGAATTGCAATTTGGAACAAAAACCATTTTTTTTTAAATTGGCTGATCAAAGAACAAAATACCATTAGACTTTTTTGTTTGTAATGTTTCCATGATGCATATATTCTGGTTTCTAAATGACATTTAGTTTGACCAATATAAACCCTATTGGAAACCAGAATAAAAGAGCATTTTAGAAATATTAAGTATAAATAAATTGATAAATCAGCTGTGGTGGATCAGGAAGTGGCAAACTGGTTTACTTAATTACACAATGTTTTTTCACCTTCCAAAAAAAGATGTCCTAGTGCAATGCCCACAGGCAATGCCTCTGCAGGGTATGAAAACGGCAATCGAAATAAGCCTATCTTTACAACAGGGTTAACAAGAGAACACTTGGGTGAATGTGGATGGTTTTGCAGATAAACAGGGGATGGGGATAACAAAAGTTGTAGAAAGTATAGTACTGGTATTTTCAGTACTGGTTGTTCTGGTTATGAGACTAATATAATTGAAACCATTGGCACAACAAATAAAGATCCTTGAAATGCACAAAGTGAAATGCAGAAGGTTGACTTGGTAGCAGAGGCAGATGATACTGGAAATCGAAAGTTAATTTACATGGACATTTTTAAGAATTTAGTTAAACCAGTATATTAAAGTATGAAAAGCCTAAATAATCACAACTGATTCATCAGATTAGCTGTGTGTACTGAAGAAGATGCTTGTAATCTACAAGAATTGCAGTATAAGGAATTTTTGTAGACAAAAATAAAGATGAAGATGGAATGGAAATGGGATGTCAACTTTCCAGTGGTATCAGCCTTGATACACAAATGCAACACAGGAAATCAGAGCTGTGAATTATCATAACATAAACTATTTTGTTGACGCATTATCGAGGGTAGGCTAGGTGAAGTCACTGCTCCTTTGCAGGTCAAGAAAATTGAAGCACGACCTGTATGGTAAATGGGGAATGAAAATAAATTTACAGAAAATGTTTTTATGGGATGTGGAAGGGAAACCAAAGATTTAATTCTGGGAGAACAGAAAGGTTTTATTAAAGCATGTGAAGAATATGAGTATTTGGGAGTAAAAATAGATAAACAAGATAAACATTAATAAATAAAACAGTAATAACAATAAATAAAGCAATTAATAAAACATTAACAAATAGGAAAATAACATTAAGAACAGAATAATCAATAAAGGTAAAATTATAACATCAACACTAAATAATATCCTGTGGAACAGACGCAGAAGCAGGAAGAATAAATTGTGAATATATACCACAATAGTGAAAACTACTATCCCATATGGAGCTGAAACAAGAAAATTTAACAAAAATTTAGCATTAAAGCTTATGTTGATGGAAATGGAATCGCTAAGAAGGTAATGTTCAAGATTGGAAAAAACAAGAAATAATAATATTAAAGAAAAAAATAAGAAGAAGAATTCCATGTTAAACTATGTATGATATAAGCAGCTGAGTTGGTATGGACATATTAGAAGAATGATTAGTGAGATTAGTGAGAAAGATCTAGGAATGGACTGCACCTGGAAGAAGAAGAAGAAGAAGAAGAAGAAGAAGAAGAAGAAGAAGAAGAAGAAGGAGAAGAAGAAGAAAAAGAAGACGATGATGAAGGAGGAGGAGAAGGAAGAGGAAGAAGAAGAAATAGAAGGAGGAGAAGAAGGAAGAGGAAGAAGAAGAGGAGGAGGGGGAAGGGGAAGAAGAAGAAGAAGAAGAAGAAGAAGGAAGAGGAAGAAGAAGAAATAGAAGGAGGATGAGAAGAAGAAAGAGGAGGAGAACAAGGAAGAGGAAGAAGAAGAAGAGGAGGAGGGGGAAGGGGAAGAAGAAGGGGAAGAAGAAGAGGAAGAAGAAGAAGAAGAAGAAGAAGAAGAAGAAGAAGAAGAAGGAAGAGGAAGAAGAAGAAATAGAAGGAGGATGAGAAGAAGAAAGAGGAGGAGAACAAGGAAGAGGAAGAAGAAGAAGAAGAGGAGGAGGAGGAGGGGGAAGGGGAAGGGGAAGAAGAAGGGGAAGAAGAAGAGGAAGAAGAAGAAGAAGAAGGGGAAGAAGAAGAGGAAGAAGGGGAAGAAGAAGAAGAAGAAGAAGAAGAAGAAGAAGAAGAAGAAGAAGAAGAAGAAGAAGAAGAAGAAGAAGAACTGATAACTCATGGTTGTGGGAAATAAGAACTGGAATGAGAGCAAGAGGACTGGAAGAAATTGAATTGGTAGATAGGGATGGCTGGAGAAAAAAATTCTTTAGGCACAGAAAGATGTATAAATATTGAAACTCTGTATATAAATAACAATAATTATTAAAAATATAATTAAATGACATAATTCTTGATCCCTAATAAACTTTTGTAATAAGAAATAGTGACAGTCATATGGCAGTGAAAACAAATACCTGCAATATGTAAGAATGTTTTCTATAGTGCAAACATGTAACTACACTAAAACAAAAAATAATATCCAAAATATAAAAATTATTGGTATAATGGATTAATAGGTAGATAAGAATAGCATTAGTATTATTAACATCTTAACAGCTAACATTTTCTGAGCTAAACAGTGTGTTTTGCTTCTCCTGTAAACTTGACAAAAAGCAGATACGAGGTGTCATTTCTTCAATGACGATATAAATGAACCCCAAGGAAACCAAGATTAAGGGGCCATCCCAAAAATATATGGTTAGATGATGTACTTGATGACATTAAGCATATGAAAATAAAAGATGGGCCTGTTTGCGTACAAAATAGAAAAGTCGGGAAGCAAATTGTTGAGAAGGCCAAAACTTTTGTAAAGTTGTAGTGTCTTAGTAAGAACAAATACAAGAACAAGATCAAGAACGTCTCTGTCAACTCTGTCAACTGCATACATGATAGAGAAAGTAAAATTAATATGGTTTACATGTTAGTCTTTGTTAAGGAGATGAGGTTGCTGTTGAATAGAATATGAAATGAAAGTGGCTTCATGCTTTTGCAATTCTGTTCTGTATCATCGGTTTTTCCTTTGCTTTCACTGCCTTCAAATTTTCCTTTAAATGTTATATTAGAACTGCTGTTCACATGAAAGGGTAAATTAAACATGGTGACGAGAAAAGACTTTCACTCAAGTTTCCAATACTTAGTTCATCATGCAACATTTTGGTGCTGAATCCCAGGATGTAATCATTTAAAGGTGCATATAATGGAAAGTACAGCTTTCACAAGAAGAAAGGATCACACAGCTGCAAATTTTCAGAATGGGATAGCATGGAGCACCACTAAGGAAGCACTACACATCACTACTGCATGCAGATAAGAACTTACTTGTATGTATATTGTAACAATTTGACTCGTTGCACTGTTGACCCAGGTAGTTTCCAATTGGTAATGTTCCTTCTTCTTACGTGGAGTTTACCTCACTGAGACCTGAGGGTACCATTTGCTGTTTGGTGTGGGGGCGTCAATCCTTCCTTGCCGGGCTAACACAGTGGTGAGCATGAATGACTCTTTCTTTTTTTACTGCAGTCCTGTTAAATGTACCCATCTAGGGAGTGGTGCAGAAAAACATACGGTTTGATTAATTATAAGTTCACATTTAATTTGTTGAATTAGTTTATTTTTACTATCACACGAGAATACACGTTTAGATATGATGGATTGGCGTCCTTCCATCATATCTAAACGTGTATTCTCGTGTGATAGTAAAAATAAACTAATTCAACAGATTAAATGTGAACTTATAATTAATCAAACCGCGTGTTGTTCTGCACCACTCCCTAGATGGGTACATTTAACAGGACTGCAGTAAAAAAAGAAAGAGTCATTCATGCTCACCGCTGTGTTAGCCCGGCAAGAAAGGATTGACGCCCCCACACCAAACAGCAAATGGTACCCTCAGGTCTCAGTGAGGTAAGCTCCACATAAGAAGAAGGAACGTTACCAATTGGAAACTACCTGGGTCAACAGTGCAACGAGTCAAATCCTTACAATGTTTAGCTGAACTTGTCTCAAAGTAGATTATATATTAAATTAGAAACATGATTTTTAAGGTATTTTGTGTGACTTAAATCTCAAAAAAACCAAAACACATTGGGATCCAGAAAAGTTGCATTTCCTACTCTACAGAAGATCCCAAGAAATACATGCTGGAATCCAGAAGAGTTGCGTTTCCTACACTATGGAAGCAATTTCATCACACACTAGACACATCAGTAAGTCCAACATCAGTCCACCGAGCTACCAACTTGCAAGTCCTCAACATTCTCCTGACTCTGATGAGGATACCAGAGCTACATACAAGGGTCCTTCAATAAATAACCGAACAAATTTAATTGTATTTAAATAAAAAGCCCTGGAGTGCCATGGCTGCTAGTGGTAGAAAGGTGAATCCTTCCTCTAGCAGTGCTGTGAGTGCCAGTCATGTAGAATGAATCAGTTGGGAGTTAGGGCCCGATACGTGAGGTCGTGTTTACTGCACCCACCATGGAACTGAAATTGCAGCAACGTACATCAGTAAAGTTTTGTGTTCTGTTAGACAAAACTCCTACAGAAATCTTTGAAATGGTGCAGCAAGCATACAAAGACCAAGCTTTAGGCAAAACACAAGTCTTTGAGTGGTATAAACGTTTCAAAGGGGGTCATGAGGACCTTCAAGATTCTCCGTGCCCTGGAAGACCCGTAACAGACCCTGGAAGTCAACATTAACACAATTGACATAATTGTGCGAGAAGATCATCACATAACAATTTTGAAAGTTGTGGACATAATGCATTTGTCTGTTGGAACTGTAGATGACATAATTCACAATGATTTTGGCTATCGAAAAGTTGCAGTGAAATGGGTACCACACATGCTGAAGGACAAACAGAAGGCTCATCACGTCATGACCTTTCAACAATGGCTCGGAAGGTTACAACGGGAGGCAGACTTTCTGAATAGGGTCATCACTTGTGACGAGAGTTGGTTCCACCATTACGACTTGTTAACAAAACAGGAGAGTTCGCAGTGGAATCATTCATTGAGCCCTAGGCCTAAGAAAGCAAAAGTTCAGAAAAGTACAGGAAAGGTCATGCATCTCATATTCTTTGACAAACAGGGCATTCTGTATGATTATGTTGTAACTAATCAATGCGCAGTAACTGCTGTTTACTATTGTGATGTACTGAAGGGGCCACTGAAGAAAAAGTTGCCGAAAAGCAACCAGATCTCACAAGGAGAAGATGGATCTTGTATCAGGATAATGCCCCTGCTCATCGAGCTCGTGCAACTCAAGATGTCATCGTAGAATTGGGCATTGAGATCATGCCTCATCCACCTTATTCTCCGGATCTCGCACCATGCGATTTTTACCTCTTCTCTAAAGTGAAACAGGAGCTTCGTGGTCGCCATTTTCAAAGTGATAAGGAGTTGAACAATGTTGTCATGGGTATCCTGAACAGACTGTCCAAAAATGGGTTCAATGAGTGTTTTGAACAATGGGTAAGTCATTGGAATAATTGTATTTCATCAGAGGGAGGATACTTCAAAAGTGTGTAGGTAAATGTTAGTGAAATAAAGCCATTATGTGTTAATTAAAAATTAGTTTGATTATTTATTTAAGGACTCTCATACAAGAGATTGCAGCAGAGTGAAGAGGAGGATGTTATGGGCAATTGTTTTAAGCCAAAGAGATGGCAGACTAAGGAATGTCCTGTACAACTGATCATCTCCCTTGAGACTGATCAGGGTGGGGAGGATGTTGTGGAATAGAATATAAAAAGAAAGTGAATTCTTGCTTTTGCAACTCATTGTTCTGTATCATCTGTTTTTCCTTTGTTTTCCACTGCCTTCAGATGTTATGTTTTTGCTGTTGTCCATGAACAAGAGAATAAACAAGTTAATTGAGAAAAGACTTTAACTCAAGTATCTAATACTTAATTGATCACACATCAGTCTGAGCATACATAAATTATACCTTAAAGAGTTAAATTAATGAAATTACCACTACTGTTAAAGCTCTCAATGGTCTTTCCTGAAACTTTAATGAATTATTCTATACATATGACAGTTATTTCAAGTGGCTATTTGCATTGATAACTTATGTGCTGAGTGTATAAAAATTATTTCATCCAGCAGAAAAATAATAAAATTTAAAACATGTGAATTCATGTACCTTTTTTCTGAAACTACTTGCATTTCAGAATCACACTTTTGCTAGCTTGTTCTTAGTATAATCAGCTATATTCTAAACCTCAGTTATTGAACTATGTATATAAATTTACTAGAAATTAAAAAGAATTAATTGCACAGTCTGAAAAGTAAAAATGTGGAAAATTTACATTGTTGTTCCTTTCTTAATATAACTAATACACGTTATAAAATTATTATTGTGGTTCAGAAAGTTCAGGTTGAGACAGGATATTGTAAGACCCCAAAAGAAAATCATTTATGTGAATATTTGTTAAAAGTGTAATTTGTTTTTGGTGTTGGTACGAGTTGGTTGAGTGACGAAAACATGTTACTATTGTTCATTGTTACAAAAAATTAAGTTTGTTTAAAGACGTCATAAATATTTCCATATTTAAATTTAATATATATGTATAAATAAATTGAATTATATGTGTCCAATATTGAAAGCGAAGGGAGAATAGCTAAAGATCGCTTCCCTAACAATACAGGAACTATTTGATGAACGCATACGCAGATGTACACAAAAGAAGGTAGCATCATGTAATGCGGCGGTAGAATTTGTTAATAGCGTCTGTGTGCTTGATATGAGAAGACATGCTTTTATAATGCTCTTGGATGTGAGTAGAAAATTGACTAAACTTTCATGAAGCTTTTGTTCTAAAGTTGTTAAAAAACTGGAAAGACTATCTATATCATATAAATTGGTGCGACGAAAGTGTAAAGACGAGAAAAAGTGTTAATAAAGTAATATATTATAGTGAGGTAACATCGAGTGTTTGTTCATTCCATCTAGTACCACGACCTGAGGTAGAAAAAGAATCTCATAGCTCAGTGCATACAAAGCAACATATTATAAAAACAGCACCAAGCTATGTGTTCTATACATATACTGAAAATTTTAGCTCTCTACCTCTCATACTTTCACAGCTGAAAGTGAAACTATTGATTCCCATATATGAAATAAAGCTACTCTGTTTATTTAATCATAATTAGTGCCAATTGCAAATAACATTCCAATAAATTAACTTTGTCTTCTCGTTTTTGAAAGCCTACTTTTTTAAAGGTTAAGGCATATGTACTCTCTGTTTTGTGTCAAAGAAATCATAACATTAAAAGTTAAAGGCACAACTATTGATTCTCATATGGACAATCAAATAACAAATATATTATTAAAATGTCGGACAGCAATGACAATAACATGCAGCATAGAATATTAAAAACATTTTATAAATGTTTTAAACTTGACTCATTATCAAGCCTAAATAATCATATGAAGCTTGACTATAATGGTAATTAGAAGGCTTGTATAAATATTATGAATCTCGCTACTGCTCGTTTCATAAACTATACTTGCATCTTAATTGCTGCCATTACACTCTTTTTGCATAATATACTATAGCACCATTTCTGTAATGTAGCAGGCCCAACCTTATTCATCAAGTGTTAAGTTTCCCAGCCACCTTCAAGGAGCACAGAGGTGTTTTTTAGAGGTGGCGTGTGACGTAATGTTGCGCAGTAGTTCATGGTCGAGTCCACTTGTCTATTGCAAGATAAAAGGGGTGTCTGGTTAGTGTCTCTTCGACTTCTAACCCATTAGCCAGCAGGCTGCTGGTGGAAACTTACCCCCACCATCGGTTTGCATGATGTTACTTGTGCACATTCGACCAAGGTCACGCGCTTTCTCTAAAAAATACCTCTGTACCTTTCTGTATTTCAAAGTACGAGTGCTTTTCTACACATGCATCAAAAATAGCAAAAGGGCTTTTTAGAGTACTCATTCAACTCTCTGGTTTAAAGGATAACATTTGTACCACTTCCATCCATACTACTTGCTCACTTTATCTTGAGCCCTGGAATCTAGTGTTGCAAAGGGTCTGAATCAACAAGGCCTGTGTTTTGCCAAAGCTCATTGTCCATACTCCAGTGTTACCACTTGTGCATTTCACTGTATCATGTTAGATTTGTTGCTGTTCTCTTGCATTATCCTACTATAATCACTCCACTTTTAGGTCCCAACTTCATGTAAACACAAGCTGTCAACAACTAAACCACAATATGCCAAAACCAAAGCAAACCATAAAATATAGTGCCTTGAATATTGGCAATTACCTGTGAGTTTTTAAGATGTATGATAACTCTGGTAAAGACTACTTGAATGTAACATGCTAGCAGTGCTATTGCTGAAACCCGCAAATAAATATTATTCTGTTGCATCATAAATACGAGGCATGAGTCCACATGGCATTTGTTAGGTTAGTTGAGCTGATTCGAATACCAGATTATAACTGAGGGATACAAGGTCTGGATGTAAGGCTGGATGGAGTATAGTTTACTGTTTTACTCTTGTGTTTAACCAACTCAAACTTGAGTATTAAATAATAAATGCCTCAAGAGATCCAGTATTGGCATTTGCACTCCTGTAAACAGTAAAAGAAGGAGTCAAATGTTTAGTCCTTTACTTCAGCCACTGACCAACCTGGAAGAAACAATTGTGCAAACTACTATTTCTGACCTTTTATGATATAATTTAAGTGCAACTGTGTAAAAGACATAAAAAATCATCTTGACAACGCCATCTGAGAGCTCAACATAAATGTATGGGTGTACACATGCATTCATATAATGGCTGCACTTACAGAGGCTTTGAGTTGGTTTTCATGATAATAAACACCTCCTTGATCACACACTTTCTTTGATTGCAGCCGTTCAGGATCTCCTGGCACAAGCACAGGTTTCTTTGGATCAGCCTAAAATAGAAAAAAATACCCAGTCACAGCTTTGGTAACATCTATACTAATATAACAAAAATTGAAAATTTGTGTGCATGCATGCATGTGTAGTTGCCATACTAAAAACAGAATGTGTATGGGAATAAAAACTGATTAGTTGCTGTACTACGTAGAGAATGCATTTAAAAACAAAAGCCTGTTGATAGACGTAATGTTATTGTGTTCTAACACAGTAGATAGCAACCTGCAGTCTATGAAATCTAATATTGGCATTGATGCTATCACACTGTTGTGGTTCTTAGAATTCCCACTCATTTCTAAAAGCTTTGTTTCCCTGATGCATCTCTGACATTAACTGCTTACCCTCTGTTGTGATTCTTGGATTTCACATCCATTTCTGGAAGCTTTGTTACATACGGTATGTATATTTATTCTTAATTGAGCCAATGAGTTCTGCACATCCTGTGAGCAATGGACAGCAGCTCAGATTGTGAAACTACAGACACCATTCTTAAAATGTGCGGAAGGTGGGAATCCCAAAAAGAAAAAAAAAAAGAAATCAAAATATAATTCAAAGAAGGATCATATTCCAGCAATTAAATGATTATGTGGTCTCAAGTGCACTCTATTAAATTCTAAACATAAAGGAAATAGTAATTATGATGTAGCTGCATTGTCTTAAGGTCATATAAGTAAATTTCGCCATCACTTTTCCATGCTCAATAAAATAGATCAAGATAAATTCCTTGTGAAATGTATGGCTTCTATTTCTTTGTATTTTATTCAATATGTTTGGTGTGTAAATAAATATTATTGGGAATGTGATGGTACCTTTTAAGTTTATATCCACTAACTAATGTGTATAAATATTAATATGGTGGTTGTATAGTATTGTGATAGTGGCCATGTGCCTCAAAATACACTCGAGGTCAGCTACCTCACATTATTACTTTTCTAGGCAATCCTGACAATGAGCAGGCAGAACAAAAACCAGTTCTAGATAGCACAAGAAGCTTTGAGAAAATGTGTATTTCCAGAGAAATCAATGGCTATATAAACGAGTTGGTTGGACAGTCAGTCAGTGTTGGGCCAGTTAGTATTGAAACAGCATTGACACAGCTTTTTATGAGTTAGGTTGCGGTTTGAGTGTAGTAGAGCAGTTGTGTACAGTAAGCAGTATTTGTGTCAATTTACAATAGAACAGAACAGCTGTGAGTTGCAAGGTCACAATGAATTGTAAATTGTGTTAATGATAAAACAGAGCACTGTGTTTTGCATTCAGTTTTAGAAGAAATAAAATGACATTAAAAGTAACTGAACTTGTCATTTGCCACAGTACATTATCCATTATGAAAAGATAAAAATAAATAAGAAGTTACTAAATAAATAACAAAGAATTATGTAATTAGAAGTTACAAAACTGCTGTTATTCTAAGTCTGGCAAAATATTCTATCATATATTAAGCATAAAACTGCTGAATGTTAGAACAATAAATAAAGCAACAAATAAATATTGGTTCATTGCATTCAGTGAAAAAACTGAAGTTATTGACAATGAGGCAATATAAAGCAACAAATATTAATAAATATTTAACAACTACACTTCACTTATCTTTGGTGATTGAGAATTAAATTCCAAACTCTAGACCAGTTTTGCAAGTCAATTACTTGTATCCCAACAGAATTGACTCCCAAATTGGTCTAGAGTTTGGAATTTAATTTACTAATACCAAAGATAAGCACTGTTTAGTTACTATTTATTAATATGCCTGCTAAGGACTTCATAATTGTGTGAAGCTAACAACTAGAAGTAGTTTATCTTTGACAATGAGCAAAAAATCTTATAATCAACGTGCTAATTTTTGAAAAAACTCTTGAGTTTTCACACTTTTAAACTAGTTAAGCTTTGCTAAATGGTATTTCTCCTTTTTACTTTCTCTACTGGTAAGTAGAGGAAGTATTGTATTCCACCCAAAAATTTGATGTTGAGATTTCACCGGAAATATATGTTTTGAGGCCCCCTGTGTCCAAAAAAAAGCATTTTTAGAAAAAGGTCTGTATGTGTGTCTGTGTGTCAGTGTGTCTGTGGACAGCATAACTCAAAAACGAAAAGTCGGTAAAAAAACCAAAGTTGGTATTTAAGTTTAATGTCTTTCAAGGACGCGACATGAAGATTTTGAAGAAAATAGCCCCACCCTAAACTACCCTTTACATGGAAAATTTTTCGAAAATTTTGATTTTCTTGAAAATGGCTCTAACGATTTTGATTAAAATGTCATATGTTTGAGATACGCTTATGACAAATGAAATGTATATCTTGAATTTTCTGGCTATAGCCCTGTAGTCGTATTTACTCTGGACGACTTTTGCATAACTGATAAACTGTTAGAGATAGACCAAATCATACTATACAAAAAAATGTTGTTGTTGTTGTTGTTTTCTAGTGCCTTGCATCTGGCAATGAAGCCATTAGCATTCGTGCTTTCCAATACTTTTGAACTGTATACAAAAAATGTAGATCTTGCTAAAATACACAATTTATGTCTGAATAAATTTTCTTGTAGGGTGAACCATTTCGGAGATATTCCTTGTTATGTGTGACAGTTTCAGAAAACTTAGAACTTTCGTGAAATGGATCAACGTTCATTTCTTTATATGTTAAGCGTGCAAAGACAACAGAATCTCAAAGCTTTAAAACAATTGACTACTGCACAAAGCGTACTGTATTCTAATATTTCCCTTGTATCTACAAGGAAATAAACAAGATAATTTGCACAAATGTTTATCTTAACTAACACAAAGAATATATGGGAATATGAGTTTGTAAGAATGGTTACTACAAGAGTAGAGAAAGTCATGTGAGTGCAAAACATCAGATTTTTTCCTTTCCCGTGTGTTGAAGTACTTTTAGGTATAAAATGAGTCATTAAAATATTTGCAAAGCTATCCAATCTGTATTGCTAATCAAGTAGAAATAAATATTTTTCTTAGAAACTCATTTTGTTCAACTGTCGAGTTTTGAAAGAAATGCTCATCAATTTCACTATTGTATAGCTTTAGGTTATTGAATAACTATGAGACCAAAGAGCAAGAAGGCTTTTAATATTTTACCTAGGTATTATAATTATCTCAAAATTACTTGGCGAGTCTAACTCATGATTTTTGCACTGGTGAAGTGTACTTATAACCTATGGACCATTTACAGTACTTGGTAAACCATTCAGGGAGGAAGAAAGGTTAAGGAAATCAGAAATTTTGTTCATCCATTATTAACCAGTTCTGTATAACAATTACAATTATAGAGGATAGAGGGGAGGATTTACCATCAAAATCCTCTATATCATTGTAACATAATAAAACTTGTATCCAACAAACTTTAAATAAACACAGATAGCCAAGCAGCGAAGTATCAAAATACAAATTATATCACAGGTCCACCAATAAAATTAGATGGGGAAAGTATCAAGTATCAAAAGAAAATACAATTTCTGGGGGTACATCTAAGGGAAGATTTAACATGGAGATCACACATACTGGGGTGGATCAAAAGCTGCAATCAGGTAACGCTTATATTAAAATATCTCACTTTCCCAAACCAAAAACTAATTAAAAACTACTCATAGGTTGAGAGGGATATTTTTTCCCTTCATATACCTTTTGTTGCATTAGTTTGTCAATTTTCCTTTAGAGCAAGGGTATTGTTATGATACAGCGGCAAGCCAAATTTTTCACAGGTTAATTATTAGTTTATGTCAATGTGAAACACTGTGTTGTAAGCAATGACTGACATGAACAAATATACGATTGAGGAACGTCTCATCGTTAGTGTGTGGGTTCATGAAGAAGAACAAAATGGTAAAACTTCTTTCTTTGTTTCAATAAAGCAGCTCTCAATGATGCCATTCTCTGAAAACTGGAAAAGAAGACTTTCTCAGACTCTATTGGATGCAAAACACAGAGGAGGACCTAAAAAATATTGTGATAGTGCGATAGCAATATAGTGATGATGTAATCTTTTGTCTGAATCATTGGAGCGTTCACCGAAGAAAACAACAAGGAAACGATTGGCAGAAATGTAAATGCCTAGAACCTCGGATGAAAAATGAGGGTTATCGTCCATACAAGCCCACCATGCTAACTGGCCCAGTTATGTTTATCTTTTCACATTCCCATTCCCTATTAGTGCAGCAATCAATAAATGAATAACGTCTTGCGTCACTTGTGAAAGTTTAATATTGCTACAGAAACTTAGAAAACATCCGATCACAACTTTTGGCCTACTCTGTAAATATGTGACTAAAAACTTCAGCATGGGATGCTTTATCCTAAACACACTAAAAGTGGTTACTGGCACACAAGTTCTCAGAAGTGTCTATTTTGCCCAAGTTCACAGTCATATTCAGTATGGATTAATATTTTGGGGGAGCAACTGGCTGGGAAGAGGTATTTAAAATGCAGAACTGAGCAATAAGAGTAATGATGGACAAGAACAATAGAACATCATGTAGAGAGCTATTCAGAATCTTAAAGATCATACCTGTAACCTGCATATAGGTAAAGTTGTATAATTGTGGGATAGTTTTGAATAAGTGTTGTGTAATGGTCGTAAGTGGGCAAAAGTCATTTAAATAACAGTTCAAGAACCAATTAGAATGTTCTACAACATATTTTACCTGATTGAGAATTGAAAAGTGTATAAATACACTAAAAGATTGTATAAATAAATTTTGTGATGATGGCTCCTAAATGGATGATAGGATTCCTAAATCCATGATAGTGATGTGCTAATTCATTGACTGCTATCCTAATTCTCCAATATCAAAAACAGTGACATGTGCGTATTGATACTCTTGAGCTTCATCTACATTGTAAAATACAAACTGTGATTAACATTATTGCCTTTATATTTAACTCAAATTAATTGTTTAATAATTAATTGATTTTTTTTCACAGGAAGTTTGATGCTCACAAAATCTCAATCATTTCATCACATTCACTGAACAACATATTCCATAGCTATGGAACTAGAACAGTTCAGCTATCTCTGGGATACTTCAGAATTGCTAACTGTTACAGAATAAAACCATGACAGGAAACTGAACATTGTGTCATGGCATTAGGGGTATCAGGGAATTAGGCATCATTATCTTACCTGCCTGAAGTAATATACTACGTCCGATCACAAAACTTTTTGAAATTTAACGGATATATGACTATTGTACAAGAGAGAGAGATGATTTACATATTCAGCGCTGTAAGCTCAAAAAGTGCACTCCACATTGGAATAATTCTGTAACACACTACCTAATACAATTAAAAACAGAAGATCTTAATGCATTCATGGAAACACTTAGGTCATTCCTATGAGTTCCTTGAAATGTAATTGGGTATAATATGTAATGTAATTAATTTATAGGTTCTAAGCATGTAAAAAAGAGAATATTGCAGACTTTTAGTCACAAATTGTACTTTTAATTGTAAATATTCATCTAATTTTTATATATACTTGCTTTTTGCTCACAAGGCCATGAACATGTAATTTTGTTCAAACAGTAAATATCCAATATCAGCATTTGACCTAAGGATAAGTAAATTAATAATAATGATGATGATGATGATGATGATGATGATGCTGATGCTGATGATGATGATGATGATGATGATGATGGTGGTGGTGGTGGTGGTGGTGGTGGTGGTGGTGGTGGTGGTGGTGGTGGTGGTGGTGGTGATGATGATGATGATGATCGTAATGATCATGATGATAATGATCATGATTATGACGACGACGATGATGATAATTATAATGATGATGATGATGATGATAATAATAATAATAACAATAATAATAATAATAATTTATTACAGTTTCACGGGCGATCAGCCGTGTGAGGTTTAAAAATATTGAGCTTTCGGCCATTGTAAACTCCATGGCCGAAAGCTCAATATTTTTAAACCTCACACGGCTGATCGCTTGTGAAACTGTAATAAATAACGTGCGCCGTGAAAGCTTTAAATCTTACATCATCATCATCACAATCATAACAATAATCATAATCATCATAACAAAGTAACAGTAACAACAGCAAGAGCAACTGCAACAGTAAGTCGTCATCATCGTCATCATCACCATCACCATCATCATTATCATCATGATGATTATCATGTTGAATACTTTGTTGATTATGATGATGGTGATGATGATGATGGTGATTATTATTATTATTGTTGTTTTATTTATTATTATTGTTATTATTATTATTATTATTATTATTATTATTATTATTATTATTATTATTATTATTGTTATTATTATTATTATTATTATTATTAAATAATATAATAAACAACAGAGAAGGTAAATCAAATTAATTATTTTGTCATTCAAGTTTAAAAAGCTAATCATGCAAGAAATCGTTATAATAGCTGTTAGCTTTAAAATAAATACAAAAGCATTAAAACATAGGAGACATGGCTGCTATGATACAAATGTTTAAACAAAACTGTTTATCAACAACTAATTAAAAAGCAGACAAGAAAAAGAATGGGGACAATGTTTAATAAGGACTTACTGGCTCTAGTGATCTGAGTATATCCATGAGATCACTCATGCGGTCTTTAAACCCTGGTGCAAAGCACTCTGGATCAATTGCAATGAAACATTGGCCCAGGTTTGCCACTGTTATTTCATCTGTCATCCAGCGCCGAATACATGGACCATATGCAGCATCTACAAATGAAGATCAAAGGTCTGCTATGAAACACAACTATAATAATATGAAAGATTTCTGATAGGGATGGGACCTCAATATTGCCAATACCTTGACACCCTAGGTGCTCTATGGTATTAAAGTATGTTTGGTGCTTTGAGATCAACTTTTCATATTTTTTGATACTTCAGAATTTTTCAGTTCTGCATCATTGAAAATTATTGCATTTAACTTTACGCTTGACTCAGGGGTCTCCGTCTAGGGGATATGTGAAAAGCGACCACAAGGTACCCAAGCTGAGCAGAACATTACTTCCACTTACTGGTGTTTTGCTCCTCACTGTAACTTTTCTATCTGACCTTACCTTGGTCACCTCTTGTTCTCTTCTGACCCTGATGCTATTAGGGTTCCTGAGGGCTAGGGAGTCTTTATTTTTCCAACCTCTCCATTTCTCTAGAAAATCTTAACTCCTAACATGCTGACCTGTCATGGCATGTAATACGTCCTCTGATTGGTGGTCAGAGGATATGGTCGGTGAATTTATTTTGATAACTCTCCCGGTCAGGTCGGTGAGACCCGTAAAGCAACGACAGGTGTGGTTCTCCATACATTCTGGGGGTTGTGAGAGAGCGATGTGACCGCCAAAACATAAAAATATGGTGCTCTCTAAAGAGCGGTTACTATTACTGCTATTGCTCTCTTCAATATCATCAGTGAAAACTATTGGAGAGCAAGAGGATTAATGAGTTCACTGTCAGAAATCCAGCATTAGCTAACAACAACAACAACTTTACGCTTGATAAGAAATGAAAGGAGTCAAGGCTTTGTGTGCCTCATTCACGTCCTTAAAGAGTTGCTAGACTATAGCTCTTGACAGAGCTTTACTGCGTTTCCTGTGAGTGAATGAATGCAACATTCCATGGACTCTTGTATCTAAGTGAAAACATGCAAAACAATGGGTGATGGAGTAGAGGTGCCCACGTAACTTAGAGCAACTAGTATTAGCTAGCTGCAAATGAAGCTGATTTAGCTGATGCACTAAATCATGTTTCAGCAATATCCTGGCTTGGTGATTCATCCTCAGCCATTGCATTTACCTACTCCAGTGACCAAAATCTTGAGTGTAGCAGAAGTAAATCAGAAACTTAAGACATGAGATATTAAGGTCCATGAAAATATTTGTTCTTTCCTTCCATCTGCTAGTGTCATGCAAGTCAAACTTGGGCCACAACCGTACCTTACAGGTTTACTCTACAACTAATTTCCAACATATTTTGCTTTACCAATGTACAAAAGTAATATTGAATAAAACATGAGTGAAGTGTAGAACCATTTTGAAGTAGATAGTACTAAAATAACAGAATGAGTATTACACTAGCTGTTGAAGAGAGAGGACATGCTTAGAAGAAGCTTTCATTTCACTTTAGTGAGGAAGTAGTTAAGTAATCATAAATGTCAACACTGAGGTCTATAAAGGAAAAATAGGTGCATTTAACTTAATAAAATAGAAGCAATTAGAGAAGAAAACAGAGGAATTAAACTGGAAGCAAGTAATTTATTAGCTTTGTGATGCTTAATTGGTATTGAAATGGCAAATATAAAATCTGAAGTATACAGAATACAAAGAAAATAGTGCAAACTATGGTATATAATATATAAAGTTCAATTTACTGATTTTTGGTTTAGAAGAAGGAAAGAAAAGTTAGGCTAGCCTTTCCTTTGAAAGAAATATTGAAGACGCAGCTGAAAGAATGCGAGGTAAGTGAAGTTTTTAGGATTAGAAGAGTCCCAGATTAACAAACAATGTTAGTGAGAATTCACGTCCATGCAGGTGATCTTTGAAGTACTTAATCATGCTAAAAAGTTAAAAGGAGGAGCTGAAGAAATAACTGATTCAACAAACGAAATAGGTGCAAAGTGAAGGAAAGTAAATGTTTGTACTCAGCATCCACTATGCCCGTTGATTGAGTTGTTTGAGGAATCACATTGGTATGTGGAACCAAACTATGAGGAGCTAGTAATGGCTGGACAAATGAAGATCAAATAATCAGGATGTTTTGTAATTCAATTTTATGGGTCCCACAGAAGACTAAAAATGCAGGAAGTATATTAGATTTATGGAAAGGGAGTGTTAGAGGAAGTAATTGAAAGAATTTTATTTCTTTAGGACTGTAGTAGTTTTTATAAAAAGGAAGCAATAGGACCTTTGTTGTAGGTTGTATGTAGTGGGCAACAGATCAAGTTTACTAACTGGTGTAGACAAGGACCTTCTTCAAATGAAATCCAGATTGCTCCAAAATTCACTTTATTTAAGTTTAAAGACAATTCTACTTTACAAGCTCTTGAGGCTACTATCTAAGAACATCACAACACTGAACAGTAGATCCAATCCATAACCTACATACAGAAAATTCACCTTCCACCAAGTTGCACAATAAATTCCAGAAACTGTTAACGTTATCATAACATTAAACTAGCCCCTTACAGCAGATTCAACCTGAGAAACCTGCTCAACCACCCATTAAAGGACACAATACCAAGAAACTCTAAATCCAGTGTTTATCAGATAAATTGTGAGGATTGGCCAAAAATACACATAAGCCAAATGAAAAGAAATCTTAAAACACCACTGAAGGAACACATTAGAAACATAACATTCAAACAGATTGACAAATCAGCCATAGCACATCACTTCCTGTCAACTCAGCACACCAAAGAAAAGGATATTAAATTACTAAAACACACAAAAACATCAGCAGAACTGATAATTTGGAAGAAAATACATATTATGAAAAATTTTCACATAGTCATGAATTTTTATATACCACAAGCAGATGACATAATGAAGTTGATATTCAGAAACCCAGATAGCATCACAGTCACTACCACAACAAATGTTTCCTCTTCAACCACCAGTCAAGAAACCATTGAGAATAAAGACGCTGATCTTCAAAACGTGTCCAGACAAAAATAAGTGTAAGTGAAACTATAAGTGTCTATAGGTTGACTCGTTTACTTCTAAAAACATTCTAAAAATATTCAGATCATTCCCAACAGCAAAGTTTTCTTTTCTAACTGCTTCTAGCTTGTGGCCTAAATGCATACCACTTTCACTATAAACTATACTTTCACTTTTTCTAATGCACATTTATATCCATTATAATCAATCAAACTTTGTTTCTTCTATTTGTGCTCACTAGCAAATAATTATACTCTTTCTATTGAGACAGAATATTGATCAATAGAAAATCGTTCATGTAAATATTTTTGTAAGAGTGTGTAAATTTCTAATTCTTTTAATTTGGGTGTATCAGGGACTTATTTTTTTTAATATTCAAGATAGTCAATGTTTTCTTGTCACTTCGTGTTCAACCAATGAGAACTGTTGCGCGGATGAATACATAAGAATGGCGGTGTTGCGTCATACCGACGCCAGGGACTCTTTTTTTCATTAGCGTCTGTGAGCTCAAGTTGAAGGATGTGTTTTTTTTTGATAGCGTGTGAACATGTAACTTTCACCCAAACTTTTATACAGTGTATATTCTACCAAACTGTGAAGACTGTTGATTAATTAATA
The DNA here is from genome assembly GCA_030765045.1 of Tenodera sinensis. Taxonomy (NCBI): domain Eukaryota; kingdom Metazoa; phylum Arthropoda; class Insecta; order Mantodea; family Mantidae; genus Tenodera; species Tenodera sinensis. The sequence continues at coordinate 64,779,794 of CM060971.1, forward strand.
TGGTGCTAAAAGTGTAAATTAACGAATAAATATATTGTGATAAAGGAACATTGATTTATGCATTCCATTCTGTTACCTCGACCCTGAAGATAAGAGTAGCGTCAGATATCAATCAAACTATTACATCATTCAGTAAAAACATTATTCCTGCTGCTATATTCCCGCTGCTAGGTAACGATCCAAAACTAAAAACAGTACCACTATTTATTGTTCTAGGATTATTTATGCATTTACTTTTTTATTACGATGCCATCTGACACTGATTACACATCTTTTCTATGTGATGCTAAGATCACAACTGCTTTGAAAAAGATTGGCTATTTATTCTCATCGGTTACAAATCCTAGCAACAATCACTTTTCTTCTGCTTTTGTTGTTATTTATACACATAATAAATGTTGGCTATGCTGCCATATTACTCTACCAAATAGTTTCGGACATAGTATTGAAATTAACAAAATAAAATGTAATATATATAACACAAATTGACATAATATTGGTGAAGGATTAATGACTTCATTGTCAGAAATCCAGCATTAGCTAACAATAATATTGGTGAACATAAAATATACACAATAAATATCAGTATGAATCAACATCTATTCCAGCTTCTACTGAATTAAACGTCCTGGGCTAACAACTACTACTACAATAACTGGTGGACAGTGAGTTATAAAAACGTGTGTTTGAATTTAAAAAAAAAGTTATGGTTTGTAAAAATTAAAGAGCTAAATTAAGTAAAAATTGAAGCTATTAACAGTGAAGCAACAAGATTCTAAAATGGTAGCTTGGCAACGATTTTGTTTATATGGCTTTGAGAATGAGCTGGACATAGCTTGAAACCCCTGGGTCAGCAAAAGAGAAAAAGAATATCAACATTACTAAGATAAGTGAAGTTTTAGTTTCTAATTTGTTCTTATTTTAGAATTAAAGAGCTGTTAATGATAAATGGATTAGGTAAAATGTGGGCACTAATGATACACAGTAAGGGAGGTTGGAAAATAATAAGACAAAAACTAGAAAATATGGATGTGTTTATATTACACTCCTCTCGTAAACCAACGACAGGTGTGGTCCTCCAGACATTCTGGGGGTTGTGAGAGAGCGATGTGACCGCCAAAACATAAAAATATGGTGCTCTCTAAAGAGCAGTTACTATTACTGCTATTGCTCTCTTCAATATCATCAGTGAAAGATATTGAAGAGCAAGAGGATTAATGACTTCATTGTCAGAAATACAGCATTAGCTAACAACATATTACTCTCCTAAATCAATGAATGGAAATCTGAATTAAGAAGAGAGTTATATTTTAGGATTTGTGACAAGAATGAGAGGCAAGGGATTGCATGATTTCATTTGTGAACATGGCAATTGAGGAATGAAGGAATGTATCGAAGGATGTTCCAATATGTAATGTTGAGGAAGATGAAATATATTTATTATTTGAATGTTCAGGTACAGAGAATTGGGGGGAAACAATTGATTTGTAGGAAATGATTAAAAGAAATGAAAAGCAGACAATGAAGAAAATGTTGAAGACCAGTCAGAACTGAGAAGTTTAGGGAAATTTTTATCAACATAAGAAAAAATGCAAATCCAGTGGAAGCCTGAGACTTTTATAGTTTAAAATGTTAATTTGGGAAAGCTATGGGTTTGTGTAATGTCTGGTGAATGGCTAAGGCCAATATCAGAAAAACACATATGAAGCATTAGCCTAGCGCTTATGTCAATAAATCAATCAATTAATATGTTGTTGTTGTTAGCTAATGCTGGATTTCTGACAATGAAGTCATTAATCCTCTTGCTCTCCAATATTTTTCACTGATGGATGGGGCATTAGAAGTGGCCGGGCATATTTGAAGGTGGCCTCGGTCCATTTCCTCTTGCAGATCACATAGAGGACAGAGTGGTGAAGAATATATCCCAATTCTGTTTAAATGTTTTGCCAGACAATCATGTCCTGTAATCAACCTGAAGGTTGCAACTGCTGTTTTTCGAGGATGCTCAGGAATTACTGTATCAATTAATATTACAGCATGAGAAATTTGCAGAAAATTGTTTTTGTGCAGTGGTAAGTCACACAGTACAACCATCTTTAAGAAACATGTTAGAAATGCTACATTCATACCAGTGGCAGCCCCTGCATGTTTCTTATGAGGAGGAAAGAAGTTGTATATTATACTAGCCTCTACACATGTTATAAATTGTTCTGCCTGCAGATGTAACACCAAAATTCTTTATTTTATTACCAATGTGATTATTGGCAGAACTCCATTTGCTATCATTCTTCTGTTGCAAATTATTCCATAACTTCATCATACCATGTATGATCCTTTGTATCCATGTATGCATTCTTTTCCAGTTGTAGTAGTAGTTATTTCTCAACTGACGTGAGTGAAGGGAAGCTAGTCTACCCTAACCTGCACTAATTCTGCATTATATTTTTATCCTCTTATGTACCTCTTATGTATGATCTTCCTAAAAGGCTCTGGAGAAAACCCCTTTTGGTTCTCCCACTCGATTGTTGTCAGTCACATATACACAAACAGTCGTGCGAGGCCTTGGGTGCCTTTGTTTGCTCGTCCACCTGGTATGTGGTGTGAAGAAGCTTAACCCCGACAGTCCTTTGTTTTGTGTCGTGCCTGGTGCCACAATGTACTTCAATACAGCAGAAGTAAAATCCACTGATGTAACATGCAACAAAATAATTTGCCCAACGATTTTCAAGGATAGTCATATGCACTCACTAAAAAACAACTAAGTCACACTAAATCCACTAAAACAAGTAGTAGGGTATGCAGTAAAGGAGGAGAAGCTAATAGTGCATACTAGGAACTATAAGTGGTACCTATCAGGTTGAGAATGCAATTTTGTCTGAGATAGGCCTAATAATTTGTATATTTCATGTGAAAATCCAGGTCCAACCTCAAGATGTACTGAAGAAGTAAAAATTGAATCACTTCTTAATGTTAACAGCATGTCCAATTGCACATTTAATATTTCAATCACTAAATAATTCATATATTTCTATATTTTGCTAAGGATTCATTAATAACTTATTTTTAGGTTGCTCAAGGTTCCGGGAGTCTACAGCATACCATGTGAATGTGGAAAGGTATACGTCTGCCAAACTGGACAGACCATTGAGGAGAGATGCGAGGAGCATAAACAAAGCATCAGACTCCTACAACCTGAAAAACCAGCTCTGGCACAACACAGTATTGATAATGTACACAGAATAAAGTTTGATGACACTTAAGCTCTTGACTGCTCCGACAAATATTTTGATTGACTTATCAAGAAATCCATAGAAATCAAATTACATCCATAGAATTTTAAAAGAGACTCTGGATGCCAACTAAGCATGGCTTGAGCACCAGCCATCAAACATACCATTATAGACAATTCAAGCAGATCAGAATGGCTGACTGACAGTGCAGAAAAACCTTAAGCAAGCTGCCAATCATTGGTGTCTCCACTCTCATTGCCCAAGACCTACGTGGCTCTGCCCACCTTGTTTGTGTATATACACCAGCATGAGTTTTACCCCGGCTCAGTTCCAAAACCATGCCTCTATGCCTAAAGCTTCAGCTATATCGTGGTGGCGAAGTTCACCTTCATCAGGCTCCAGACGTTGCAGAATCGGGCACTAAGGATGATCTACGGTGCTAGCTGGAGATTTCCTGCCCACATCCTACACGAACATTCCAGTATCCCATACATTGTCGATGTGATAAGAATGTGCGCTCGAACAATGTACAACAAACTCCAGAACCACCCCAACCTGGTGGTAAATTCTCTGGAAAGATAGGACCAGAGACAGCCACGCCGACTACCATCTCTCAGATTGCCGAGGGACATCTTAGGTCCACCGGGATAAACTGGAAGTTGGGAAAAGTGACGAAAATCTATATCCAAAACAGAGAAACACCAAACAGTCCACCTCTCAGTGTGTGACTGTCAGCCTGAACCCTGGACAGGATAAGCACGCCACCTGATTGGCTGAAAGCAGTCGGAGGGCGGGCACTATCTGCCTGCAGACCAATCCCTCCCAAGCAACCAGCCTGAAACTCATATAAATACCCCAAACACCACAATTTTCCAGTCACTCTTCCCTAGCAGAACTTATTCTCAATCCTCATCTCGCAGGTAAACCCATGTTATGGCTAGGTACTGCAGTAACGACACCCGAGTGAAGGGAAAGATCCCCGTTCAACTTGAACCTCCCCTGGGCCTCTCTGGGCCCTGGCATTTGTTCCTGATGCTCACCTTGTTTGTGTATATACATATAACAGCATATTTTTAACCTGGCATTTGTTCCTGATGAAGACCATGGAGACTCAAATGGTCGAAAGCTTGAGTTTTATAAATTGGAAGCAGATGATCATCCGAGAATTAATTATTAAATGAATTGTAAATTTAGCTTACACTATGAAATATGTGATAATAATGATTAACTTACATATCGAGTATTGCAAAAAATACATTAAGTCACTTTTAAGTAAATTAGGCACTATTGAGCACCATTCTGGTTGCCATTTTGGCAGAAAGTAATGTCAGGAAACAATGGAAACAAAGATGACTTTGAGGATGACGGCTGAGTGATTATGAACTATATTGCATTGTTGTATGCACCATTAATGAAACATAATAAATTGCCTGCTTATATTATTAAAAACATCCTTAAGTGAACATTTATCACCAAAACTCCTTAAGCCCAGGTCATGAGATGTTGTTACTACTATTTTTGAATGCTGAAGGACCTTGGTACACCAGTATAGGTTGTGAGGCAAGACATGAGCAATTCCTCTATCTGTGCAGTGGCAACTCTTCACCTCAAAGACTGATGTGGGGGAAGTTGCATAATCATGTATGTGCAGAAGTCATAATGTATCTGTCCATGAAGGAGTGAAGTTCGCTAGCATAGCTTTAGTGCAAATTACTAATGACATTATATATGTATAAAAATTAGCATTATAATGAACAAAGGGATTTGGCTATAACTATGGCTATGCCAACAATTACTTTCATGTGAACTGCAATTGTTTCAGCTGCACACTGTTGCAGTAATGTTTACTCATTTGTGGCAAGGTGGGAGAGGGGGGAAGGAAAGCAGCCTCCCCTATGTGCAAGATTTGTTCATGTCTCACCTCATGACCTATACCAATATAAACAATACAGACATAGCATACAATATATTATAGTTATAACTATATTAATTCTTTTTTTTACAGTTTATATGGTTTGGACATGTAATGCGAATGCAGCAAGACAGATTACCAAAAATTGCTTATGAATGGATTCCAACAAGAAGAAGAAAGAAGAGCCGACCTAAAGTAACACAGAAACATAGAATTTTGGGTGCAATGAAAGATACACACAGGGACAATGGATGAATAGAGAAGAATGGTTTTTCGCAATTAAGCAGCAAAATTTATAGTTATATAAGTAATGTGTAAATTTATATGAAACATTTGGCTGTCAGAAGATGTACAATACATTGTAAAAACTGACCTAATAAATATTTTTTATCTGAAGATAAAAAGAAATATTATTTCTAAATATTTTTTTCATGCATTTAAGATACTTTAGAAGTAAACTATATTTTAAAAATATTTTTAAAACTGGTGTTACATCTGCCATTTTGTACTGTGAATTCTGCTAATTCTGCAAATTTCTAAACACTTTGGCTCATTTTTTAAGGGCAGTTTTGTTCTACACATTAGTAGGTAATATTAAGTGAAGCGACTTGTGTGTGTTAAACAATATGGTTTCTTTCTTTGCAAACATGTAAGATTGTTTTTTTTTTTTCAATTATGCTTTGAACAGCTTTTTCAGTACATGGCATTTTCTGGTAAAATACTGTATTTCGTTGCATAATAATCCAGTTTTTGTGCTTTCTTTAGAAAGTAAAAGTACACAGTGCAAACATTACAGTTTGTCCAGATTCTTAACATTGCTTCCCCATCCTACGGTCTTTTACACTTCACTGATTAGGGTTACCCTTTAGGATACTACTGACAGGCATCTCCTGGAAATTTATGACCTAGCCATTTCCTATATAGTTGTCAAATGCTCTCTCATAGCCCAATACAGTAATATAGAGTACCTACAACTAGTATTTTGAAACACAGCAATACTGCCTCAGAAAGTCAGCCTGTCTCCTCACAAGTGGTTCTATTGTATTCTCTAATAACCTTGCTTTCGACCATTTCAAACTCTGTGGCCATCATCAGGAAATGATTCATCATTCATTTCCTTATGATGGCCATGTAACTTGAAATGGCCGAAAGCTTGAACAATATTATAGATTGAGAGGTAGAACTGGAACTTAAAAATTCAATGCCCACACACGGCTTGTGTGTTTAAAAACACCAACAGTAAGTTTGTTGGCATAAATAAATAATAATGTAGACATGCCTGGTAGCCCGAAAAGTTTTAATTAATAATCATCGTCATGAAAGCTTGCAACTTTATATTGTATATATTAATTTTCCCATGCTAATCAAATGGTTCACGTCCCTTCACATCCCTTGCCATCCCATTTGCTTATTGCTTAGTCATGTCTGCTAATTCCCATGTTGTGGAATCTTGAACCAATCAGATTCACTGAGGGCTAGCCATCTTCTTGGCAATCTTGCGATGGTGATGATTATGCAATGAAATAAGCTAAAAAATTATTGAAGATAATCAAAATATTAGGATAGTAAAAGGAATCTGTAAATGGTGTTTTGGATTTACTTTGCTGGTAATAACATGTGGCGGTGCTGTGACCGAGCAGTTAGTGCATTAGCCTATGACTAGGTGGCCCAGGTTCGATCCCAGGGACCCACATGTGGTATTCGTGGTGGTATCAGGGTGGGTTTTCTCCGGGTTCTCCGGTTTCCCCCGCTACTCATTCCACCAATTGCTCCATTACCACCTTTCCAATCATCGATTTTGCCTGCATTTCATCTCATCTTCTTCCTCACTACCATACCTGGTGCTTGACTGACCACCCGCTTCCAGGTCTTCACTTTGTCCAGTCCATAGATTCCTGGACAGGCGTCTGACCCTAGGCACTGGCTTTTAAGTACTAGGGGGTGTAAGTCCTACATAAGGGGAGGGTAATCAGGAAAAGAAGAAGGTAATAATATCTTCCTTTCATAGAAGTTTGAAAACAGTGTTGTTGTAATTAATTTAATTTAAAAGGTGAGCCAATTAATAACACTGAACAACACTTACAACATAGTTTTCCGGGAAGCGTTTCGAAGGTTAACTTTCCTCTATTATCAACCGGACAATAACTGGGTTTCCATGGTGTTTCATGGTGCGGATGGTGATGCTACTTCTGATGTTTCTTCTGGTAATGGTTCAATGAACTTACTGAAAATGTCTTTTTGAGGAATGTCGAAATTATAGGTATACACGCTAGAAAAGAACCTGCGCAGAAACCATGTTTCTTTGCTGCACATGGTGCTAGTGGTGGGGGTCAGTTCTGTTTCGGCAGTGCACGGTGCAGATCGGCTCTCTACAAGCACATGTTACACTTGAAGTTTTGTAGTGCATTCCGTGTATAACTTTATAACAAGTTTTTGTAAGTATTTTTGTGGCTAATAGCGAAAGTGCTTAACATGACTAGTAAAACAAGCGTATCTGGTCGGTCGTTAAAAAGTGATGCTCGCAATATCGTTTACAATGTTACTAATTACTTAAAAGATAAAAAGAGTGAATTGAAATTCAGTTACAACGTTGCTGCATCGACAAGTGAAGCTACAGGAGTTTCCATTAGTTTAGTGGAAGGGGCTACGTCTTTGTCTACCACTGGTCAGGTCAAATTCTCAACGCCGAAAGGGAAGGCTAGAGAAAGGAAAAAGAAAGTGGAAGTCGATACATTTACTGAGGGTATAGTTCGAAGGAAAATACACGAATATTATACAGTGAAGAAAGCAGTGCCAACGATACAGAAGCTCAAACATGATTTGCAGAGTGATGGCAGTTTGGTATGCAGCAGGGAATACCTGAGGAAACTGGTTTTGCGATTACGCTTTAAATGGAAAAAATGTGCTTCTAAAAGGCAGCTCCTAATCGAAAAACCTGAAATTGTGTCCTGGCGTGCTAATTACCTGCGAACTATTCGTAGGTACCGTGAACAGAAGAGGAATATTGTGTATTTAGATGAAACATATATAAATGCTTGTCATACCGTCAGTTCTTGTTGGTAGTCTCCAAATGAGTTAGGGGTTACAAAGCCTATGGGTAAAGGACCCAGACTGATAAGTAATTGCCTATGCAGGAGGAGAAAACGGGTTTGTGCACAATGCTTTGCTAATGTTCAAATCTAAACAAAAAAACGGGCGATTATCACGACGATATGAATGCTGTAAATTTTACAAAATGGTTAGAAACACAAGTTATTCCTAATTTGCCCAGTAACTCTGTTGTCGTGATGGACAATGCTAGCTATCACAGTGTTCAGAAAAATAAAAGGCGAACAATGACGACGCTGAAAAAAGATGTAATGCAGTGGTTAAGGGACAACAATGTGTCGTTCAGCAGCAATATGCATAAACCAGAGTTATTGCAGTTAGTGAAGTCAGTGCCCAAAGAAAAGACGTATGTAATTGATCAGATCCTCAATGCACGTGGTCACGAGGTATTGCGTCTTCCACCATATCACACCGATCTAAATCCAATAGAGTTGGTATGGGGAGAAATAAAGGGAGAAGCTGCACAAGAGTTGTCCAATGCAACTTTAAGTGCAAAGCAAACCCTCTGTGAGGAGCTTTTCCATGAGTATTCCAGAGATAAGTGGAGAAAGTGCAGTGATCATGTACGAAAATTGGAAGCAACATACTGGGAATCAGATGGACTAATAGATGATGTCATCGACAGTTTCATCATTAATGGCGGAGATCACTCAGGCTCAGAAGAATCTGTTACCGACACAGCTTCTGAATTAGATTCAGAATCGGAAATGGAAGTGGACTAGTGTAACTCGGCCTAGCGGACTGCTGCTGCCTGCTGCTTACCCCTCCCAGTTCAGTCACGTGAGTACCAACATCTTCTGAGGTTCTTTTCTAACTTGTAGACCTATAAATACTCGGTTTCTATTTTTTAAAATGAAGATTTGTTCCCATGTGGACAGTTCTTGTTTTCCGGTTATGAGTTTGAGAAGTTTCGGTTCTAGCTTTATGTCATGATTTTCTGTCCAAAAGTGAAATGTAAGTGTTGTTCAGTGTTATTAATTTACTCACCTTTTAAATTAAATTAAGGTAATAACATGTTTAATTATTTTTTAAAATAATAATTGCTGGAATATATTTAATCAAGCGCACTTGCCTCTGGTGCAGAGGACCCAGGTTCGATCCCCAGTACCAGCATAGGTATTTTTCCCCCACTGCCAGGTTGTGCACTCAGCCTCGTTAGGTTCCGGGGGAACAATTTAGGAGCTACTTGATGGAGAAGTAGTGGCCCCAGGTTGCGAAGGCTGCAACTGGCCGGGAGGGCTCGAGGCACTGACCATGTGCTGCCCTCCAGTACTGCACACCACCAATGACACATGTAGTGGGCAGAGGTGGGGGACGCAGTGGCTGGGTGGCAAGCCAAGGCCCTTCCTGGGCTGTACAACTAGGGGTTCAGTTTTTTTATATATTTAATCAAAAGATGGTATAATTGTGGAAAAAAATCCTATCTTCCTTGTAAAGAGACTTATTATATAAAAATAGATCAGTGTGCTTCATCTACATCCTATAAAAATTTTGTTTGACATGTTAAATAGGTAGTTTGTGAGATAGTGGGTCTGAAAGTAACAAGTTTAACATTGGCAAGATAGAGAGCTTTTAATCTCCCCTAAGCAAAGCATTGACATATACCGACATATACTAGGTATCCAGTCCCGAGTTTAATTTACCTGCAAGTATACCACATAAGGTTTCAACAAGTAATGCCAATCCATAGCCCTTGTAGCTAGAATTGATTTCTTTTCCTCCTAGAGGCATGAGGCAGGCTGTGTTGAAAGCTACCTCTGCATCTGTAGTGCAGCAACCTTTAGGATCTACAGCCCAACCCTCAGGAATTGGTTCACCCTTTCTTCTTTGCACTTCTATCTATAAAAGAGTGTTTTATATTAATTAAAATATATACTTTAAATATAAATATGAATGTACACCATTGCAAGTTTCTCCTTATTAAAATGCCTAATATATCATTGACTACTGATAATTATTACTTTCTCTACCATGTACAAAGTAGGTAGAGAAAATATTGCATTCCATCCAAAAAGTCAAAAAACTGATACTGAGATTTCAGTGGAAATGCATGTTTTGAGGCTCCTAGAATCTAAAAAAGCATTTTTAGAAAAAGCCCTTTGTGTGTGTCCGTGTGTCTGTGAACAGCATAAGTTTGTGCCAAATTTGGTATTCAAGTTCAGCACCTTCCAAGGATGTACACCAAGATTTTCAAGAAAATCTCCCCATACCAGTTGTCCTTTACATGGAATATTTTTCAAAAATTTTGATTTTATCAAAAATGGCTCCAACAATTTTGAATAAAATACCATATAAGATATACTTATGTGAATGAAATTTGTATTTTGAATTTTCTGGGAATGTCCTTGGAAGATGTCTTAATTCCGAATGGCTTTTACATAACTGGTAAACTGCAAGAGTTGGGCAAAACCTTAGATCCTGTTAATGATATATATTTATATTTTTTTTTTTTTTTTGAAAAATAAAGACAGAGTCTTCAACTTTGAGTTGTCCCAAAGTGACCGCAAGAAATTCCTTGAAAAGACACCAAAGGGCAACAGCAGTGCAATCTCAACACAATACCACGTTCCAGCAGTCTGCATCAGGTTGAGAATAAGTGCAAAAGAACTCTCAAAACATGTCCCATTTTTAATAAGTGATAAAGTGACAGTAAATCTGATTCATTTTACTATCTAGATGAACCACTTCATTTTAAAAGTTTGTAGTATAAATCGTTTAAGCTTTATGAGTATAAATGGAATAAATGATGATGGTAATGGTGGTGATGATGGTGGTGGTGGTGGTGATGGTGATGGCAGTGGTGGTGGCAGTGGTGTAGGTGGTGGCGGTGGCAGCAGTGGCAGCGGTGGTGGCAGTGGCGGTGACGATGGTGATGATGATTACCTTACTAGTACAACAGCAGTTGTAGCCATATCAAGTAAAAATATGCAAAAATGTAAATATGAACCAGTTCATTTCAGAGCTTTGCAGATATAAATTTTTCCAAACTTTAGCAGTATAAATGGAATAAATGTAAATAATTACCTTGCCAAGTGCAACAGCAGTTGTAGCCATATCAAGCATAAAACTATCCCCATCTTTTGCTGGAGCAGAAAATGATAAAGGATTTGTACCAAGAGCTGCCTGAAAAAATAAAATTACTTTAAAAAGTTGTTTTAGAATGACAATGATTCTGTGTTTTTGTATAGGGACTATGTTTTGTGCCCGCATTGGAAAGATTGATCTTCCAAAAGATTTTCTTCATGATCTGACTATTAGGAGGTATCAACATTATTCCTGAGAGAAGTAAATTAAAACATAACTGACAGAAATAAACATTTACTATTTTAAGTACACTAAGATATCTAAAATAAAAACAATTTAAAGACTAAAAGATTCACTTATCTTAGTAATTGCTGTAAAGCTTTGAAAATGTGAGGTAAGGTATCATGAAACATTTCAGCTGCATATTAATTCAAGAACTCACAGCAATTACTGAGGTAAGTTAAGCTTTTAGTCTAAATTTGTTTTTATTTTAGATTCTATTGCTTCAATGTTAACAGCTTCAGTTTTCTCATTGAATTTAACACTAAGATATTCTTCTGGACCTGATTTGATTACCTTATGTCACCTCGATTATGGCAAATATGATATACTACATCCACACCAAACTTTAGAGTTCTTCCAGATAATTAAAAGTATTACCCTACCCTCTTACAATTTTAATGTTTATGTACAATTGAATAATGTGTTGGCAACGAAAACTAGTGTAGTTTAAAAAGCAATGTTGGCAGATGTGAAAATCGTCTGCTAGTCATGCAGTGAAATCTAGTGGGCTATTTTGAAACTACTGTAGGTGCATGCGCAGTAAGTAATTTCGGACTTAGAATCTGGCTGGCAAGTGGAAAGTGAGCTAAACTAAACAAGAGCCGAAAGTTTGAGCAACCCATTGTTAAAATTCAAAATCCAACAATGTAACAAAAAGAACTGCAGGATTGTAATCTACAGACTTTACACCACATGTTGCCATTATTGCCATTATTGTGGCATCATTAGCTTCTTTCACAGGAAGTATTTTCAAAATGGCAGGCATCAATGTTTCGCTTCGACAGCATGCAATAATTGAATTCCTTGTGAAAGAGGGAAAATCTGCTGGTGAAATTCACCTCAGACTTCAACACACCTTGGAGATGTCTGCATGGGAGCTTGCAGTGTTAGGAGATGGGTGAAAATTTCAAAGATGGGAAAACATGTATTCAAGATGAGCCTCATAGAGGTTGTGTGTTTATAATTTTTATTATTATTGGCTGCAGAGCAGTGACAGTGGTGGTGGTACTGACGCTGGCAGTGATCATCATCGTCGTCGTCATCATCATCATTGTCATCGTCATCACCGTTATCATCATTGTCATCATCATCACCACCATCACCATCATCATCATCATCATTATTATTTGAACAATACATCATTCTACTGCATTATGTACATGATACGTGAATTCGCTTGCCATTTTATGGCATTTGTATGTTTGTTCCTCACAACTGATATGAATATGAAGTTGAAGCAGAGGGATACAAAATGTTTTGTTTACATCAGGTCTAGTTCCTATATGGGTGAATCATGTTGATTCTTCTTGATTGAAGATATTTATAAAAACACAATGTTATTATGAAATGTACAGTTTTGTGGGACTAGTAATAAATCTATGGTTCTGTAAAACTGTTATACTTAGCAAAATGAATGAATTGGCTGATATGAAAGAAGTCCTATAGAATCATGTTAAATGCACAATTATTTTAATAGTGATTTCATCGCTACCCCAAGTGAAGCTTTCAGAATATGTGACACAACAGCTATGGCCAAGGTTATAGGAAAATGACTATTAAGAAAACAATAAGCAGTAAAATTATCCAGCATAAACATGATAAGAGTTATCTCCAGATTACAAGAATCTTTTAGATGTTTCTGCTTCTAGAACATTCAGGAATTGTATAGAAATTCCCTGCAGCTATATAAGTATGCACTCTTATGAAGCAAGTCAGTCTTGTAGGGTTCCAGAGTGAGCCAATCTCATAGAGTGAGCATGGAGTGAGTTAGTGAGTACGTTCCTTCTGCAATGAAAAGCACTGTTTTCCAAGCAAATTTGTGATGGATGACTGTATTGATTGCAGTGAACACTGTTACTGCAATGGATTAGAAGCATCTTTTGTTCAACTCCCCAGCAAGTAAGCTGTCTTGAAGAAAAGGCTACCAAGGGCATACTTTATTATGTCACGTGTTGCAGAAGAAAGTGAAGTGACAGTGAACAGTTAGTGACATGATGGTTTAAAAACTGGACAAAGTCAAAATACTTGTATGTAGAGAAAAATATTTCCTTTTAACTTTTTTTAACTAATCATGTTTTACAAGTATATTATATGAAAACCCTCGAAGAGAGCTTTCAAATGAACCCACCTTCATTGTTCCAGCTTAGTAACAATTAAGTTGTGATCAAATCAAAATTCAAGAAATCAAAAATGCTATTGTTACATTTTTGACCAGCTATTACACAGTAACAATTCTTCAGAAAAATCTGAAAAGACTGTTTTGTTACTATTTTTCAATAATATATGCACAAGTTAATTTCAAATTAATCTAAGAGCAGAGGTTGTAGCAGGTTCATTTAACATGGGATTACCATATGTTTTATTTTTTAAGTATTATTTTAGAGTATTTTCTAAGAAGCAGTGTATCTCACTAGAATTAACTAAAAATTCTACATTTATAGTGTTCTATAATAAATACTGGAGGGCATTAAAACCATTACATTGAAAGCTACATTTTTAAAATTTTATGGCTAACATTGGTCCATTCTTAGGTTTTCTATCTGGGACCAAGGAATATCAAAAGGAGGATAATGTCAATTCTTAAGTACAATAAATATTTAAAGACTAAAGTATGGTAACAGTTCAATATAATTTCCTTTCATTCAGAATTTAATGCTCGAAAATTTCTTAGCCTGGTTATAACAAGGTACAGGGTTTATTCTGCTTATATATGCTTTCTTTTTCTTTCTTTCTTACATTTTTTTACCTGTGCTGCTCAACATCACCTACTAGAAATAATTCCCAAACACAATCACTATTTATGATTTCCTTTTATCAGGGATATGTACAGCATTGCAGAAAGCCCAGAAATTTGCTTTGATAAATAGCATTATTTTTCTCTATTTACTTTTTAACAGTATAGCAAATATCAATTGGAAATGCACACATGGCCATGAGTTCTTCTATCCTTTAGACAACTTATTTTATATTTGAGTTTACACTATGCTGCTAGAAAGTTATGTAATTGAATAGGAAAATAACTAAGGATTTTGTTTACAAATATCACAAACCTTTTTTGCTCTGGTTGGTCCCATCAATGGCGATGTGTTAGTGAAAGACATACCCTGCAACGATAAAAATGTAATTTATCATTTGCTTAATTTAAATATTCTTACATAATTTTCTCCATGCTTGTTTAGATGAAGTATTCCATTCCATTCAAAAACTTTACATTGAGAGTTTATCAGAAATAAACATGTTTTAGGTTCTCCAAATCAAAAAACTAAAATTTTGTGTGTGTGTGTATAAGAGAGAGTGTGTATGTATGTGCGTGTGTGGGTGTGTTTGTGTGTGTGCGTGCGTGTGCATGCATATGTAGTAGTTTTATTACCAAATGTCCAGTAACTACCCAGTTTAGTAAGTAGGTAAGTTTCTCTCCAAACCAAACTATCCTTTCCTTGGAAAACTCTTTTTTCTTTATTTTCAAAAATGATTATAATACTTCTGAATAAAGTATCAAACTTTGATAAAGTGCCATCACAAATAAAGTCTCTAAATATCCATCCTCTTCACTTTCAGTGAATTTTATGAAACTGGGAAACTATAACAATAGGCAAAATATTTTAAGAATAATGCAAGATAATATGTTAAAACATATACCGGGTGGAAGGGAAGCCATTACATTAATTTAAACCAGTGATAGATCTCGATATTTGGAACACATTTTGTATCTTACGTTTTTGTCTCTGACCATTTCCTACAGAGATATTTTAATTTTCTCCTAAACAAGCTGGCAACACTGCAGATTGTGTGGGTGTCACTTTCCCCAACTCAGTACATAAACTCCTTCGGTGTTTACCTCAAGAGTGTAGGCCAATCACAAGCATTAGCTCCCAAAACATTAAAGCAAAAGCGAAAGTGCCAGACACATTTACATCCACAAACCAGCTCAATTCCCTGACCAACCTCAGTGCAATGTTGTCAACTTACTGCACATGTGAAAAAGCTGCTGGGAGTATTCCTTCACATCTTTTAAGTGATCCTGTGTGATGTCACATAATTACTACCGAAGCTGTCAGAAATAAGTTACTGTACACATCTTACAAGTAACAAACTGTTATCTTGGTACATTCCTGTGGAATTATGCATCCAAATTGGATCAAAAACCATTTATTTTTTCGAAATTGGCTCATCAAAGAACAAAATGCCATTAGACCTTTTTGTTTGTAATGCTTCTATGAAGCACATATTAGAAGGAATGTAATGACTTCCCTTCTACCTGGGGTTGTCTTTTTAATATGTTGCTTTGTATGCATTGAGCTATGAGATTCTTTTCTACCCCAGGTCATGGTACAGGTGAAATGAACGAACACAGGATGTAACTTTACTATATCACTTTTATTTGCACCTTTCTCATTTGCAATACTGCACGTGTTACATTTAAATTAACTTTCGTGTAGTATGCTGTTGGTATAGCATGTGTTGAGTGTTGTGTTATGGTTTAATTGTGAACCTCTATCTCTATATGGTGAGTCATCTTTTGTACATTATTCAAATAACTTTCATCTTGAACATCACTTACGTCTAAATAATCATTTTGCCTTTGTAGTGCATTCGTAACTTCATTTACATTAGCCAAACTTTCCTTTCCTTTTCTCATTTCTTCACAAATTGATTTTAAATCATTCTTTATTTCTAAGTGACTGCTTTATATTATTCACAGCATCCTGTTATGATTGTACTACATCAGCCACAGTCTTAATTTTAGGAATAACAATTTGTTCTACAGTTTCACTAATAATTCCTTTCTTCACTACTTCAATTTCTTTCCTTAATTCCTCAGTTATTTCTACTTTTACATTTGTAATTTTCTTTCATTTCCATTTCTAATTTTCCCATCCTATCTCCTATGGTTCCTATCCTAGCTTCTAAAGCTTCCTTTGTTTCATTTATATTTTTATGCACTAATTTTAAATTACTTTCCATTACTTTCATGT
The DNA here is from genome assembly GCA_030765045.1 of Tenodera sinensis. Lineage (NCBI taxonomy): Eukaryota > Metazoa > Arthropoda > Insecta > Mantodea > Mantidae > Tenodera > Tenodera sinensis. The sequence goes on from CM060971.1 coordinate 64,796,326, forward strand.
TTTCTTTACATTCCTGCCTTCCTAATTCTATTTTCTGTTCTAAGTCCTGCCTTCCTAATTCTATTTTCTGCTCTATGTCCTGTCTTACTTCCTCCATTTTCTCACCTATATCTTTTTTATTCTGTTCTATTTTTTGACCTAAACTATGTTCTAATTTCTCAAACATGATCATCAGTAATCTTTGGTCTTTTCCTATTACTACTACTTCTTCCTCACTTTCTATTTCTATCTGATAACTAGGCTTATCTGCCATTTCCCATATTCCTGTTCCTATTTCTTTTCCTTTTTGTGACATTTTCGTTTTTTGATTTGGTTCAGTTGGGGCTTAAAAGTCCTACATTCATACCACTTCTTAGTAACGTGTAAAAATAAAGTAAGTTTTAAATAAAAATGTTTGGTCCTACTTTTTTCCGTTGGTTTATTTCTTTACGTCCGTTCCCTCGGCGGTAGGTTTCGCGAGGCTTCCCTTGATGTTTCCCGCGTCAGTGAATAAGCGTTCCTCGGCACTTCCCACGTTGATTTCAGCTTAATAACGTCTCCTATCGTCCTCAACTCCGATGGGTTGTTTAATGGCGTCTTCATTCCTTTTCTTGCATAGATTGGCGTCACTTGGTATTTCGCGTAAGTTCATTTCCGTCGTCCTTTATTTCACCCATTATTCGTGCCACGCGTTTGGGCAAGCCATTTCGTGCTGTCTTTTTCATATGCTGTTTTGTATACCTACGTTGAGCTATGAGATTCTTTTATTACCCCAAGTCGTGGTACGGATGAAATGAACAAACACAGGATGTAACTTTACTATATCACTTTTATTTGTACTTTTCTCGTCGAATATTACACTCGTTACATTTAAATTAACTTTCGTTGCACATGAATATACTTCCTTGATAGTCTTTTCACGTTATCAGTTATTTTAGACCTCTTTTAGCGTCAACATCTTTGCGTGTAACAAAACGTGTCTCCACTTTCCGGAGACTAGGACGCTAATAAGGAAAAAGTTGGCGCCTCTTTACATAATGCGTTTGTGTTCATCACGCGTATGCGTTTATTTCCCGGGAAGCACGCTTTGAAACCCTCCTACACGGTAAATAGTTCCTGTAATGTTAGGGAAGCGATCTTTATCTATCCACCCTACACTTTTAACATTAAATATATATGGTTCTTATATTTATACATATTAAATTCGAACATATTACTTAACATTTATGACATTTTTAAACAACTCTTTTTTATAACAATTGAGAAAATGGCAATACATTTTCAGTACTCAACAAATCTTTACCAACATGAAAAATAAACTATATTTACAACAAATATTTACGTGAATGCTTTCCTTTCAGGGTCTAACCATATATTCTGTCTCACATGCTCCTTGTTTTGTTTTTCAAGTTGTCACATATATTCACAATATTGAAACACAATACAACACTTCTCCCTATTCCTTTGATACAATTTTTCACTTTGTACAATAAACCTTTTTCCTTTACAGTCTTTTTTGCTCTATATTTTTTTTTTCTTTTGTTTTGGCATGTCACAGCAGGCCTTTATAATTTTAACATATTTAGTTATTATTCAGCACATTACCATGAATATTCCTAAGCTTTTACATTTGACATTGACACAATATTATTTAAGTACATCATGATTTATTATGTGCCCTTCAACTTATGTTCTTTGTTATTAGGAGAGACAAACAGGATAGAAATCTTGAGCTTATGATTATGATCATACTTATGGCTATTTTATTGAGTTCTTTGCCTTCTTTGTCTTGCAACCTTATTATGTGTAGGCAGGTCTTTGTTTCAGTTCTTTATCTTTGAAGTTACTATTAATACTATTATGACATTGGGTTCTTATTCACTATTGTTTAGTTCGTCGACATTTCTTTAAGCGCAATATTGGCCATATCCATCTTAATCTGTGGGCATTGTTTTTCTCTGACTATGGTTTTTCTCTCTTTACTAATTGTCATCTCTTTGTCTCTTATCTCTATAAGAGAAAACTTCTATATTTATAATTATCCTGCAACTATCTATATTTTTCTTCTTAATTCACCCCCGACACCCTTGTGTCAAAAATATATTCTATTCGTCACCACATTTGATTCCTTCTTATTTTTGTCCTTGACATCCTTATGTCAAAAACACATTTTCTTCGTCGCTATAATTAATTTCTTTAATGATAATCAGTGTTCTCATTTGTCTTTGTTGACAATGCTTTTGGTGGTCATTATAGCATATGACTATGTTGATTTCCTTTCCTGTAATATTTTCCAACCTGTATAGCCAATGATATCTATATGTATGGTGATAACTATATCACCAGTTTTTACCAGGTGCCACCCGTTTTTCAGAGCCTTCTCCAACCCCCCGATCAGTTTTCGAATATTTTGCGAAACCACCCATTTTTTAGTTAGCAGTAAGAGTATATTATTTATTTATCACTTCAATTCATTTTGAAAATGAATACACACGCCGCGCTTTTAGCAATTGCTTTGTATGTCCTCTAGCGGGTCTTTGCTGAACTCTACTTAAAGTTTACTACACCTGTACGCCGCATCAAATTCTCTTCTTTCTTTGTGTTCTGTGATGAAGATGCTGTGAACTGTAAACAAGAGAAGTTTCACCGTAAAATTTTTGTTTCCACTGAATGAAACCCACATATTCTTGTTGTAGCCTGGACTGACTAGTTTTGCCGATATGTCATATGCAGATCAGGATGCCAAAGTGCAAGTTTAAAATTAGGCCAGAAAACCATTTTGTCCCTTTAAAAGTAAAGGAAATTATTTGTAAATGTGATTATATAAATTTAGCTAAAGTCTTTGAAAGTGATATGTGTACTTTTTATACTGTTAGTTATAATTGGATGACCCAATACAGTGGTGTGTCTGTGTTTCAATGGATAACTCTGGATAAAGAGCCGGAGTGGCAAGCGGTGGAAAAATCTGTTATTATTAAGAAGTGTTAACCTAGTTATCGATGACTCTGTACTCTTTGTGAAATAAGTGATTTAAGAAGTTACCACAAAATGAACTCTGCAACATTGGTAGGGAAGTGTTGCCGAGAAATGGTACAAACACATGAGTAACAATGTTGAATGTATAGAATTGTTGAAAGTAGTATAGCACTGTTTTGCCATACCTGCACATAATGCAGCTGTAGAGAGAATATTTTCTCTGCTAAATTTTCAGAGGACAGATGTGCGAAATAAGGTTGCTGCCGAAAATGTAAAGTTAATGTTGATCATAATGTACAACATGAAAAATGTAACTAGTGCTCAATGTTATTACAGGATTATCTAAAAAGGATTTCCTGAAAAAGGTCAAAGGAAATGAAAAGTATGTGAAATAAATGTCGTTAACTGAATTCCTCCAGTTTTTTGACATCATGATAGGGTAACCCTAGCCACTGACTATGTTGATTTCCTTTCCTGTTATAGCTTCCAACCTGTACATAATTTTCTATAAGAGAGACAGAATATATGGCTAGTGTTGATTTCCTTTCCTGTTATAGCTTCCAACCTGTACATAATTTTCTATAAGAGAGACAGAATATATGGCTAGACCCCAAAAGGAAAGCATTCATGTAAATATTTGTTGTAAATATAGTTTATTTTTCATGTTGGTAAGGATTTGTTGAGTACTGAAAATGTATTGCCATTTTCTCAATTATTATAAAAAAGAGTTGTTTAAAAATGTCATAAATGTTAAGTAATATGTTCGAATTTAATATGTATAAATATAAGAACCATATATATTTAATGTTAAAAGTGTAGGGAGGATAGATAAAGATCGCTTCCCTAACATTACAGGAACTATTTACCGTGTAGGAGGGTTTCAAAGTGTGCTTCGGGGGAAATAAACACATACGCGTATGAATACAAACGCATTATGTAAAGAGGTGCCAACTTGTTTCTTATTAGCGTCCTAGTCTCCAGAAAATGAAGACACGTTTTGTTACACGCGAAAATGCTGACGCTAAAAGAGGTATAAAATAACTGATAACGTGAAAAGACTATCAGGAAGTATATTCATGTGCAATGAAAGTTAATTTAAATGTAAGGAGTGTAATATTTGACGAGAAAAGTACAAATAAAAGTGATATAGTAAAGTTACATCCTGTGTTCATTCATTTCACCCGTACCATGACCTGGGGTAGTAAAAGAATCTCATAGCTCAACGTATACAAAACAGCATATGAAAAAGACAGCACCACACCTGTATAGTTTGTGTAAAATGTTTTGTCGCATTAACCACTTTCATAGTATAACTGATGGTGGTAGTGACAGTTGTGCCAGTGGTGATGGTGGCTGTGATGATGGTGGTACTGGTGGTTTAGACTTTCCTATATTTTCAACAGCACATTTTGAAATATTGCTTTATCACTCTTTTGCTTCTCAGGAGTTCCTGACTGACTTATATTGACTTGCTTATACATAACTTGACTGGTCTTCCACCCACTATACATTATGAAATGTACTGGGTGATTAAATTTGTTCAAAACCTCCCAATTGTTATGTTAAAGTGGTGGTATAATTATTTAAGAGAGACTAACACAATGTTGTTGTTGTTGTTTTCTAGTGCCTTGCATCTGGCAATGAAGTCATTAGCATTCGTGCTTTCCAATACTTTTGAACTGTAGTTTCTTCTGATCTTAATGCTTCACAGGTCTTCAAGTGGACTAACACAATGTAGTTGACAGTGAAGGGATGTCTCAGAGTCTCAGATTACCCAAACTAAACATTGCTAAATTGTATGGTATATGTTGGATGTAAAAAGCAAGAAAGCAGTGTCTAAAAGTCATCAATATGTTGCTTGCATGCTTCTAAAGCAACTTATAACAGCGTAAAATGTTAGAGGTCTAGAAAACGTGACACTTTCTGTTACAAGGGGGGAGCTTATTAAGCAATGCTAAGCAACCGTCCCTCTCCTCTGTTATTCTAATGCTTGTATATATTCTCAGAGTGTAGACTCTGTCTTTCTGCAGCAAGGAACTCCGGATTTCAACGCATGTTACTTTTGGTATTCTATTGTGCTGCAAATTCCAAGTATTTGCAGTTTTTCCTACATTCTGCACCTTTCATTCTTTACAACTAGTGAGATTAATGATTTGATTATCCAGTTTATTAAAACACTATTATCATCCCTTTCTTTGAAGAAAAATGTGCTCTAAAGAATAAGAGACAGGCACCGCATCTGAATATTTTACAGAAATATGGAAACCAAATAAGAACTCTCCGGTCCCAATGCTACAGGGATTACCTATGGCTTACAACAAGTATAATGAACTGTAAATGATATTGTTACCTTTGCATATTATTTGTAGGAGAAAGTGAATGGGGTGAGATTGGCATAAGTTGCATACATTCTTTTTCATAGAAGGGAGCGTAAACGTCAAGTCTGCAAAAGAATATATCAGGCGCTTTAATCCACAAGAAAATGTAGAATTGATCATGCTTTATCAGAAGCAGCACAACGAATCAGTGAGTCACAATAAACAAGTTCTTGAAGATCAGTTCAAGTGGTATCCTACCCAGAGAAACAAGAGCTTTCATATGGGGCATAATATGAAGGAAGACTGCTAATAATGGTGATTATTATCTTGAATTGCTTGGGAATGAAGAACAGTTCATAAGAGAGAATTTGGTAATCACCTCAGTATTTAAAGGAACTTTAATATTCAAAATTATTTTACTGAATGTATAACTCAGATAATAAATGAAGAAATTAGGAAAGAAATCTCAGTTTCACTTGTCACCGGTAATCATTAGCGTATTTTAACTGTAACAGTTGTAAATTAAATTATACTTACATAAAAATAACTGTCGCATCCCTACATGATAGCATTGACACAAAAACTGAGCAACCATTGTGCAGCCATGGAATTGAATTAGTCAAATGATTCAAATCTGATTCAGTTTTCTATATTTTTATACAATTTCATGTACTTGCACTCACTCAGATGCACTTCCTTTTGGCAGGGACTCTTAAAATCAAGAAATTTAGACATGTTGAATTTCAGGAACTTACTATGAATCCCTTCTGCTGTGCAACGTTAGTATACCATCCTGCTATTCCAAAGTGGTTGGATCCTAAAATAAAAGAGTAAAACCTTCCTTGTAAGTATGCATTTCAATACATTCATTTTATTTTATTTATTTCCCTCTGGTAAAGTTATATCCTAACTTCCATCACACCAGAAGTTCTGAAAATCATATACATGTGTTACCTATATATTAAGAGAATAGACTGAATTAAAAATACTCAAATAGGTACTTATCTAACATAAATGCTATATAGCAGATAACAAAAGGAGAGAGAGAGAGAGAGAGAGAGAGAGAGAGGCAGAGGTAGGGAGGGAGGGAGACAATAGGAGACAAATTTATAAACAACAAGAACAGAGTAAGACAGTGAATATATGGAAAGTTTTGATAAAAAAGCAAGAAAATACGTTCTGTATAAGTGTTTAGTTCGACCTATACATACCTAAGTTTTACTTAACTTACTTTTTATCCATACCCATTTCAAAGACCATTGTCTTCATTGTCAATGGTTTCTTGACTCAAAGAAACATGTCCAGGTGTTAAGTGAATCTAAATGTGCCCATAGGTTAACTCAAATACTTCTACAAAACCATTGAACAACATTCACGGTTTATTGTTAAGAAAACATGTATTTCAAAAACAGTTTTACATAAGGTATTAAAGTTAATATCTAGGCATAAAACATTACTATGAAAATGATAGCAAATATTCATGGTAGTGAAAATGGAGTGATCATGATGCCATGCTCATGATGCACATGCAGTGATCATCATGCCATGCTTGCATGATTCAAAGCCACTGCCTCAACAAAAAATACTGCCTAAATAAGCTGACATTGTCGACACAAGATTATGAAATGTTCATGTAAGAACCCAACAATGTACAATTAAATAGTTGCAGCAGAAGTAAATACTTGCCCATTTGCAATGTTGGTCAGAGGCAACTGAGTTTGATACATTTTCATACAATTTCAGATGCAATCTTTTGCACTGATATCTGACTATATTAAATCATATTTGGTAACAGTGTAAATGACTACTTAAAGGTAGTGGTTGTTTCAAATCATACTCAGTCCTTTATAATGTCCATTTTATATTGTATCACAGCCAGGGTTGCCAACCCGTATGATAATTTGGGGGGCATACGATAATTTGAATGTTTGTACTCATTGTTGTCAACCCGTACGATAATTATGGGGGCGTACAATAATTTCAATACCAGCGAAATATCATTTTCACTGGTTTGCCACACCAGCGAAATGAAATTAATTACAAATAGCGACACAATTTTTGCCCTTATAGCCTGTCTCCACCCCTCTAAGGCAACCGTTTCATATCCTACTAGTCCTTCTACCCTTTATTCTCTTGTTGCCAGTGTGCCCAGATCTGGTAATCTCAATGAAGAAGGCACTGTTCACAAAATTGATGATCAATGGAGAAAACTCGGAATACGTGATATTCCGTGTGAAATAAAGAACATGCCTGAACCTGGCAGTTTCTGGAGTGCTGTTAAACACATGTCACCTTGGTGGAAATACTGATTTCAAAGAACTGGGGGAGGTTGCATTATCAGTGATTTCATTGCCCCACAGAAACACTTCTTATGAAAGAGTTTTCTAAACTGGGTTTAATAAAAACCAAAATTAGAAACAGATTGGCGCTAGATACGGCAAATGGGCTTATTCAGTCGTCTCAGCTTACGAAAGAACGTGGTGGGTCCGAAAATCTGCAAGCCACTGAGATGTTAATAACGTTTATCTCAATAACAAATGTGTATAATGCTGAAACAGTTGAGGTAGATGATGAATAGTGGGAGAAACATAAGTACTAAAGTTGTAATACTGATTGAGGTCATCAATCTTGTAAGTGGGTACCATAAACATCAATACTATCACATTTTCACAAGTGTTATGCTAATACATTTATTTTTGCAGAATTTAGTTTATGATGTACGATAATTTTGAATCCAAATCTATAATTTTGAGTGGCCAGTACGATAATTTTACTTTTAAACATTGGCAACTGTGATCACAGCCAATACTCATATTATGGAATGGTCCAAATGTAATTAATTATTTTTTTATGTTGGCAGTACTCGCAGTCTGGTGCCATTTTTCTTGACAGTGCTACATTGTTCAATATCGACAATACAGTCTTTTCCTTGTTAGCTGTATGTGACAGAAGTTGTTTTCAATATGCAACAAGGAATTATTGTTGATGACAATTCAAGAGGAAATAAAAGAGGCAAAAGCAAGCTAAACATGTACTTACATCATCAATACAGTTGTGGGAACTGGAGATGAAAATAATGGTAACATGGCAAGTTACGGTGCTTAGAAGGAGGAGGATATAAAAAAAATGTGAAAAGATTAAAATATCATGAATTCAGTAGGATATACACATATCATGAACTCCACATAGGCTTACTTCAAAATCTATTTATTGCATGTCATGATTATCTGTGCATTAAAATGTTTACTGTAAAAGTTGTGGTTTTGTATGAATAAGATAATGCTTGAGAGGTAGAACTGGAACTTAAAAATTCAATGCCACAACTGGGATTTGAACCACAGACCTTCCGCTTACCGGGCATTGAATTTTTAAGTTCCAGTTCTACTTCTCAAACTTTGCCCACACACGGCTTGTGTGTTTAAAAACACCAACAGTAAGTTTGTTGGCATAAATAAATAATAATTATCATCTGAAGGTTATTTAATCCTGAGACATAAAGTACTTACAATAGTAAGTCACCATTGGGGTAATTTGTCTCTGATGTGAGACTGCCTTTGTGGTTTACCAGGAGAAATACAAACTGGTTTGAGAATTTAATGCCATTCTGGCAGTTTGTCACAATAGCTCAGTGGTAGAGCAGCCGCCCGGTAAGCGGAAGGTCTGTGGTTCAAATCCCAGTTGTGGCATTGAATTTTTAAGTTCCAGTTCTACCTCTCAAACTTTGCCCACACACAGCTTGTGTGTTTAAAAACACCAACAGTAAGTTTGTTGGCATAAATAAATAATAAGATAATGCTTCCTTTAAACGATTTGTTATGTTACTTATTTGCCTCCTTAAAGGCTTTTGATTAGGTAAATACATAAGTACATTGAGTACATAAGTATATAAGTGCATACATAGGTAAGTACAATTATTACGCTCCTTCAATTTTAAGAATACAATAGAATGATTTCGCTATGTTCCTAGATGAATGCTTCAGGCACATTAACTTTACATGTTTCACTTGTGAAAGATTACCCACATTAGGAACTCTCCGTTTTCAGCCATTCTTGTAAAATTTTGCTGTTTTAACATAATATGATTTGAATTATGCTCCTCATACTTTAGTAATTCCTATTTCATATTATATTTAACTAGAAATTTAGTGCATACATATTGTAACAAAATGACAAAATCCAAATCCAGTTACTTTTCTAGCACTTTATTGTCATCTAAAATTGTACTACAAATATGCAGTTTTCATCTCATAGTTAACACAGTCCATAGTCTTTCCTGCTCTTACAGCTCACAACTGTTCTTCTCATAACCTTACTTAGTCATTTTAGTGCCTTTCTTCACTTTCTGTGTCTCTTATACACTTAATTACAGTGTTACAGTCATTCACAATGACCGACATATCTTCTTGGATGACACACATGCAAGTTGTATCATTGTTCATCCTATTTTCCAGCAGGAAATCCCACAGAGCATGTTCTCAGGGATATTGAATCTTTTTCTATGTACAGAGGCCGGCAGAAGTATTAGAATAATATAACATGTAACATTGCATGTACTATAAATACTGTAATACTTATTTGGCAGCGTTGAATTGTTGCACATGTAAACATTAACCTTTTGTGTATTCGGAAAGAATATATAAAATATCACTTTGCATGTATTTATTACACAATCTGTACTGTATTTATTCTATTGTCCCTCTTATTGGAGGGCATAAGTATTCGAATGTAACCAATCGAGCTGAGAGAAAGGTGGTTGGACGTACCCTACATGCCCCTACCACACAGCAGTTGTGTTTATGCTGTGCCTTGAGAGAGTGTGCTCACAGTTATTCAGCCGATTGTGAACTCACAGGTAATATGGGGCGTAAAGGTAAGGAGACAACGGTGGCAGAAAGGAATATTGTACAAACAGAAGAAATCTCTCTCTGAAATTGCCAACACCATTAACAGAAGCAAAACTACAGTGTTATACATAATTCAACGCTTCAAACAGACAAATACTGTGGTAAATAAACCTAGAAATGGCGCTCCTAAACTCACCACCAGAGTCAGGAGGCAAGTAATAAAAATGGTGAAGCAGAATCCAAGAGTCACTGCATCTGAGATTAGAGGATGCCTTGAGCAATATTCTGGCACTGCGGTTCACACCAGAACAGTTGAACGGGTTTTAAATAGTGCTGGGTACAATGCCCGCGTTCCTAGGAAGAAACCATATGTTAATACGGTGAATAAGAAAAAGTGTATAGAATTTGCTAAACAGTATGTGGTGAAACCAACAGAATTCTGGGATAAGGTTCTCTGGTCAGACGAGAGCAAATTCTGCATATACAAGAGTGATGGACGACTTAAAGTGTGGAGACAGCCAAATACAGAATGGGAACCTAAGAACATGGTAGCTACAGTGAAACATGGTGGCAGTAGTGTGATGGTATGGGGTTGCATAGCTTCATCTGGCTTTGGGGAACTGGTGTTCATAGATGGTATCATGGACAAATTTGCATACAAGAGGATTCTTGAAAACAATCTTAAAAAGAGTGCAGAGAAGCTGGGATTAGGGCAGGATTATTACTTCCAGCAGGACAATGATCCGAAGCATACTGCTGAAATTGTAAGGCTTTGGATAGTATACAACACTCCTCACACTTTGAAGACACCGCCCCAATCTCCAGATTTAAATCCTATAGAGAACATCTGGAAGGAGCTTGAGGAGCGTGTGAGGAAGCATCACATCAGGAGCAAGGACCATCTAAAAGAACTTCTTCAAACAGAGTGACGAAATATGGACTTGGCAGTCACTAAACAACACTACAGACAATGCCCAAACGATTATCTGCTGTAATTCAAAGAAAGGGGATGATAACTAAATACTAGCTGTTCTCTGTTCTAATACTTATGTCCAGATGTAAAGTAACCATTTTATTTCTTCTTGTAGTGCAAATTAGTTTCAGTTGCTATTTATGATTGTATATGTTTAATGGAAGACTCAAGTTTATTTTGTAACAGTTGTATTTATGTATGCGTAGCTTTAAAATAATAAAAGTGATAAAAAAGTGATAAATATGTTTACGTTCAAATACTTCTGTTGGCCTCTGTACTTACATATCAAAACCATAAGGATTGGGTAAGACATTGTTTCCTGATATAAAAAATAATAAATAACACAATTAGTGTAACTACAGGGTTCACACCAATTACATTAATGTTAGGAATTGAGCCAGAACCAGTATTCACAGGTATCAGGAACAATTAAAAATAATTTCAACTAAGAAAAGAACAAAGAATTGAAATAGCATTTGATTGCATAAAGAAAAAGACACTGAGACAGAATATTAGAAGACCCCAATAGAAAATCGTTCATATAAATGTTTGTTAAAAGTATAAATATTAGAATTGTTTGTGTTCCATAATAAAAATAGGAGACGATAATTGGGATCATTTCCCTAACGAGAAAGAACTATTTGCGCGGATGAATACCGCGGATGAAGATGGAAAAGGCGGTGTGTTGCGTCAAAAGGACGCCAAGAAATAGTTCAGTAGCGTCTATATGTTCAAGGTGATAAGACGTGTTTTGGTAGCATGTGAATATGGAACTTTCACCAAACTTTTATCCAGCATAAATTCTACTAAATTAAAAAAGTGTAAAGGTTTTTAAGTATTTAATATGGTGCTGAGAGTGTAAAGTATCGAAGTGTTAATATATAAATACATTGTGATAAAGAAACATTGATATATGCATTCCATCCGTTACCACGACCTTGTAGATAGAAAATGAGTCTCATAGCACAGCCAATTCCATTAGCATTGCATTAAAAACGGCACCAAAATGGCTTGCCCAACGTGGAAGTCGAATTTAGGATGGAATGCAAATTACGGGAATTGAAATCACGATAAACATCAAGTGACGCCATATTATCGCGTCAAAAGGAAAGAAGACGCCATTAGACCATCGTTTGATATCGCCAACAGAACACTGATGAACGGATAATCAACGATACATCAGGACACCGATACACGGATAATCAACGCGGGAAAACACCGGAGATCATCTAGCGAAGCCAACTGCCCAGGAGACGTACATAACTGGACGAAGCAACGAAAAAAGAAGTAGGATCAAAAATTTTTGTTTTCACATACAGTTTATTTTCATTTTTATGTTACTGAGAAGCGGCAAAGTAGTGGGACTTTTAACCCTAAGTGAATTGAATAAAGAAACTAAAATGTCGCGAAAAGAGATAGAAAAAGGAGTGGGGGAAGGGGCAGATAGCCCTAGTTATCAGGTAGAACCAGAAAGTGAGGAACAAGTTGAAATAGGAAAAGACTAAAGGTTATTAATGATCATGTTTGAAAGACTAGAACAGAAAATGGAACAAAACAAGGTAGAATTAGGTCAGAAAATGGAACAAAATAACGCAGAATTAAGACAGAACATAGAACAAAGTTTAGGTCAGAAAATGGAACAAAACAAAGTAGAATTAAAACAGGACATGGAACAAAATAAGGTAGAATTAAAGCAGGACATAGAACAAAGTTTAGGCCAGAATAAGGAAGAAATAGGTCAGAAAATGGAGGAAGTGAGACAGAACTTAGAACAGAAAATAGAATTAGGAAGACAGGAGTGTAAAGAAAATATGAAAGTAATGGAAGCTAATTTAAAATTAGTACATGAAAACTTAAATGAGACAAAGGAAGCCTTAGAAGCTAGGATAGAAATCATAGGAGATAGGATGGGAAAGATAGAATCAGAAATGAGAGAAAATAAGATTGTATTAGAAGGAGAAATTGCTAAGCTCGAAGAAATATTGAACCAAATAATAAGGAATAATAACCCAATTAAGAAAAATGGTACCATTAGTAACATCAGAGTTTAAGAACCGACTCAATGACCTGCCTATACATAATAAACTTACAAGGCAAAGAAGGCAAAGAAATGAATAAAATATTGCCATAAATATGATCATAATCATTAGCTCAAAATTTGTATCCTGTTTTTCTCTCCTCATAACAAAGAATACAAGTCAAAAACCACATAATAAACCATGATACACTTAAATTATATTTGTGTCAATGTCAAATGTACAATAACTGGATATGTTGTGTAATAACTGAATGTGTTGTACAATAACTGAATATGTATTGTATAATAACTGAATATGTATTGTATAATAACAGAACATATGTGGTATGATAACTGGATATATTGTACAATAACTGAATATGTATTGTATAATAACTGGATATGTTGTATAATAACTGAACATATGTGGTACAATAACTGAATATGTATTGTATAATAACTGAATATGTGATGTATAACAACTGAACATACATTGTGTAGTAATTGAATATGTGAAATTTATAAAGACATGCTGTATCATGCCAAAACAAAAGACAAAGACAAACAGCAAAGAAGACTGTAAAGAAAAGAAAAAAATATTGTACAAAGTGATTGCATCAGAGGAGTAAGGAGAAGGATTGTATTGTGTTTCAAGATTGTAAATATAGGTGCCAACTTGAAAAACAAAACAAGGGGCATATGAGACAGAATATTAGAAGACCCCAATAGAAAATCGTTCATGTAAATGTTTGTTAAAAGTATAAATATTAGAATTGTTTGTGTTCCATAATAAAAATAGGAGACGATAATTGGGATCACTTCCCTAACGAGAAAGAACTATTTGCGCGGATGAATACCGCAGATGAAGATGGAAAAGGCGGTGTGTTGCGTCAAAAGGATGCCAAGAAATAGTTCAGTAGCGTCTATATGTTCAAGGTGATAAGACGTGTTTTGGTAGCATGTGAATATGGAACTTTCACCAAACTTTTATCCAGCATAAATTCTACTAAATTAAAAAAAATAAAAGGTTTTTAAGTATTTAATATGGTGCTGAGAGTGTAAAGTATCGAAGTGTTAATAAATAAATACATTGTGATAAAGAAACATTGATATATGCATTCCATCCATTACCACGACCTTGTAGATAGAAAACGAGTCTCATAGCACAGCCAATTCCATTAGCATTGCATTAAAAACGGCACCAACACAAAAATACAAATTGAATAAAAAGGAAAGAAAACATAGATGGGAACCTAAGGTAGGTGATTTAGTATTGGTAAAAGATCACAAATTATTGAGTGCACTAAAAGGTAAGAATAAAAAAATCGAGTTGTTATGTAAGGGTCCTGCAGAAATTATTTCAAAATTTGGTAATCATACTTTTGAGCTAAGGGATGTGAGAAATTTAAACTTAATGGGAAGATAGCACAAGCAACTTCTTCACGCATACAGGAAACCAGTACGGCTGAGTTCTTCAATTGAATTCAGTTATAATTTTTGTTGTAAATGCCCAGAACATACTTATGTGATTAGAAATATGGTTTAAAAGAAATTGTGTAAAATAAAAAATAAGTTAGTCAAAGTATCATGAAAGCATTATAATATAAACTAATGGTGATAGTGAAAATGGCAGTGATTTAAGAATGGCAAAGAACAATTGAAAAAAAAGATGAGAAAGAGAGACTTTTGAAAATACATTTTATATAGAGTCAAAAGAGGAAGGAAAATTTTGTAAATAGTCCATAAGAATGTATAAAAAATAGGTATATAGTTGTGATTTTGTGCACTGAGTAATTTTGACTTGCTCCCATAGCTCTACTCCCAGACTCACTCACACTCTCTGACCCTGCTGCATGTCCTTTCATACTGGGGATGATGTCACATGACCTATTGAGAAACTCTCCACACACACGCAATGCAACGACTCAGCTACAAGCCTCACAAACATTCTCGACACTTTTTTGTTTCTACCACCCATTGTTACTTGTCATGTACACACACAGTCGCACAAGATAGCCCAGCCTTTAATGTCTCTACCCACTTGCCAGCCTGGCCTGAAATAGCTTGGCCCTGTCCATCCATTATTGTACAGTGACCCCGTTATACAATATTCAATGTAATCAAATAATAATTTTTCTTGCTGTGCTGCCATATTTGAAATTATTCATGCTACTTGAATTATAGCAAGTTAAATCTGCAGTGGGTTACACTGCTTTGATATCATTATGTAGTTAAACCTACGTAAGTGCCTGTTTCAAGCCTTCTTTACTAGAAAAGCCATATTTCTAATTTTCTGGTCCAAAATAGACTGCAGGTGTTCCATAGGTTGACATCTGGTGACTGAGATGGTGTATGCAGTGGCTTTTGTGAGTTGTAAAGCAGCCACATGTGCATATTTCCAGCTGTATGTCTGGAAATTACTGAAAAATGAAGTTGTACTCAAGATCTAGCTTCTGAACACTTGCATGAAGATTTTGCATTAAAATGGCCATATATACATGAGTGTCGGCAGACTTTCTTCCGGGGGGGGGGGGGGGGGGGGAGGCACTTGTTGAAAATTTGCAATCATATAATATTAAATCATTATTTTATTGTCAAAATGTATAATATTTGTTGCAGTTAACCGTATTAATTTGTGCTAAATAAAAATTGTTCTTTACATCAAAATTAAAATAATAAGAGGTAGAACTGGAATTTAAAAATTCAATGCCACAACTGGGATTTGAACCACAGACCTTCCCAGTTGTGGCATTGAATTTTTAGGTTCCAGTTCTACCTCTTAAACTTTCCCCACACACGGCTTGTGTGTTTAAAAAACACCAACAGTAAGTTTGTTGGCATAAATAAAAATAATAATTAAAATAATAGTTTAGTAGTCAGTAACTGGCTGCACATTAAGTTCACCAACTTTCAAGGGGGGGGCCACGACCCCCTCTTGCCCCCATTTCGCGACGCCCATGCATATACATTTTATGATCCCTCATTCTATCAAAGTGCAGTTGACCTACACCTGAAGCACTCATGCACTCCTAGACCATCACTGATCCACCTCCAGGTTTTGATGTGGGCACCAGGCATTTTAGATCCATCTCCATATTCTTCCTTTACCACACCATACATCTTCCACTAGAACCAAAAATGTTAAACTTACTTTCTTAAGAAACAATCATCCTTTTTGCAGAAGTCTGGTGCTTTATTCTGATACTCTTTTAAAAAATTTAATCACCTTATTTGACTTCTCTTATTTACCCAGAACTTCTTCCAAGGTACTAGACCATGTTATCCAGCTTCTCGATAAACCTTATGTGCAGTACTGGCTGAAACATAAATACGTCTTCCCAGATATGCAGCCAACTTCACAGCAATGATTTTAGGGTCCATCAGTGAAAAATATTGGAGAGCAAGAGGATTAATGACTTCATTGTCAGAAATCCAGCTAACAACAACAACAACATCATTTTAGGGTCCTTTGTTATTTCATGTAAGATATATTTTTTCTTGCCTTGTTTTGCATAATTTTTAAACCCTAAAACCTATCAGTTATTGCCTGCACAGTCGAAATAGGTCTACCAAGAAGTTGAGATTTTCTTGCAGCCATTGCACCAATTATGCAGTTTAATTACTAGTTTTCTTTTTTTCTTTGTGATTGATCCCTGTTTGGGCTTTTCTGTGGTTTGTTGTCTGTTTACCAACAACTACCTTCACTCCATTTCTTATCGCTGCTTTCCATAGGCAGGCAGACAAGTGAATGTTGACTGGTTCTGCCTTTGATAGTCATTTTCTCGAACTACTATCTCAAATGTACAATCACTTTTTGTGCCTGTTTTAAACATCTTTTGTGCATTTTATTTAATTTTTAAAGTTTCTACTCATCATACAGTAGTTTTATTGGTGTACTTATGAGAGGTAGCATTTTATATTCATGTCTTTTATGTTATCATATTTCCTGAAACCTGTGCTTTCTTGTAACATGTATTCTAATGCAAAATTATATAGGTGCATGAACACTTTACACTCACTGTATATTCTTGCTCATTATTTTTAATATTCATTATCTGAAGTACCTAAATTAACATGAAATCTAAAACTTGAAACAATTATCTGTGCTTCAACATACCTATCATAAGAAAGAGATTAATTTTACAATAGATATTACGTTTAATTTACAGAGAAAGTGAAAAAAATTAATGTAAAGTTTAGATCTGTACTGTAAAATCCAAGCCATAATAATATGTGCCAACTTTCTCAACACAGTAGTTAGTTGATCAAGAAATTTAATGTACTAAACCAAATGTATAAAGCTTGAGGATACTAATGCCATCCATTTACATTAACACCCAGAACGAAGCTGCAGACTCACTTGCAAAGAAAGGCACAACAATAAAACCAAAGTTTAAATTCAATTTCTCATATTCCTCAATAAAACGCTTGATCATTAAAAATTTTTGTCATTCATACCTACAAGAAATAGAAACAAATGCCAAAGATAAAAAATGGATTACACTACTTTCCAATCCAGATATAATCCCCCAGAGACCAAGGAAAACAGCTGTTGCAGCCTTCCGACTATTGACAAATCATGACTGCTTAGCAAGTCATCTCTACAGAATAGGTATCTCAGCCTCACCAATATGTGTCCTGTGTAACGATCCAGCAGAAATGAATGAAGAACACTTGAAGACCTGTGAAGCATTAAGATCAGAAGAAACTACAGTTCAAAAGTATTGGAAAGCACGAATGCTAATGGCTTCATTGCCAGATGCAAGGCACTAGAAAACAACAACAACAACATTAACACCCAGTATGTGTAACAAGATATCACTTGCGAATTTGCAAAATGAAGTCCATATTTTCATAAATTAAAGTTCATATCACAGTGATGTTCTGATGCCTGAACTGCATCATTTAATGACTTTGTTGTTAGCTAATGCTGGATTTCTGACAATGAAGTCATTAATATTCTTGCTCTCCAAAATTTTTCACTGATGATATTGAAGAGAGCAATAGCAGCAATAGTAACCGCTTTTTAGAGAGCACCATATTTTTATGTTTTGGTGGTCACATCGCTCTCTCACAACCCCCAGAATGACTTTGGTTTGTGCCTTCTGGTCAGTGTTTTCAGTAATGGAATATTTGTAGTTGCCAGCAAAGTAACCTTAGAGATAAGTTGTTCTGCTTCCCAATAAGGTTTACACACAGATCAAAGCTGGCAATACATTACTTTTGTTTGTGTGGTAAGCATAAGAGTAGAAATTGCAATGGCATCTGATAGCAGTGATTTATGGTCTCATAGTATAAAACGCTATGAGAAAGCTATGACCCCTTTGTGAAGAGGGACATTAAGGCTGGTTCACAACCATCGTTAATGGTAATGACAACCAGAATGAGAAACATGCATTCATATGAGAGTGTTCACATGATGGGAAGCTTTCCCAGGCCTGGAGAACGGGAAACAAGACTTAGTCAAGTTTCAACTTTGTCATTCCTATCCATTAAGTAGCCACTACAACTCTCCTAGTTACAAGCTAGAAAACATATCATTAGTCCCAAACAAATTAATTCTTAATGTGCAATATCAACATCCACTTTCTATCAATAAGCTGTTTGATAATATGCCTTTCTATTCTTGTAGCCAGGCTGTTGTGAACCAAACTGCTGAGTGCTCCCTTGTTTCTTATTGCCATTGCCGTTCTTGTTACCGTTACCATTACCATTAGTTCTAAGGCTGGTTTTGAACCAGCCTTAGAACTAAAAGCTAGAAAGCTAAATTAAAATTTGCAAAATTTAAAGTTCTGGAGCACACAAATTATGGGGGAAAATTAGTTTCAGCTAGAAAATCTGGACTCACTTGTGGGTAACTGAGCTAAAGCTATTTTCTTTGTTTTATAAAAATTGTAGTGCAAATTACTATACATACAACCAATGGAAATTAATAATTAGTACATTAGGTATCTTTTCACACTGCATCCTTTTATTTTCAGATGAACGAGAAAGTGTTTCCTCTTGATTATTGAACATTCATCATTAGAAGCAATTAATTACATTGAAAAGGGTTTATTTTTACAGGAAAAAATTGTAAGCACATCCACAAAAAACAAAGAGGCAGGAAAGAAGAGCAAGGTACATGATCAGCGATGTTCAGTTATTATGTTACAGATTCCGATAAAGGAACAGTAATCCTTGCTTAGTACTTGTTATCTTACTGAATCTAGACTGAAGATACTATTACAGTTGCTGCTTACTGGCCTGTGCCTTAAGAATAAACAAGGAAACAGATACAAAGGAATTTAAAAGAGGATGATGTATCTGCTTCTATTCATGCTCATACATATTTCCCCATTTCCTGCTAAACCAAACCGCTATGGAAACAGTGATGTTTACTGTCTATAAATGAGGTACACAATTTTTTCCACTGTTATTTTAACACCTTTGCTTCATCTAATATTAAGGAACTGTTTGTTTTATGACAATTGTCTAAGGAGAATTATAACAACACATTAATCACATTTTTAGCAACACTAACTGTCCAAAGGCTTTTCTAGAACATCAGACTTGTTTACACTAACCAGAAAAGACACATTTTGTCCTCAGAAAAATAGTTTTTAGTGGTGAAAAGACATTTGAGGCGTGTTTAGACAGACTTTATATAAGTAAAGAAGAATGTGTGTGAACACAGTTCGTTCTAGTGTTAAGAGAAATTTCACAGCTACAATAGCGAGATGATTGTATGATTTCAGCAACTGGTGGCCACATGTGAGCAAAAAAAAATGTCAATTTCATATAAAACTTTGTTAAGAATATTCCCAGAGACAAAACTCTATCCTTCACTGTTTCCACCTTCATGGAATCCTGCTTTCACAGATTTCTATAATGTTAGCAATTTTCTCTCTTTATGCAATTATATAACATAGCCTGCTAACAAACTTGATTACATAAAGTAAAACTTTCCCACAGGAGAGTTATTATAGGTTTTGGCATGAAAGTTCAGCCCATGCATCTATAGAATTAGAATAAGGTTAAGGTCATTCTCAGGTTTCCACACTATTTCATTACAGTGCATCTGCATAGGTATATTTCTTGGGGTATGGTATACCTAGCTTCTGTTTTTTAAACACATTCTCTGCAGAGTACAGAACTACTGGTATTTGTTCCTATACACATTTGCTGCCAAGTATAAGCAACTATTTTCTGCTCCGTGGCATTCTCAATGAAGGCTTTGTAAATCCCTTCGAGTCTTTTAGCAACTTATGAACTGCAATTAGTGGTTTTATTGGCCTAGTCCATCAGAAAGAATAGCATCTTTCAACTGACTGCTTTTTGAGATTATTGCATGCACACAATGCATACATGCATATGCACACACACACACATAAATTTTCTGACTTTATAATATTAGCATAGATTAGCAACATCATCATCCATACGAGTATTAGGCCCAAGGCCTGTTATGGACTCAATGCAGGATTCTCCATCCATCACTTCCTAGGATGTCCCAGAGATCTTCTTCCAATTGGATGATAATGAAGCATGACTTTAGGGATTCTGCTAGAATGCATTCATTGTACAGCTTATTATTTAGACTTGACCCTGCAGAAATGCAGAGGAGGAGAAAGCAGCCTAGGGTGGGGGAGAAAGGCTGGCAATATTCTCCTTACCTGCTTTTGTTACCCGTATTGCTCACACACTCGCTGCCCAACTACTAGCGACCCAAAACCCCTCCCAGAAGATAGTGGACTTGTCCGACTACTGCGCATACAGCCAAGTAGGGTCAGGTTGAAATAATCAAGCTGTACATGTTTCTTCCAGTTGTGCTGGTACTGTTGAATATATTGGAGCACTGGTTCAACTTGTAGTTCCTGAAGCACCTTCTCATTGTGTTTGTGATCCCACTTCATATATCCAGCCGTTGATCGCATGAATCTCATTACATTGGTAGCTATTTTATTTTCAACTTTCTTTCACGTGGTCCATGCCCCACTAGGTACTATAACATAGAATTAGTCTATCCAGCATCTTGTAGAGCCATTTCATTCATTATGCTGTTAATTATTTCCATACTTCTAGTGTAAAATTTTGTCTGGTGTACCTGCTTTATCTACAAATGATTCTTTATAACCAAAATAGGAACATTAGATTAGCACTGTTTTTTATTGCTTGCCTAATGATCATTCTTTTAAGCTTGAATAAAAATTACCCTATACTTCCACATTTTGAATGCCCTTTTCATTGGTTTACCGTTACAAGCTCTGAGTTACATTTCCCAATCATGTTCCATATTACAAACTATTTAAAAAGCCTACCATTCTAAAATAACAGATAAAAACAGAAGCCATAATTATCAATAAGTGATGAAATGAAGGTCCAAAATTTAACTGCATCTTCCAAATATTACTCACATCTAGAAATAAAAAATCCTTATGATTGGTCTTTTCAATGCAGTATTATTGTACTTGCCTTTTGCTGACACAACTCCTACTCCAGTATTTTTAGCTTTCTCCATAGCTAGGTTCATACAGAAGTTACCAACTACAGGGCCAAGACCATTTTTGCCATCCACCCATGCTGTTGATGCAGATTCTTTCAGGATCACTGGCTTTGCATTAGGATTGGTAGTTCCTGTTTTCTTGATATCAGCTACATACATTTCTGCAATAAATAATATAATGGTGTTAAAATAAGTTACATTTTCTATTTAATTTCACTGTGTTCAAATTACTTCTAGTTTCATTTGACTTTAGTCGACTACTGTACCTCAGAAATTAGTTTAAATCATGTTCAACTATGCAAACCCTATTTTTTTCAATTAGTTAATAGAGCAAAACGAAAATTCTGAAGTGTTACATTCACACGACTTTCTCTACTCACTCTTTCACAAACTATTCTTATAAGGGTTTATTATTATTTATACTCCATGTTTATTCTGATAAAACTTAAATTCACATTTACACCTTTCATCGTTGGTATTAGGACATAGTAGGTAAACCGTTAATCAGATTTTTAAAGAACTTGATGCCGTGTGTTTGCTTTGAAATTCTGTGCTTTCTGCAGAAACACAAAAAAATTGAATAGCAATTTACCAGCTGAAACAAGTATAGGTATTTGTAAATTCAAATCTGCATTTGTGTGTTGCGCCAGAAAAATGTAAAAAGTACCATATACTGAAGTGTAAAAAGTGGTGTAAATTGATCACTGCTTATAGTAAGGACAGCTAGATCACATATCATTTCTTGCACAGTCTGTGTGCTCCTCTTCTTTATATAAATTGAAACCGAAATTGTTAGCTCCACAAATAAATGTTATTAAACATAAATTTGTATAGTACATTTCTTTGTATAGTAAGACCTTGACTATTGCTTATACTTTTCAGCTATATGAAACTGAGACAAGCCTTCGCCAATTCAGACTTCACAAAAATTGAAATTGGGCCAAAGAAAACAAGCTCAATTTAACAACAGCTAGTCAAAGGTATGCTGACAACTAGACTGAAAAGCCCTCTGACAAACCACCTCTTTCTCAACAATAGCAAATTAGGAACAGTCAATGAAATTAAGTATCTAGCTAGGAAACAAAGAAATTTGCAAAAAACACAAAGCATCCAGAGACTTATCAACATCAAAATGGACGATGCACTTAGAATTCATTCATTCACAGCATCATACATAATCACAACAATAAAACAAAAGTCTAAATTCAATTTCTCATATTCCTCAATAAAACGCTTGATCATTAAAAAATTTTCTCATTCATACCTACAAGAAATAGAAACAAATGCCAAAGATAAAAAATGGATTACACTACTTTCCAACCCAGATATAATCCCCCAGAGACCAAGGAAAACAGCGGTTGCAGCCTTCCGACTATTGACAAATCACGACTGCTTAGCAAGTCATCTCTACAGAATAGGTATCTCAGCCTCACCAATATGTGTCCTGTGTAACGATCCAGCAGAAATGAACGAAGACCACTTGAAGACCTGTGAAGCATTAAGATCAGAAGAAACTACAGTTCAAAAGTATTGGAAAGCACGAATGCTAATGGCTTCATTGCCAGATGCAAGGCACTAGAAAACTACAACAACAACATAATCACTGAGGTACCATCAATCGGAAGTGGGATAGAAGAGTTGTGACTATAAAATTAAACACTGGTCGATTGGGAACCAGCTGATGTGTGACCTAGCACTCCCTAAAGAGGACTGACCTCATCTGTCAAAAGTATGTCCATAAACGAATTAACGGACTCAGATTCATATGATATAGAAATATTCACCGACGGGAGTAATTAAACCGTAAATTCGGGACGACGGCAACAATATGTAGGGAACATTTATTAACAAGCACATCCAGGAATAAACAACAAAATCATTATATGTAAGATTTGAAGCTTTCACGGCGAGCGTTATGGATCAAGGTTTCACGGTGATTAGCCGTGTTAGATTTATAAAGGTCAAAATCACTGTTCAAATAAACAATGAATGACTAGCTATTCTAAAATCTTCGGATAAACTACACTCTTTAAAAATTCTGTAAGCCAAAAAACCAAAGCTATTTACACTGATTGCGAAATTAACTTGCTACGTTCAAAATCCTTTCAGACATATTCAATAACTGAAAAGAAATCAACTTCGCCAACTCGTGATGAACGAGTGGACAACTCACTTTGGATGGGTGAAGCCTCTTGCAGGAATCATTGACAAAGAGATGACTGATCAACTTGGCAAAAAACCTGCTTTTGACGGCGAATTATCTACTACCTATGACAAAACATTGTTCACAACAATTTCGACAGAAGGAAAGAAGAATACTCTTAGAAAATACAAAGAACGGGGAAATGTGTAGAATGTTCTTTCCGAACATAGACCCATCTACACAGGCTTTCGCAGCATCTCGTCACCAGTCACGGGAGAATTACATCCTACCTCCACAGATTTAAATACACGACACAATGTGCCGCTGCAAATAAGGAGAACAAATGGCTCAAAATATCCGTGACTAAAATATAACGGAACCCGAAAGAAGAATTCTCAGAAATAGCGTACAGGCAAGCGGTATTAATTGGCCACCAACAAATAGCGAGGTTTCCTAAAATGTTTATTTTTAAGGGTCGTCAAAACATGCATTTTCGGTTAAAATCTATATAGAGTTTTTGCCGTGGAATACGATACATCCTCTACTTACTGTAGTTAAGCAGTAGAGAAAGTAAAAATTATTTTCTTTTTGATTGAGTGTGTCTGAAAATCCCAATATCCGGTGAAATCTCGGTAAGGAATTTTTGGGTGGAATAGGTGGAAACTTCCTCTACAATCTACTTACCATCAGAACCTCCGACCAGTCTTTTCCGGTACAAATTTCCCTCATTGTTCAGTCTTGGGCTTATTGTGCTAGCTATAACCTTTTAAAGCCAATTCATTATGCCTACATCCTTTGCCATGGAATACAGTCTCCTAACAAATATGGTTTCAAATTTTTCTGGTTCTAAAACATGTTCGCAAAAGCAATACCTACCTAAATATGTTTCCCGTTTACTCGCGAAAATTCATGTTGACTGACTGCTTGTATTTCTCTCGTAATGTCTATACGACACCTTCCTGCAGAGGAGCGTTTCACATACGCATCATATAGAAAAATGCGTTGTTCTAAAGTGAACAAGATATATACAATTATACTCTAAACACAGTGTACAGGGAGTCCGCGTAGAATTATTCTAGGTTCCATATTTAACAACACAACAGTTGATCCACACGTTTATGTAAATTCCATTTTAAATATATTTTTTCTGCAGCTAACAAGAAATGGAAGAGTGTGTGGCTGGTTTCAGCAGGATTCAACTAGAGCGCACACTGCTACGATTTTTATGCATGAATTGCGAAGTGTGTACTGAGACAGAATAATTAATCGAGGATTGTGGTCACCTCGTTCCCCTGATCTATCTTCATGCGAAATTTATTTATGGGGAACGTTAAAGAATAAAGTGTACACATCAAATTCACACAAGCTTTTAACTCGGAAAATGTAGGGGCTTTGACCTCTGTTCTGTCGTGGCAACGTTCCGGTCGCCCTTCAGATCCATTCGCCCCATCTATCCTCCCGGGGGTACACGTCAAAGACATAGGCACAATAAAATAATTGCCTTTCGGTCGAGGTGCTAAGTCCCCTCCGCAAGTTCTATTTCCGACTGTGGTATTACCAACGTTTCGTTTCCGAGTTATGTTGTTTACAAACGGACTAACTCACACACTCCCTCCATCACTTACTCACTCACTCACGCACTCACTCACACACTCCCTTTATCACTCACTCCCTTCATCACACACTCCCTCCATCACTCACTCACTCACACACTCCTATCACTCACTCCTTTCATCACACACTCCCTCCATCACTCACTCACTCACTCACTCACTCCCTCACTCACACACTCCCTCTATCACTCACTCCCTTCATCACACACTCCCTCCATCACTCAGTCACTCACTCCCTCACTCACTTACACACTCCCTCTATCACTCACTCCCTTCATCACACACTCCCTCCATCACTCACTCACTCACTCACTCACTCACTCACACACACACACACTCCTATCACTCACTCCTTTCATCACACACTCCCTCCATCACTCACTCACTCACTCCCTCACTCACACACTCCCTCTATTACTCACTTCCTTCATCACACACTCCCTCCATCACTCACTCACTCACTTACACACTCCCTCTATCACTCACTCCTTTCATCACACACTCCCTCCATCACTCACTCACTCACTCCCTCACTTACACACTCCCTCTATCACTCACTCCTTTCATCACACACTCCCTCCCTCCATCACTCACTCACTCACTCCCTCACTCACACACTCCCTCTATTACTCACTTCCTTCATCACACACTCCCTCCATCACTCAGTCACTCACTCACTCACTCACTCACTCCCTCACTCACTTACACACTCCCTCTATCACTCACTCCATCACACACTCCCTCCATCACTCACTCACTCACACACACACTCCTATCACTCACTCCTTTCATCACACACTCCCTCCATCGCTCACTCACTCACTCCCTCACTCACACACTCCCTCTATCACTCACTTCCTTCATCATACACTCCCTCCATCACTCAGTCACTCACTCACTCCCTCACACACTCCCTCTATCACTCACTCCCTTCATCACACACTCCCACCATTATTCACTCACTCACTCACACACTCCCTCTATCACTCACTCCCTTCATCACACACTCCCCCATCACTCATTCACTCACTCCATCACTCACTCCATCACTCACACACACAGAGATCGTATTTAGAAGCCTTTGTTTTAATCAGAAGATCTCAAAATCTTTATTGTCGCTGAAATTTTTATAATCAATACTTAGTTTAAATGCATATACTTTTGTTCCTCGTAAGTTATAAATAAAATAAATTATAAAACACAATGTAATTTATATATTCTCTGGAAACTTCGAATAAGAGTAGAGTAGCTTCAAAATAAGTTATAAATACAATAAATATTAAAAACTAGTGAATTGCGATATTTATTCACACACACATTTTCTCTGTTAACTACAGTTATGTTGAATAAAGCAGAATAAAGTAAAACTATAGTGAACTACGATATATGTATATCCTATATCTCTGGAAACTACGGTTATGTTCAATAAAACAGAATAGACTAAATATAAATGAATGATCAAACGCTAGTGAACTGCTATTAACTGAGAACTCTGGTTATGTTCAATAGAGCAAAGGAAGTAGTTCATGTCGCGTTGATGTTTTTTTTTTTTTTTTTTTTTTTTTTTTGGTGAATTAACGTCAGTAGGTAGGGTAGGACAGAGCTGGCGCACTTTTTTATGGGCAAGATGGCCGCCATGCGTAATCTAAGCATTAATACGTAAGGTGACAGGGGAAGCAGGACGTTGTAGGTGTTTGAATGAATCTCTAGGGATAACTTTTAAAGCCTATAGCAGTGTATGTATGTTTATGGGCGTTCATGGTAGCTGAGTATGTCGTTCACTATATTGCTGTATGTCTCCTAATGCAAGAGCTTTCTATCTTGATTGAATATATTACCCCAATATAATGTTACCTCGCCCCACATAGCCACGCTAACCTAACCTAACCTAACCTAACCTAACCTTACCTAACCTCACCTCACCTCACCTCACCTCACCTCGCCTAAGCCCCATACCTAACCTAACCTAACCTAACCTAACCTAACCTAACCTAACCTAACCTATCCTAATCTAACCTAACCTAAGCCTCATACTTCTACTCTTCTAACCTATCTTAACCTAACCTAAGCTCCATACTTCTACATGGCTAACCTAACCTAACCCAGCTCCCACTATTTACTCCCGTCTTTGATAATTTAACCTAAGCCCCATACTTCCACTCGTCTAACCTATCCTAACCTAACCTAACCTATCCTAATCTAACATGGCCTAGCCGAACCTAAGATAGATCCTCTTATTATTATTTATTCTATTCTACTAACATGAGACGTTTCTAGACATTCATTCTATCCTCTTATCATCTATCCTATTCCCTCCTCTGCTTATCTATTCTATCCTGTCATACGCTACCCTGATCTCCCTCTAGGAATTTCATAAACATTTTGATACTATTTTGAGTCCTCTGATAGATCTTTTTAAGCACTTTTAGCATATTCTTGATGCTTTTACAACATATTTAAGAACTTTTCAGACTATTTTGAAGATAATCCAGGTTATTTGATTGATTTTTTCAGAGGTTTCATGGTATTTTGACGTTGTTTATAGACCGTTAACAGATATTTTAGTTGCTTTAGGCTGTGCAGGACGCTTTTTACAAATTATTTTACACAACGGCCAGGCAATTTTGAGTGATTTAGACGCCATATTATATATTTGCAGGGTGTTTTGAGACCCGTTTGGACTCGCTGGTAGATATTTCAGCCTGTTTCCAGATATTCTGAAGACTTTTACGTACAGTTTAAAGATTTTTCAGAGTATTTTAGACGAATTTTACGTTATTTAAGGCAATCTGAGAGTTATTCTGGACGTCCATGTCTATTATTGTGTGCTTTAAACACTTTGAAGGGTAATGGAAGATAATTTTCTCGATATCAGGGATACTGAACCGACTATTTCAAGGTTGTTAGACCAGTTAATTATCGTTTCAGTCATTTTAGAGACATTTTAAGCACTATAGGGGTATTTTAGACTTTGTCACCAACATTTTGCATGGTTTTTCAGAATCCTTTGAAACACTTTTATAGGCGTTAGACGCTTTTAATGGTATTTTTCGAGCGCTAATTAAGACATTTTAGCTCCTTCACAGGTATTTTGAGAATTTTCACGGCATCTTAGACACGTGAGAAGCATTTTTCCGCCAGTTTGAAGATGTTTTAAGACACTCAAGTAGACATTTTTAACGCTGCTAGAGTTATTTTAATTGATTTAAAGACATTTCACTAAGTTTTCTTCAGTAATAGCTTTGTTTTATAGTAGTTGAAGAGCAGTCTAACTTATCCAGTCATTTATTGCATTTCTCGCATTATTATTTTGATTACATTTCACGAATAACCTAACTCGCCAACAATCATCATCATTACCAACTCCTCTATCTTATAGTCTGACCAAGCTAACCCAACCTAGCCTAGCCTAGCCTAGCCTAACCTGCCCTAACCAAACCTAACATAGCCCAACCCAAGCTAGCCTAGCCTAACCATACTCTCTACACCTAAGCATACCCACCTGACCTAAGCATACTAATCAAGCCAACATAGCCCAAACCAAGCTATCCTAGCCCAACCATACTCTCACCACCTAAGCATACTCACCTGACCTAAGCATACTAATCAAGCTAACATAGCCCAACCCAAGCTATCCTAGCCTAACCATACTCTCACCACCTAAGCATACTCACCTGACCTAAGCATACTAATCAAGCTAACATAGCCCAACCCAAGCTATCCTAGCCTAACCATACTCTCACCACCTAAGCATACCCACCTGACCTAAGCATACTAATCAAGCCAACATAGCCCAAACCAAGCTATCCTAGCCTAACCATACTCTCATCACCTAAGCATACTCACCTGACCTAAGCATACTAATCAAGCTAACATAGCCCAACCCAAGCTATCCTAGCCTAACCATACTCTCACCACCTAAGCATACTCACCTGACCTAAGCATACTAATCAGGCTAACATAGCCCAACCCAAGCTATCCTAACCTAACCATACTCTCACCACCTAAGCATACTCACCTGAACTAAGCATACTAATCAAGCTAACATAGCCCAACCCCAGCTATCCTAACCTAACCATACTCTCACCACCTAAGCATACTCACCTGACCTAAGCATACTAATCAAGCTAACATAGCCCAACCCAAGCTATCCTAGCCTAACCATACTCTCACCACCTAAGCATACTCACCTGACCTAAGCATACTAATCAGGCTAACATAGCCCAACCCAAGCTATCCTAGCCTAACCATACTCTCACCACCTAAGCATACTCACCTGACCTAAGCATACTAATCAAGCTAACATAGCCCAACCCAAGCTTGCCTAACCTAACCATACTCTCACCACCTAAGCATACTCACCTGACCTAAGCATACTAATCAGGCTAACATAGCCCAAACCAAGCTATCTTAACCTAACCATACTCTCACCACCTAAGCATACTAACCTGACCTAAGCATACTAATCAAGCTAACATAGTCTCTTTCTAGCTTTTTGATGCCTTTGTGACCTTTAGAAGGATGTTCATGGTACATCTAGTGAATTTCGGAGTCTTTTAATAGGCTTTACAACCAATCTCTCACAGTTTTACTGTCTCACTGGCTTCTATTATAGTTACAGATCGTTCCACGTTCGTTACATGGCATTATCTTATATGCTATACTTTCATATTTTTCCCTAACCTAGCCTAACCTAATCTGTTCACTTATTTTGGTCACCTATTATGACCACTTCCATAACGTTACAGAACTTGGCTACTAGCATTTTTGTTACTGATACAATCTATCTCTTTCACAACGTTACAGAACTTGGCTTCTAACATGTTTGTCACTGATAGAAGTATTGAGAATCTTTATGAGAGCTTTTAGACGGTTTTTTCACTAATTTCTTCAGCTTATAGAAGTTCTTTTAGCCGTGATGTTGAAGAAGCCGTTAAGAGCATTTCCTCGCCCTTGCCGGTATGTTATGCATGTTAATCCCGGTTATTATTCTTTAGAGTAGTTCAGCATTTTCTAATGGGATCACTTAGGGCATTGCTTGTGCGTTTTAGTGTCTAACCTTGCAAGCCTTGTATTCCTTTAAAGAATTTCGGAACGCCATATTCGTCAGTGCTGGCTTCTGCAGCTCTTTTATAGAGCTTCAGTCTAGAAAATAAAGTTTTCTCATGGTATTTGAAGTATCACGTAGCACCACTATTTCTACGTCCCGTATCTGCAGATTATGTGAAAGCGACTGTTGAGTTTTGCATCGCTATAACGACACCACCAACACCATCTCCTTTACAACCATCATAACTAGCATTATCACCTCCACCACCATCACCAGCGCAACCATAACCTACAACGACACCATCACCAACGACCCCATATCCAGCAATACCATAAACTTTTATTCAGGTGTATGATCCTTTCGCATAGCTCTATATTATGTTTTGGTGCTAACATCTCGAACACAGCATGCAGTTTTCTAAGGCTAACCCCGCCACCTATCCTGATCTGACCTGCTTCTTTTAAAGTATTTTTCTCAGCTTTATCCAACATTGTTTTCTAGCTCTTTATAGAGCTTTAAACTATCAGTAAAATATGTTCTAACCTATTACGTTGAAACTGAAGGTATTAGACCTCCTGACATGCGAATCCTAAGCATTCTCTAAACATTTCACGGTATGTTAATGCTATTTTAGAGGTTTGCTAGGTGTTTTAGCCATCTGTGCGGTATTATGATTTTTTTTTTTTAGAATTTTTAAAGCTTCCTCGTGATTTTTCTAAGTTTTCACATCTTTAGTATGTTTTAATGCTTTTAATTAGACACCACCACCACCACCACTACTACCATCACCATCACCACCACCATCACCACCACCACCACCACCACCACCATACGACGACGACGACCACCACCACCACCACCACCACCACCACCACCACCACCACCAGAACAGATATCACCATAAGCAACATCACCACGACTATCACCAATACCCACCACCACCATCTCCACAAACACACACACCCGCAAACACACACTCTCCATCACACATACACACACGCACACATGCAAACACACACCCAACCCACACACATACACACATACATGCACAAACACACATACACACGAATGCACACACACAAACATACACATACAATCACACATACAAACTCGCAGACACACACTCTCACACACACCGCCACCACCACCATCACCATTACCATCACCATCACCACCACCATCACCACCACCATCACCACCACCGCCATACGACCACCACCACCACCACCGCCACCACCACCACCACCAGAACAGATATCACCATAAGCAACATCACCACGACTATCACCAATACCCACCACCACCATCTCCACAAACACACACACCCGCAAACAAACACACACTCTCCATCACACATACACACACGCACACATGCAAACACACACCCAACCCACACACATACACACATACATGCACAAACACACATACACACGAATGCATGCACACAAACATACACATACAATCACACATACAAACTCGCAGACACACACTCTCACACACACCGCCACCACCACCACCACCACTACCATCACCATCACCACCACCATCACCACCACCACCATACGACCACCACCACCACCACCACCAGAACAGATATCACCATAAGCAACATCACCACAACTATCACCAATACCCACCACCACCATCTCCACAAACACACACACCCGCAAACACACACTCTCCATCACACATACACACACGCACACATGCAAACACACACCCAACCCACACACATACACACATACATGCACAAACACACATACACACGCATGCACACACACACTCATACACATACAATCACACATACATACTCGCAGACACACACTCTCACACACACCGCCACCACCACCACCACCATACGACCACCACCACCACCGCCACCACCACCACCACCACCACCACCAGAACAGATATCACCATAAGCAACATCACCACGACTATCACCAATACCCACCACCACCATCTCCACAAACACACACACCCGCAAACAAACGCACACTCTCCATCACACATACACACACGCACACATGCAAACACATACACACATACATGCACAAACACACATACACACGAATGCATGCACACAAACATACACATACAATCACACATACAAACTCACAGACACACACTCTCACACACACCGCCACCACCACCACCATCACCATCACCACCACCATCACCACCACCATCACCACCACCACCACCATACGACCACCACCACCACCAGAACAGATATCACCATAAGCAACATCACCATAACTATCACCAATACCCACCACCACCATCTCCACAAACACACACACCCGCAAACAAACACACACTCTCCATCACACATACACACACGCACACATGCAAACACACACCCAACCCACACACATACACACATACATGCACAAACACGCATACACACGCATGCACACACACAATCATACACATACAATCACACATACATACTCGCAGACACACACTCTCACACACACCGCCACCACCACCACCACCATACGACCACCACCACCAGAACAGATATCACCATAAGCAACATCACCATGACTATCACCAATACCCACCACCACCATCTCCACAAACACACACACCCGCAAACAAACACACAAACACACACTCTCCATCACACATACACACACGCACACATGCAAACACACACCCAACCCACACACATACATGCACAAACACACATACACACGCATGCACACACACAAACATACACATACAATCACACATACAAACTCGCAGACACACGCTCTCACACACACCGCCACCACCACCATCACCATTACCATCACCATCACCACCACCATCACCACCACCACCACCATACGACCACCACCACCACCACCATCACCACCACCATCACCACCACCACCATACGACCACCACCACCATCACCATTACCACCACCATCACCACCACCACCATCACCACCACCACCACTATACGACCACCACCACCACCACCATCACCACCACCACC
The DNA here is from genome assembly GCA_030765045.1 of Tenodera sinensis. Taxonomy (NCBI): domain Eukaryota; kingdom Metazoa; phylum Arthropoda; class Insecta; order Mantodea; family Mantidae; genus Tenodera; species Tenodera sinensis. Next base: position 64,829,712 of record CM060971.1, read on the forward strand.
ACCACCACCACCACCACCAGAACAGATACCACCATAAGCAACATCACCACGACTATCACCAATACCCACCACCACCATCTCCACAAACACACACACCCGCAAACAAACACACACTCTCCATCACACATACACACACGCACACATGCAAACACACACCCAACCCACACACATACACACATACATGCACAAACACGCATACACACGCATCCACACACAAACATACACATACAATCACACATACAAACTCGCAGACACACACTCTCACACACACCGCCACCACCACCACCACCACTACCATCACCATCACCACCACGACTACCACCATCACCAGAACAGATATCACCATAAGCAACATCACCACGACTATCACCAATACACACCACCACCATCTCCACAAACACACACACCCGCAAACAAACACACAAACACACACTCTCCATCACACATACACACACGCACACATGCAAACACACACCCAACCCACACACATACACACATACATGCACAAACACACATACACACGCATGCACACACACAAACATACACATACAATCACACATACAAACTCGCAGACACACACTCTCACGCACACCCCAACCCACACACACACACCAGCATACATGCACACACACTCATGCACATGCACACACTCACAGTCACACACACATACATGCTCACATACGCGCACAGACATACATGCACATACACACCAGCAAACACGCACACATATACACGCCCGTAAACACACATACATGCACAAACACATACACACAAACACATACACACACCCCAACCCACACACACATACACACGCATACACGCATACCCACACACACATACATGCACACATACGCACACAGACATAGACATACATGCACATACACACCAGCAAACACGCACACATACACACGCCCGTAAACACACACATACATACACAAACACATACACACACTCTTCCACACACACACATACACACAAACACATACACACACCCCAACCCACAGACACATACACACCAACACATGCAAACCTACACCTTCACACATGCATTTAAACGCACACACACGCCCGTAAACACACACACATACACATACACACACAGACATACACACCTACACGCACACACAGACAGACATACATGCACACATGGACCTTTTTTCTAAAAATACTTTTTACGGATTCAGGGGGTCTCAAAACATATATTTCGGGTGAAATCTCGACATCGATTTTTTGGGTGGAATACAATACTTTCCCTACTTACAATTCGTAATAGAGAAATCGTTTGTCTCATATAAACGTCTTTATTAGAAAGAACATGAAAAGTTTCGAGAACACAAAAATGCATTTTAAATTCTCACAAGTATATACATTAATTCAATAATACTTTTTCCATACGTTTATCACAGTCAGTTTGAGCAATATTAACACGATAAGTTTTACCACGTACAGGATTCGTTCTGCAAACCTACGGACAAAGTAAACACATCGTAATAACTCATACATAGAGAAAACAGGGTTCTTTCCACATTCCAAGAAGTTATTTGGCGGAAGAGTAAACTCATTTAAAGATGTGTTCCTTAACCCACTCTTGCATTAAATGGAGTAGTCATATAGTGTTCCTTTTGGCTCAAGAAGTGGCATAAGGGACATGTTCCCTTTGGCTCAATTAGCATAACAATACACCCCCCCTCCCCCCCCTTCCCCCTCCCCATCTCCCCCTCCCCCTCCCCCTGCCCCTCCACCCCCACACGTGGGAATTTCCAGGATGACAAAGGAAGGATAATTAATGACCCACCCCATAAGCCACCCTCCCCCTCTGACTGTTGACAGATTCTCAAGACCAGCGCAGGTGGTCTTCGCCCTCTCCCGCCAAATTCTGAAGGTCAGTGGGGGGTGGTCTTCGCACCCTTCCAAGTGAGGATGAAAAAGATGGTTATCTTAATGGATCCTTTGAGAAACTGACATATTTATGTGACAGTTGGAAATGTTCCCTCTACCAGTTTTTGAAAAGAACAAGTTACAACTTGCAAGGGGGGCAAGTATAGACGTGTCTGCACGTGTTTTCGAAAAAAGAACGTAAGGGAAGAAACCCTTTTCATACGATACAATTACTAGAACCCTCTGATATACTAATGAGATTCAAATTGGTGGTGCAGGAACACATTATGACTACTCCATTTAATGCAAGAGTGGGTTATGGAACACATCTTTAAATGAGTTTACTCTTCCGCCAAATAACTTCTTGGAATGTGGAAAGAACCCTGTTTTCTCTATGTATGAGTTATTACGATGTGTTTACTTTGTCCGTAGGTTTGCAGAACGAATCCTGTACGTGGTAAAACTTATCGTGTTAATATTGCTCAAACTGACTGTGATAAACGTATGGAAAAAGTATTATTGAATTAATGTATATACTTGTGAGAATTTAAAATGCATTTTTGTGTTCTCGAAACTTTTCATGTTCTTTCTAATAAAGACGTTTATATGAGACAAACGATTTCTCTATTACGAATTGTAAGTAGGGAAAGTATTGTATTCCACCCAAAAAATCGATGTCGAGATTTCACCCGAAATATATGTTTTGAGACCCCCTGAATCCGTAAAAAGTATTTTTAGAAAAAAGGTCCATGTGTGCATGTATGTCTGTCTGTGTGTGCGTGTAGGTGTGTATGTCTGTGTGTGTATGTGTATGTGTGTGTGTTTACGGGCGTGTGTGTGCGTTTGCATGCATGTGTGAAGGTGTAGGTTTGCATGTGTTGGTGTGTATGTGTCTGTGGGTTGGGGTGTGTGTATGTGTTTGTGTGTATGTGTGTGTGGAAGAGTGTGTGTATGTGTTTGTGTATGTATGTGTGTGTTTACGGGCGTGTGTATGTGTGCGTGTTTGCTGGTGTGTATGTGCATGTATGTCTATGTCTGTGTGCGTATGTGTGCATGTATGTGTGTGTGGGTATGCGTGTATGCGTGTGTATGTGTGTGTGGGTTGGGGTGTGTGTATGTGTTTGTGTGTATGTGTTTGTGCATGTATGTGTGTTTACGGGCGTGTGTATGTGTGCGTGTTTGCTGGTGTGTATGTGCATGTATGTCTGTGCGCGTATGTGAGCATGTATGTGTGTGTGTGTGACTGTGAGTGTGTGCATGTGTATGAGTGTGTGTGCATGTATGCTGGTGTGTGTGTGTGGGTTGGGGTGTGTGTGAGAGTGTGTGTCTGCGAGTTTGTATGTGTGATTGTATGTGTATGTTTGTGTGTGTGCATGCGTGTGTATGTGTGTTTGTGCATGTATGTGTGTATGTGTGTGGGTTGGGTGTGTGTTTGCATGTGTGCGTGTGTGTATGTGTGATGGAGAGTGTGTGTTTGTGTGTTTGTTTGCGGGTGTGTGTGTTTGTGGAGATGGTGGTGGTGTGTATTGGTGATAGTCGTGGTGATGTTGCTTATGGTGATATCTGTTCTGGTGATGGTGGTAGTCGTGGTGGTGATGGTGATGGTAGTGGTGGTGGTGGTGGCGGTGTGTGTGAGAGTGTGTGTCTGCGAGTTTGTATGTGTGATTGTATGTGTATGTTTGTGTGTGGATGCGTGTGTATGCGTGTTTGTGCATGTATGTGTGTATGTGTGTGGGTTGGGTGTGTGTTTGCATGTGTGCGTGTGTGTATGTGTGATGGAGAGTGTGTGTTTGTTTGCGGGTGTGTGTGTTTGTGGAGATGGTGGTGGTGGGTATTGGTGATAGTCGTGGTGATGTTGCTTATGGTGGTATCTGTTCTGGTGGTGGTGGTGGTGGTGGTGATGGTGGTGGTGGTGGTCGTATAGTGGTGGTGGTGGTGATGGTGGTGGTGGTGATGGTGGTGGTGGTGGCGGTGTGTGTGAGAGCGTGTGTCTGCGAGTTTGTATGTGTGATTGTATGTGTATGTTTGTGTGTGTGCATGCGTGTGTATGTGTGTTTGTGCATGTATGTGTGTGGGTTGGGTGTGTGTTTGCATGTGTGCGTGTGTGTATGTGTGATGGAGAGTGTGTGTTTGTGTGTTTGTTTGCGGGTGTGTGTGTTTGTGGAGATGGTGGTGGTGGGTATTGGTGATAGTCATGGTGATGTTGCTTATGGTGATATCTGTTCTGGTGGTGGTGGTGGTCGTATAGTGGTGGTGGTGGTGATGGTGGTGGTGGTGATGGTGGTGGTGGTGGCGGTGTGTGTGAGAGCGTGTGTCTGCGAGTTTGTATGTGTGATTGTATGTGTATGTTTGTGTGTGTGCATGCGTGTGTATGTGTGTTTGTGCATGTATGTGTGTGGGTTGGGTGTGTGTTTGCATGTGTGCGTGTGTGTATGTGTGATGGAGAGTGTGTGTTTGTGTGTTTGTTTGCGGGTGTGTGTGTTTGTGGAGATGGTGGTGGTGGGTATTGCTGATAGTTGTGGTGATGTTGCTTATGGTGATATCTGTTCTGGTGGTGGTGGTGGTGGTCGTATGGTGGTGGTGGTGGTGATGGTGGTGGTGATGGTGGTGGTGATGGTGATGGTGGTGGTGGTGGCGGTGTGTGTGAGAGTGTGTGTCTGTGAGTTTGTATGTGTGATTGTACGTGTATGTTTGTGTGCATGCATTCGTGTGTATGTGTGTTTGTGCATGTATGTGTGTATGTGTTTGCATGTGTGCGTGTGTGTATGTGTGATGGAGAGTGTGCGTTTGTTTGCGGGTGTGTGTGTTTGTGGAGATGGTGGTGGTGGGTATTGGTGATAGTCGTGGTGATGTTGCTTATGGTGATATCTGTTCTGGTGGTGGTGGTGGTGGTGGTGGCGGTGGTGGTGGTGGTCGTATGGTGGTGGTGGTGGTGGCGGTGTGTGTGAGAGTGTGTGTCTGCGAGTATGTATGTGTGATTGTATGTGTATGAGTGTGTGTGTGCATGCGTGTGTATGTGTGTTTGTGCATGTATGTGTGTATGTGTGTGGGTTGGGTGTGTGTTTGCATGTGTGCGTGTGTGTATGTGTGATGGAGAGTGTGTGTTTGCGGGTGTGTGTGTTTGTGGAGATGGTGGTGGTGGGTATTGGTGATAGTTGTGGTGATGTTGCTTATGGTGATATCTGTTCTGGTGGTGGTGGTGGTGGTGGTCGTATGGTGGTGGTGGTGATGGTGGTGGTGATGGTGATGGTAGTGGTGGTGGTGGTGGTGGCGGTGTGTGTGAGAGTGTGTGTCTGCGAGTTTGTATGTGTGATTGTATGTGTATGTTTGTGTGCATGCATTCGTGTGTATGTGTGTTTGTGCATGTATGTGTGTATGTGTGTGGGTTGGGTGTGTGTTTGCATGTGTGCGTGTGTGTATGTGTGATGGAGAGTGTGTGTTTGTTTGCGGGTGTGTGTGTTTGTGGAGATGGTGGTGGTGGGTATTGGTGATAGTCGTGGTGATGTTGCTTATGGTGATATCTGTTCTGGTGGTGGTGGTGGTGGCGGTGGTGGTGGTGGTGGTCGTATGGCGGTGGTGGTGATGGTGGTGGTGATGGTGGTGGTGATGGTGATGGTAATGGTGATGGTGGTGGTGGCGGTGTGTGTGAGAGTGTGTGTCTGCGAGTTTGTATGTGTGATTGTATGTGTATGTTTGTGTGTGTGCATTCGTGTGTATGTGTGTTTGTGCATGTATGTGTGTATGTGTGTGGGTTGGGTGTGTGTTTGCATGTGTGCGTGTGTGTATGTGTGATGGAGAGTGTGTGTTTGCGGGTGTGTGTGTTTGTGGAGATGGTGGTGGTGGGTATTGGTGATAGTCGTGGTGATGTTGCTTATGGTGATATCTGTTCTGGTGGTGGTGGTGGTGGTGGTGGTCGTCGTCGTCGTATGGTGGTGGTGGTGGTGGTGGTGGTGGTGATGGTGGTGGTGATGGTGATGGTAGTAGTGGTGGTGGTGGTGGTGTCTAATTAAAAGCATTAAAACATACTAAAGATGTGAAAACTTAGAAAAATCACGAGGAAGCTTTAAAAATTCTAAAAAAAAAAAAATCATAATACCGCACAGATGGCTAAAACACCTAGCAAACCTCTAAAATAGCATTAACATACCGTGAAATGTTTAGAGAATGCTTAGGATTCGCATGTCAGGAGGTCTAATACCTTCAGTTTCAACGTAATAGGTTAGAACATATTTTACTGATAGTTTAAAGCTCTATAAAGAGCTAGAAAACAATGTTGGATAAAGCTGAGAAAAATACTTTAAAAGAAGCAGGTCAGATCAGGATAGGTGGCGGGGTTAGCCTTAGAAAACTGCATGCTGTGTTCGAGATGTTAGCACCAAAACATAATATAGAGCTATGCGAAAGGATCATACACCTGAATAAAAGTTTATGGTATTGCTGGATATGGGGTCGTTGGTGATGGTGTCGTTGTAGGTTATGGTTGCGCTGGTGATGGTGGTGGAGGTGATAATGCTAGTTATGATGGTTGTAAAGGAGATGGTGTTGGTGGTGTCGTTATAGCGATGCAAAACTCAACAGTCGCTTTCACATAATCTGCAGACACGGGACGTAGAAATAGTGGTGCTACGTGATACTTCAAATACCATGAGAAAACTTTATTTTCTAGACTGAAGCTCTATAAAAGAGCTGCAGAAGCCAGCACTGACGAATATGGCGTTCCGAAATTCTTTAAAGGAATACAAGGCTTGCAAGGTTAGACACTAAAACGCACAAGCAATGCCCTAAGTGATCCCATTAGAAAATGCTGAACTACTCTAAAGAATAATAACCGGGATTAACATGCATAACATACCGGCAAGGGCGAGGAAATGCTCTTAACGGCTTCTTCAACATCACGGCTAAAAGAACTTCTATAAGCTGAAGAAATTAGTGAAAAAACCGTCTAAAAGCTCTCATAAAGATTCTCAATACTTCTATCAGTGACAAACATGTTAGAAGCCAAGTTCTGTAACGTTGTGAAAGAGATAGATTGTATCAGTAACAAAAATGCTAGTAGCCAAGTTCTGTAACGTTATGGAAGTGGCCATAATAGGTGACCAGATTAAGTGAACAGATTAGGTTAGGCTAGGTTAGGGAAAAATATGAAAGTATAGCATATAAGATAATGCCATGTAACGAACGTGGAACGATCTGTAACTATAATAGAAGCCAGTGAGACAGTAAAACTGTGAGAGATTGGTTGTAAAGCCTATTAAAAGACTCCGAAATTCACTAGATGTACCATGAACATCCTTCTAAAGGTCACAAAGGCATCAAAAAGCTAGAAAGAGACTATGTTAGCTTGATTAGTATGCTTAGGTCAGGTTAGTATGCTTAGGTGGTGAGAGTATGGTTAGGTTAAGATAGCTTGGTTTGGGCTATGTTAGCCTGATTAGTATGCTTAGGTCAGGTGAGTATGCTTAGGTGGTGAGAGTATGGTTAGGTTAGGCAAGCTTGGGTTGGGCTATGTTAGCTTGATTAGTATGCTTAGGTCAGGTGAGTATGCTTAGGTGGTGAGAGTATGGTTAGGCTAGGATAGCTTGGGTTGGGCTATGTTAGCCTGATTAGTATGCTTAGGTCAGGTGAGTATGCTTAGGTGGTGAGAGTATGGTTAGGTTAGGATAGCTGGGGTTGGGCTATGTTAGCTTGATTAGTATGCTTAGTTCAGGTGAGTATGCTTAGGTGGTGAGAGTATGGTTAGGTTAGGATAGCTTGGGTTGGGCTATGTTAGCCTGGTTAGTATGCTTAGGTCAGGTGAGTATGCTTAGGTGGTGAGAGTATGGTTAGGCTAGGATAGCTTGGGTTGGGCTATGTTAGCTTGATTAGTATGCTTAGGTCAGGTGAGTATGCTTAGGTGATGAGAGTATGGTTAGGCTAGGATAGCTTGGTTTGGGCTATGTTGGCTTGATTAGTATGCTTAGGTCAGGTGGGTATGCTTAGGTGGTGAGAGTATGGTTAGGCTAGGATAGCTTGGGTTGGGCTATGTTAGCTTGATTAGTATGCTTAGGTCAGGTGAGTATGCTTAGGTGGTGAGAGTATGGTTAGGCTAGGATAGCTTGGGTTGGGCTATGTTAGCTTGATTAGTATGCTTAGGTCAGGTGAGTATGCTTAGGTGGTGAGAGTATGGTTGGGCTAGGATAGCTTGGTTTGGGCTATGTTGGCTTGATTAGTATGCTTAGGTCAGGTGGGTATGCTTAGGTGTAGAGAGTATGGTTAGGCTAGGCTAGCTTGGGTTGGGCTATGTTAGGTTTGGTTAGGGCAGGTTAGGCTAGGCTAGGCTAGGCTAGGTTGGGTTAGCTTGGTCAGACTATAAGATAGAGGAGTTGGTAATGATGATGATTGTTGGCGAGTTAGGTTATTCGTGAAATGTAATCAAAATAATAATGCGAGAAATGCAATAAATGACTGGATAAGTTAGACTGCTCTTCAACTACTATAAAACAAAGCTATTACTGAAGAAAACTTAGTGAAATGTCTTTAAATCAATTAAAATAACTCTAGCAGCGTTAAAAATGTCTACTTGAGTGTCTTAAAACATCTTCAAACTGGCGGAAAAATGCTTCTCACGTGTCTAAGATGCCGTGAAAATTCTCAAAATACCTGTGAAGGAGCTAAAATGTCTTAATTAGCGCTCGAAAAATACCATTAAAAGCGTCTAACGCCTATAAAAGTGTTTCAAAGGATTCTGAAAAACCATGCAAAATGTTGGTGACAAAGTCTAAAATACCCCTATAGTGCTTAAAATGTCTCTAAAATGACTGAAACGATAATTAACTGGTCTAACAACCTTGAAATAGTCGGTTCAGTATCCCTGATATCGAGAAAATTATCTTCCATTACCCTTCAAAGTGTTTAAAGCACACAATAATAGACATGGACGTCCAGAATAACTCTCAGATTGCCTTAAATAACGTAAAATTCGTCTAAAATACTCTGAAAAATCTTTAAACTGTACGTAAAAGTCTTCAGAATATCTGGAAACAGGCTGAAATATCTACCAGCGAGTCCAAACGGGTCTCAAAACACCCTGCAAATATATAATATGGCGTCTAAATCACTCAAAATTGCCTGGCCGTTGTGTAAAATAATTTGTAAAAAGCGTCCTGCACAGCCTAAAGCAACTAAAATATCTGTTAACGGTCTATAAACAACGTCAAAATACCATGAAACCTCTGAAAAAATCAATCAAATAACCTGGATTATCTTCAAAATAGTCTGAAAAGTTCTTAAATATGTTGTAAAAGCATCAAGAATATGCTAAAAGTGCTTAAAAAGATCTATCAGAGGACTCAAAATAGTATCAAAATGTTTATGAAATTCCTAGAGGGAGATCAGGGTAGCGTATGACAGGATAGAATAGATAAGCAGAGGAGGGAATAGGATAGATGATAAGAGGATAGAATGAATGTCTAGAAACGTCTCATGTTAGTAGAATAGAATAAATAATAATAAGAGGATCTATCTTAGGTTCGGCTAGGCCATGTTAGATTAGGATAGGTTAGGTTAGGTTAGGATAGGTTAGACGAGTGGAAGTATGGGGCTTAGGTTAAATTATCAAAGACGGGAGTAAATAGTGGGAGCTGGGTTAGGTTAGGTTAGCCATGTAGAAGTATGGAGCTTAGGTTAGGTTAAGATAGGTTAGAAGAGTAGAAGTATGAGGCTTAGGTTAGGTTAGATTAGGATAGGTTAGGTTAGGTTAGGTTAGGTTAGGTTAGGTTAGGTTAGGTTAGGTATGGGGCTTAGGCGAGGTGAGGTGAGGTGAGGTGAGGTGAGGTTAGGTAAGGTTAGGTTAGGTTAGGTTAGGTTAGGTTAGCGTGGCTATGTGGGGCGAGGTAACATTATATTGGGGTAATATATTCAATCAAGATAGAAAGCTCTTGCATTAGGAGACATACAGCAATATAGTGAACGACATACTCAGCTACCATGAACGCCCATAAACATACATACACTGCTATAGGCTTTAAAAGTTATCCCTAGAGATTCATTCAAACACCTACAACGTCCTGCTTCCCCTGTCACCTTACGTATTAATGCTTAGATTACGCATGGCGGCCATCTTGCCCATAAAAAAGTGCGCCAGCTCTGTCCTACCCTACCTACTAACGTCCTCCAACATTGTGTCATATCGGACGAATGAATGAGATGAAATGGGTGAAATGATGCTCAAATGAACCCGAGGTCCATGGAACTTTAAGTTACCCGACATTCGTCTTCTCAGGGTAGGGAAAACCTCGGAAAAAACATTACCCGGATTCGAACTCGCGACCTCTTCAACGTGAGGCAGACACGCTAACCATCACGCTACCGAGGCGTTGGTGTTAGTGTGCATTGTAATAACAATGTACTTTCAAGCCAAGCAAATCTAAAGCTCCTTATTACCCTAGGAACAAATGATTCAGATTCCCTGTTTCAAGGGAACAGACCACAGTTATAGGAATTCGTGTTTGTACTGATTCAGGATAAGCCTCATCAATGCCGAGAACTAAGAGTTGCTTCTTCACTTGAATTGTGGTGTAGTGTTGGCAGCATGCGGTTAAGCTGCTCTGCGGTAGCTATGTCCTTTGTTAATAATTGGTGGGCATAAGGCTTGCTAAGTTTGACAAGCAATTTCCAGCAGCGTAAGATTGAATGTAATGCTCCTAGCGGCTCCTATGATAAACAGTTTTTTCACTGGTAACACGGCCTACAGAACCATCTTATGTGTTACAACTACATGAATTCATTCTATGGGGAAAAACATTCTTACAGTGGGATTCGAATTGCTGTTTTGTTACAATATAAAAAGGTACATATCATGAAGGGATCTCTAAAACCGGGGTTAATGCACCGTGCATAGGCCATTATGGCCCTTTGTGTCTCTAACGCTATCTCTGGGTATGAGGGAGAGACTCGAAGGGGACCAAATTGCGGAGACGAAGTGTACTGTGTGCCCAAGACAAGAAGGCAATTCTTAGGAATGTGTAGCGTAATCATTTTGTGCTTCGCGCACGGTGTTTATGCCTAGTTTCCGAGTATGACAAGGATGCTAGGCTGGTTTAAAATATACAATGTTGTCACATAACTCACCTATAGCTATACTCCATCCAGCCTTAGATCCACCCCTTGTACCCCTCCGCGATAACCTGATGTTCATATCATCTGCGACTAACGCAAACAAATGCCACGTGGACTCATGCTTCGTATTTATGATGCAACATAGCGATATAGGAGTTTTAGGAATAGCGCTGCTATCACGTTACATTCAAGTAGTCCTTACCAGGGTTATTGTGCATCTTGAAAACTCACAGGTAATCGCCAATATTTAAGGTACTATATTTTATGGTGTGATTTGGTCTCCGGCGTATCGCGGTTTAGTTGTTGACGGCTTGTGTTTACATCAGGTGCGGATCTAAGGGTGGAGCGATTATAGAAATATGCACTCTCATACACTCATTTCCTAGTAAACAGATCTGCTACCGGAGTAGATACACAGTTCAAGCCCCCTCTGTCCTTCATTCCCCTCTAGCCTTCTTGTCGTGGGCATACAGTACATGCGTGGGCGGGATCCCTAACGTTTCTAAGTTGAACGCCTCCGCCGTACTAGTCTGCCCACAAGTCCCTGGGGTTCTTCTTAATGGGAGCTTGCTCAGTGAACACCGGAGAATAGGTTCGTGAGTAGTCCGATCGCTGCTTACTGAGCATACCTCCACCGCCCATCCGCAACACACAAAACACCGCTTGCGGTCTTTCAACCCTGAAGCAGATAATGATGACAGGAAAGTCGTGCTAGAAGAGAACCACCTGAGGATTCACCTACACACCCGGGGAAACTGCGAAAAAGAATGGTGATGATGTCAATTCAGTTATTGTTGGCCTAGCACAAGTCTGGGTTGTTTGTAGCGTTCCCCGGGGTCGATGTTATGTTCCCAAGGCCTCGGACGTTATTGCGGTGTCACTTGGCTCAATCATGCGTATGTTTATTAACAGTGTTCTCTGCATTGCTTTATGACACTTGTTAACGCCTATGCTAGCAATTCACAAGCTTATTGTAGGTTTTTATTGTTTGCTAACATTAGACCTAAGGTAATTAAAATTATATCATGACGGCATCAGAATTAGTAACACTTTATCACCAACTTAATTTACCATGTAAACGCACCATTACGAATACACAGATAGTAAGGCGATTGCAATCGGTCATGTCACGAGCGTATCACAAAAGTAAATTTACAAGACACTTATTAAAGACCACCTAGAGCCCACTACTACACCACTGATCAACGCCAAAGGCAGAGAAAGCAAAATAAATAAAAATAAAATAAATTAGTAATTAAAGAAGATATATAAAAACTATGATGTGTTGCATTCGCAAGTCTTTCTCCACTTTTGTCCAAATTATTTTTACAAACACTTATCCCTTTATATATTTCATGTTAATCTAGACAAACATTTGCAGAAATTATCTTGTTAATTTTTTTAGATGCAAGAGGAATATGGGAATACAGTAGTCTTTAAGCGCTAGTGAAATTGGCGGTTGCTATGTGATGTCTTTGAAATTTCATTTTCTTTCCATGTTCAAGACATAAATGAATATCCACTTTCCATTTGAGTGAGTGAGTGACTGAGTGAGTAACTGAGTGAGTGAGCGAGTGAGTGAATGAGTGAGTGAGTAGAATTTAAGGGCCCGTCGACAGCTAGGTCATTAGGGCCCCTAGATACCGATAGTTTAGAGGGAATACATGTTTTGAGCTCCTAGTATAAATATTTTTTTATTTTCTTTACCATGTACACAGTAGGAACGAAGGTATTGAACACCACTCAAATATATGACACCAAGCTTTCTCTGCAGATACATATTTTGAGGCCCCGTGGATTAAAAACATTTTTAGAAGAACGTCCTATAAGTGTTAATGTGTGTCCGTGTGCGCCTATGAAAGCGTTGTTCAAAAACAAAAAGTTGTCGGTTAAAATACCAAACAAAATAGCACTATATTCTTCTCTTCTCATTCTGCTTACAAGGAAGGATGTAATAAAGTATTTATACAAATGTGTAACTCGATTGATACGAATTACATAAAAGATAAGTGTTTTCAAAAATATTTTGTACAGAGTGAGCAAAGAAAGCTATGTGAATGCATGAACAGAATACGTTTTATTTTTTCCCCTTAATTTCTCTTCTACGTGCTTATAGTAAGTAGAATATTTTTGCATTCTTTTATGTTGTATTTTCTATTGCACCCAAACATTTGATAGCGAGATTTATCCGCAAATACGCGTTTTAAGACCTCTTGAATTAAAAAGAGGCATTTGTTTAGAAGACGGTCTCTTTCTCCTTTAAGAGCGACAGAGACAGAGAGAGGATATGTGTATTGTTTATGAACAACATAACTCAAAAACCAAAAATCGGTAAAGCATGAAGGAGTCTCTTCCGGCTGGTATCTCCCGTCACCAGTATGAAGGGAATCTTCTGCTCGTCGTCACTTTGAAGGGTCGGTATGATGAATTCTTTTCTCGTATAAAAGATCCGGCTAACTCTTTCGATGAACTGCGATGACTCTTTCTTTCCTATCTCGGTCGTGGTACGGGTATGAAGTATGTTCACAATTTACAGCTGATAATTTTCCTTGAGACGCGACCCCCGTGAAAATTATATGTTACGTCGATGTATTAACTTTTAGTCTTTCTAATGAGATAGTCTTCTTTGCTCTGGAGGCCACAATTGAAATAATATTAGTGTATTTATTATCACAATTTTATTCGTTAATATATATAACATTTGCAATGAAGACAAAAGATAATCGCACTAGGCCAACTGCAAACGATATAATGCAAACAATCAAACAATGGGAAACAAAACACTCCAACACAACACCTACCATAACTAATAATACTGCATCAAGCACCAAACTTGGTATTTAAGTTCAGCATCTTCCATATATGCGACACGAAGATTTTGAAGAAAATCTCCCCAACCCAAACTACCCCTTGAGCGAGTGAGTTACACTTTACAGAAAACTAGCTGTAAGGATTGTGATTTAAATGCCATAATTTGAAGATATTTTCATGACAAATGAAATGTATATCTTGAATTTTCTGCGAATAGCTTCTGAAGTCTTCTTCATTCTGGATAACTTTTGCATAGTGAACCGTATGAGATAAACTTGTAGCATATGAAAATGTAGATATGTTAACACTGAAAATTTTATTATGTCAAATAAAAATGTTTGTGAAGATAAACATTTTCGAGGTATCCCTTGTGTTTGGTTTGAATATCACATACAAGTGCTTCACTTAAATGAGCAGGAACCCGTTATATACTTCTTTTTAAGTCGTGATCATGCAAAGGGAATAAATGATAAATATTTTGTTTGTTAACGACGCTATTAATTTACAGGATGACGTCAGCACCACCGTTTGTCCCGCAGGAAGTTTTAACATGCTAGTAAATCGACTGACATGAGGTTATAGCTTTTAAGCACGCTTAAAAACCATCGGTCTGGGCCTGATTTGATCCGCGACCTTGTGATCAGTATGCCAGCTGAGCCACACAGACCGGTATGCAAAGATAATTGAATATCAAAGTATTTACGTAGCGGCCAGCTCCTAAAAAGGTTTGACTATCGCATAAGACTGCTCTATTCTCCTGTTCCCATTGTACAGTGTAATGAAATAATTTCTAGAAATGCTTACCTCGATTAACATGTAGTACCTACACAGATGATTGGGAATTTCTTAGAATAGTTGTAGAATTGTACAAGAATGAGTAGCGAAAGTCATATGAGTACACACTTAAGATTCTCCTCCCCTTCCCTCCTTTATTTAACATCGGTTTAAATGCATGGTCATATCGCCACGGATCTGTTAGGAGGTACTTCATCTCGGTGTGTGGCGGACAAGAGCTTTTACGTATCTCTGCTTTTAAACCAACGGGCAGATGACATTTGTCTACTTGATTTCATTATTCACGGATAAAGGCAGAGCAGTCGCTACTACCATCTATTTTCAGTGTTACTATGTTTCTAGATAGTGCCATGGTATTCTATTAAATGCATAATTCAGTAACTGAGAGAAATCACGAAAGCATCTATCATATTGGTCAGCTCACGGGGTATGAACTCGGAACTCACCCAATGAAGGGCGCACACGTCTCCGTAAATGAATATACAAAATTGTTTACATAAATTGAAGCTGAAGTTTATTCTACCGTCCTGCGCCCCAAGGGTGGCCAATCGAACTAGCTCTATCACCTCGTTTCGGTTTGTGTTCTGGAACCTTGCAGATTCACCCGCCAAAGGGAGGGGGCGAGTTATTCCATTATGGCCGCTCCTATGCCTTGGACGTTATCTTAGTCGGCGAAACACATCTTCGTCTAAACAACTGTTCCGTATTCCGGATTATGTCTGCACCAGAATAGATCGTCAAGGTCGCAATGGGGCAGAACGGCGAAGTTCGTTAGGCAGAACATACCTAGTCCATCACCCAACGCAGCTCCCACCTCTTTCAAACCTTAGAGACCACGGCAGTCACTTTGGACCTCGAAGGTACGCAGGTTTTGATAGCCGTTTTGTGTACCATCCTCCCGGAAGGCAGTTCATGCCCAACGACTGCTTCTCTATCCTTGCCTTACATCCCAGTGCCATCCTGGTCAGCGACTTCAATGCCAAACACCAGCATGATTATTGTGGTCGTCACGCGGATGCAATCGTTCGCCTTATTGATGTGGATCCTGAAGTTTAAGTGCAGGGCCCGTGGCAACCCACACAGTATCAGCAACATTAAGGACTGCCTTCAGCGATCATCAAGCATTTCCCATTTTATCTCACCCTCACTTAAATTAATGCACTTTAGTCCTGTATTGACGGAGATCAACACCCGGATTGCCAGACACGATACTAACTTCAAACACGAGAGGTTGATTGGAAAATTATAAGAAATTGCCTTAGCCCTTCCATCGCCTTCAATTCCTAAATCACAGACCTTCCGCAACCTTCTAGATCAATACACCTCTCCTCTCCAGGGCAATCGAGGCCTGGCCAATGAACTTCAAGCCAAACCAACAGTGTGTACCGGCTACCTTGAGAGTACCATGTATCCAAGAGACGACACTCAGGATGAACTCTTCTCCGAACGTGCCCGCTGGGAGGTTCGTCGATACTTTCGATGTCCCTGGATGATGCGGAATAGTTCCTGGTAATTCACCCAAGTGAACTCCATGGCGCACTCCAATATCTCAAACCCACAAAGGCGGCGGGTCCTGACGGGCTGACCGCACTCATGCTTCATCACCTTTCCTTCGCCATCTTCTTTCTGGCTATCGATCCATCGAAAATTTTCGGGAGGATGGTTCTAGATCACTTGCTGGAGGAGCTCAAGCCATCCCAAACCACCAGTTTGGGTTTCTGCTCCCCAGCAGCTACTACGAGTAGTAGAGGCCACTGCCCTGGGTTTCCAGGAGAGCGCCTTCACTGCTATGGTTTTTCTGGACGTTGAAAAGGCCTTCTTAACGACCTGTCACGCGGGGCGCCTTTACAAATTCATCCAACTGTGACTACCTACACAAGCCCTCAACATACTACACAACTTATTATGGTCCTTATATAGGGGTTACATAAAAAAGTCAAGTAATTTGTTACATTTGTTATGTTTTGAGAGTGTGTCAAATTTAACTACAATTAATTAATGTTCACCCTTCCGCACTGGACTTAAATTTAAGTACCGAAAGAGTTTTTTTCCCTTAATTTGGTATAAACAATTGAAACCAAGCTATACATGTTTCTCAAGTATGCTCAATATATTTAAACGGAAGAAATTTATGTATTAATGTGTAACAGGATATACAAAATATAGGAGGGTAACTAAAATCAATACACAAGTTTCCTTTCAGTGTTTCTTTTTTACAGTCAGGATATCGTCTCAGGTTAACTTGCACACATTCAAAATGAATTGTTTTTGTTCATCGGCCATTAATAGTCCATTGAATTCTTGCACTCTGCACTGTAAACCTTGACAGTTGTCTCACTGGACACGGCAGTGTCTGTAGTCTGGTGTATGTAAAAAGCGTAAAAACAATGTAAATGTTTTAATTTAGTTAGGAAAATATTGAGAGCCGAGCAGCTCTTGAGTGGGACTAAATAAGGAGCTCAGTTTTAGCTCCAGACTATCTCAACCTCAATCTTATCATGAAACATCTGTTAGGAAATAGTTCGTGGCTCGGTGCATAGGAACGGGGAACCTTCACGTGTTTCTGCCTTTCTAAATTGTTAGGTAGATGGCGTTAATCTACTGATTTCATTACTTACGCATAGATGGGACAGCATTCGCCTTTACGATCTATTTTCAGATTTACTACAGTTTTAGACATACAAAGTGAAAATATTACTCATGAAATGGAATAGCTAATCCAGTTTTTATGCTTGTAACTCATAGAAATAACAAAAAACATCCGTCAGATTAATCAGCCCACGGGATATAAACCCAGGACCCACCGAATGAAGGTCATACACATCACCTATGTTAATATATAATACGTGTTTTAGAAGCAGTAGGCATGGAAATTATCTCCATTATTTTAATGTAAAGTATGAATACAAATTATAACACGTGTTTACTTTATCTTTCAATAATATATCTGTAGCGCTATAATAGAATCATAATACAACACATTGTTTTAAATCATCGCTTAACACACTATCAGTTTCTATAAGTTCTTTGAAAAGTTGAACACTGGCTTCTGACAGTCCGGTGCAATATGCCTTTTTTACTTTCTCTACTGGTAAGTAGGGGAAGTATTGCATACCACCCAAAAATTCGAAGTCGAGATTTCACCGGAAATACATGTTTTGAGGCCCCCTGAATCCAAAAAAAAAAAAAAAGCATTTTTAGGAAAAGGTCCGTGTGTGTGTCTGTGTCTGTCAGTCTGTCAGTCTGTGGACAGCATAGCTCAAAAACGAAAAGTCGGTTAAAAACCAAAGTTGGTATTTAAGTTTAATGTCGTTCAAGAATGTGACACGAAGATTTTGAAGAAAATAGCCCCACCCTAAACTACACTTTACATGGAATTTTTTTCGAAAATTTTGATTTTCTTGAAAATGGCTCTAACGATTTTGATTAAAATGTCATATGTTTGAGATATTTTTATGACAAATGAAATGTATATCTTGAATTTTCTGGCTATAGCCCCTGTAGTCGTATTTACTCTGGACGACTTTTGCATAACTGGTAAACCGTTAGAGATAGACCAAATTATACTATACAAAAAATGTAGATCTTGCTAAAATACACAATTTATGTCTCAATAAATTTTCTTGTAGGGTGAACCATTTCGGAGATATACCTTGTTATGTGTGTGAGTTTCGGAAAACTTGGAACTTTCATGAAATGGGTCATCGTTGTTCATTTTTTTATATGTTACGTGTACAAAGAGAACGGAATCTCAGAGCTTTAAAAGATTTGACTATCGCACAAAGCCTACTGTATTCCAATATTCTCCTTGCACCTACAAGGAAATAAGCATTAAGATAATTTGTACAAATGTTTATTTTAACTAACACGAAGAAGAGTTTGTAAGAATGGTTAGTACAAGAGTAGAGAAAGTCATATGAGTTCAACACATCAGATTTTTTATTTTATTTTTGTTAACGTCCTTCAAATGAGCCCGAGGTCCATGGAGCTTTAAGTTACCCGACATTCATCTTCTCAGGATAAGAGAAAACTTCGGGAAAACAACCTTGCCCGGATAACTTACCCTAAGCGAGATTGGAACTCGCGACTTCTTGAACGTGAGGCAGACACGCTATCACGTTACCGAGGTGGGCAGTAATGTGCCGTTACTTTAACCAATTCGATTGGGTTGTACTTCTTTAACTTATAAAACACATTTAAAACAGTGTGTTTCTGGGACTTAAGTAGGTTTGCCGCCATATTCCTCACTGACATTTCCTTTGTTTCTTCCCGTCACAGGAACATTCTTGTAAACGGATATATTTCATTACCAAACAGCAGCAAAAATATGACGCAATGTAATGCTATAATTTATTGCATCGTTTAGAATATTTTACAAGCAATAATATAAAGAACTGATAGACCTACTTCCTCTCCTTAAGTTAAGTGTTTCGTTCTCAAACCAATGAGAGCATCCACTGCACGCACGTGGGAGGAGCTGTTTATTGGTATTGCTTGTATAGAGTCATTAAAACAAATCTTCACTTATATATCGCGTAGATAAAGCAGCATTAAACGGCTAGACGATGTGCAGATAAACATCCCGATCTGCTACATAAGATTGGAATATTGTAACCTAGTGATGTCTAACTAGCGAAAGAGGGGAGATTGGATTTAACTCCTTCCACTATACGTGGACTTTGCCATTCTTTAACAGTCGAAAGTGCCTCGTGTTGCAGTGGTGGGTTGATTTACACGTAAGTTGCGTTTTATTTACAAAAGTACATTCAAATTGTATGCGATAAACATCTGCTCCTTAGTGACTTCTTTGGTACTGCTTACGTTTAAGCAGTTTGGCGACAAAGTCGAAGTGCATAACCTTAGAAGAAACACCAAGTGTCGTCGCGTAAACTAATGTGATACTTACTTTTAATATAGTTCAATTTGGAGAAACAGTGTTTGCAAATATATGTAGTGTTATACTCATTCTTATGCTACATACTATTCAACAACGATAATAATAATAATAATAATAATAATAATAATAATAATAATAATAATAATAATAATAATAATAATAATAATAATAATAATAATATTATTATTATTATTATTATTATTATTATTATTATTATTATTATTATTATTATTATTATTATTATTATTATTATTATTATTATTATTATTATTATTATTATTATTATTATTATTATTATTATTATTATTATTATTATTATTATTATTATTATTAATATTATTATTATTATTATTACTATTATTATTATTATTATTAGTATTAGTATTATTATTATTATTATTATTATTATTATTATTATTATTATTATTATTATTATTATTATTATTATTATTATTATTATTATTATTATTATTATTATGCGCAGTGGTAGCGCGCCTGCCTGTGGCGCGGAGGACCCGGGTTCGATCCCCGGTACCGGCATGGGATTTTTCCCCCGCTGGGAGGTCTGGTACGGGGTGCACTCAGCCTCGTTAGGTCCCTGGGGGGCCAATTGAGGAGCTATCCTGATAGAAAGGTAGCGTCCCTAAAAGGTCAAAGTAGTCGCCTTACGGTCGGGGGAGTCGGCGTGCTGACCCCCGCCACCCCCAACCTGCACTCCTCCGTGGCCTTGGCTGCGGCTGGAGGACGCAGCGGCCGGGCGATGAGGGTAACCTCTGAATAAGGGGAAGACACCCTAGGGAAATTATTATTATTATTATTATTATTATTATTATTATTATTATTATTATTATTATTATTATTATTATTATTATTATTATTATTATTATTATTATTATTATTATTATTATTATTATTATTATTATTATTATTATTATTATTATTATTATTATTATTATTATTATTATTATTATTATTATTATTATTATTATTATTATTATTATTATTATTATTATTATTATTATTATTATTATTATTATTATTATTATTATTATTATTATTATTATTATTATTATTATTATTATCATCTTCATTATCATCATTATTAATATTATTATTAATTATACTATTATTACCATTATATTACTACTATTATTATTATTATTATTATTATTATTATTATTATTATTATTATTATTATTATTATTATTGTAATATTATTATAATAATAATATTATTATTACTATTACTATCATCTTCATTATCATTATTAATATTATTATTAATTAATACTTTTATTACCATATTATTATTATTATTATTATTATTATTACTATTATTATTATTGTTATTATTATTGTTATTATTATTATTATTATTATTATTATTATTATTATTATTATTATTATTATTATTATTATTATTATTATTATTATTATTATTATTATTATTATTATTATTATTATTATTATTATTATTATTATTATTATTATTATTATTATTATTATTATTATTATTATTATTGCTGCTGCTGCTGCTGATAAACTTGAGTCAAGGGGTGGAACACTTAAGAAAAAAATCCTATCTTCGTTTACACACAAGCCTAATGGATATCAGTAGAATATCCTGTGAAACTTTGAGTTTAATATCTTAAATAGACTCCAAGATAATGGGTCAGACTTTAACATACTGGATACAAATTTTAATTCTAAGCTAATCGAATTTTCCTTTTCTGACTTGTTCTGTTCACAGACAGACACAAAATCCGTTCTGGGAGGCTCAACGCCTGTACTTCTGGTGAAATCTCGGTATCGAATTTGCGTGGAATGTGATATTTCATTTATTTGTTACAGGGGACAGTATCGAATTTTTAAGTGGAGTGCAAATCTTCCTTTACTTACCATAGGGAACATTATCGAATTTTTAAGTGGAGTGCAAACCTTCCTTTGCTTACTATAGAGAACATTATCGAATTTTTAAGTGGAGTGCAATGCTTCCTTTACTTACTATAGGGAACAGTATCGAATTTTAAGTGGAGTGCAAATCTTCCTTTACTTACTATAGGGAACAGTATCGAATTTTTAAGTGGAGTGCAATGCTCCCTTTACTTACTATAGGGAACAGTATCGAATTTTAAGTGGAGTGCAAATCTTCCTTTACTTACTATAGGGAACAGTATCGAATTTTTAAGTGGAGTGCAATGCTTCCTTTACTTACTATAGGGAACAGTATCGAATTTTAAGTGGAGTGCAAATATTCCTTTACTTACTATAGGGAACAGTATCGAATTTTTAAGTGGAGTGCAATGCTTCCTTTACTTACTATAGGGAACAGTATCGAATTTTCAAGTGGAGTGCAATGCTTCCTTTACTTACTATAGAGAACATTATCGAATTTTTAAGTGGAGTGCAATGCTTCCTTTACTTACCATAGGGAACATTATCGAATTTTTAAGTGGAGTGCAAACCTTCCTTTGCTTACTATAGAGAACATTATCGAATTTTTAAGTGGAGTGCAAACCTTCCTTTGCTTACTATAGAGAACATTATCGAATTTTTAAGTGGAGTGCAATGCTTCCTTTACTTACTATAGGGAACAGTATCGAATTTTAAGTGGAGTGCAAATCTTCCTTTACTTACTATAGGGAACAGTATCGAATTTTTAAGTGGAGTGCAATGCTCCCTTTACTTACTATAGGGAACAGTATCGAATTTTAAGTGGAGTGCAAATCTTCCTTTACTTACTATAGGGAACAGTATCGAATTTTAAGTGGAGTGCAAATCTTCCTTTACTTACTATAGGGAACAGTATCGAATTTTTAAGTGGAGTGCAATGCTTCCTTTACTTACTATAGGGAACAGTATCGAATTTTCAAGTGGAGTGCAATGCTTCCTTTACTTACTATAGAGAACATTATCGAATTTTTAAGTGGAGTGCAATGCTTCCTTTACTTACCATAGGGAACATTATCGAATTTTTAAGTGGAGTGCAAACCTGCCTTTGCTTACTATAGAGAACATTATCGAATTTTTAAGTGGAGTGCAAACCTTCCTTTGCTTACTATAGAGAACATTATCGAATTTTTAAGTGGAGTGCAATGCTTCCTTTACTTACTATAGGGAACAGTATCGAATTTTAAGTGGAGTGCAAATCTTCCTTTACTTACTATAGGGAACAGTATCGAATTTTTAAGTGGAGTGCAATGCTCCCTTTACTTACTATAGGGAACAGTATAGAATTTTCAAGTGGAGTGCAATGCTTCCTTTACTTACTATAGAGAACATTATCGAATTTTTAAGTGGAGTGCAATGCTTCCTTTACTTACTATAGAGAACATTATCGAATTTTCAAGTGGAGTGCAATGCTTCCTTTACTTACTATAGGGAACATTATCGAATTTTTAAGTGGAGTGCAATGCTTCCTTTACTTACTATAGGGAACAGTATCGAATTTTCAAGTGGAGTGCAATGCTTCCTTTACTTACTATAGAGAACATTATCGAATTTTTAAGTGGAGTGCAATGCTTCCTTTACTTACTATAGGGAACAGTATCGAATTTTTAAGTGAAGTGCAATGCTTCCTTTACTTACTATAGGGAACAGTATCGAATTTTTAAGTGGAGTGCAATGCTTCCTTTACTTACTATAGGGAACAGTATCGAATTTTTAAGTGGAGTGCAATGCTTCCTTTACTTACTATAGGGAACAGTATCGAATTTTTAAGTGAAGTGCAATGCTTCCTTTACTTACTATAGGGAACAGTATCGAATTTTTAAGTGAAGTGCAATGCTTCCTTTACTTACTATAGGGAACAGTACCGAATTTTTAAGTGAAGTGCAATGCTTCTTTACTTACTATAGAGAACATTATCGAATTTTTAAGTGGAGTGCAATGCTTCCTTTACTTACTATAGGGAACAGTATCGAATTTTTAAGTGGAGTGCAATGCTCCCTTTACTTACCATAGGGAACAGTATCGAATTTTTAAGTGGAGTGCAATGCTTCCTTTACTTACCATAGGAAACAGTATCGAATTTTTAAGTGGAGTGCAATGCTTCCTTTACTTACTATAGGGAACAGCATCGAATTTTCAAGTGGAGTGCAATGCTTCCTTTACTTACTATAGGGAACAGTATCGAATTTTCAAGTGGAGTGCAATGCTCCCTTTACTTACTATAGGGAACAGTATCGAATTATTAAGTGGAGTGCAATGCTTTCTTTACTTACTATAGGGAACAGTATCGAATTTTTAAGTGGAGTGCAATGCTCCCTTTACTTACTATAGGGAACAGTATCGAATTTTTAAGTGGAGTGCAATGCTTCCTTTACTTACTATAGGGAACAGTATCGAATTATTAAGTGGAGTGCAATGCTCCCTTTACTTACTATAGGGAACAGTACCGAATTTTTAAGTGGAGTGCAATGCTCCCTTTACTTACTATAGGGAACAGTATCGAATTTTTAAGTGGAGTGCAATGCTCCCTTTACTTACTATAGGGAACAGTATCGAATTTTTAAGTGGAGTGCAATGCTCCCTTTTCTTACTATAGGGAACAGTATCGAATTTTTAAGTGGAGTGCAATGCTCCCTTTACTTACTATAGGGAACAGTATCGACTTTTTAAGTGGAGTGCAATGCTCCCTTTACTTACTATAGGGAACACTATCGAATTTTTAAGTGGAGTGCAATGCTCCCTTTACTTACTATAGGGAATAGTATCGAATTTTTAAGTGGAGTGCAATGCTTCCTTTACTTACTATAGGGAACAGTATCGAATTTTTAAGTGGAGTGCAATGCTCCCTTTACTTACTATAGGGAACAGTATCGAATTTTTAAGTGGAGTGCAATGCTCCCTTTACTTACTATAGGGAACAGTATCGAATTTTTAAGTGGAGTGCAATGCTCCCTTTACTTACTATAGGGAACAGTATCGAATTTTTAAGTGGAGTGCAATGCTCCCTTTACTTACTATAGGGAACAGTATCGAATTTTTAAGTGGAGTGCAATGCTCCCTTTACTTACTATAGGGAACAGTATCGAATTTTTAAGTGGAGTGCAATGCTCCCTTTACTTACTATAGGGAACAGTATCGAATTTTTAAGTGGAGTGCAATGCTCCCTTTACTTACTATAGGGAATAGTATCGAATTTTTAAGTGGAGTGCAATGCTTCCTTTACTTACTATAGGGAACAGTATCGAATTTTTAAGTGGAGTGCAATGCTCCCTTTACTTACTATAGGGAACAGTATCGAATTTTTAAGTGGAGTGCAATGCTCCCTTTACTTACTATAGGGAACAGTATCGAATTTTTAAGTGGATTGCAATGCTTCCTTTACTTACTATAGGGAACAGTATGGAATTTTTAAGTGGAGTGCAATGCTCCCTTTACTTACTATAGGGAACAGTATCGAATTTTTAAGTGGAGTGCAATGCTCCCTTTACTTTCTATAGGGAACAGTATCGAATTTTTAAGTGGAGTGCAATGCTCCCTTTACTTACTATAGGGAACAGTATCGAATTTTCAAGTGGAGTGCAATGCTTCCTTTACTTACTATAGGGAACAGTATCGAATTTTTAAGTGGAGTGCAATGCTTCCTTTACTTACTATAGGGAACAGTATCGAATTTTTAAGTGAAGTGCAATGCTTCCTTTACTTACTATAGGGAACAGTATCGAATTTTTAAGTGAAGTGCAATGCTTCCTTTACTTACTATAGAGAACATTATCGAATTTTTAAGTGGAGTGCAATGCTTCCTTTACTTACTATAGGGAACAGTATCGAATTTTTAAGTGGAGTGTAATGCTCCCTTTACTTACCATAGGGAACAGTATCGAATTTTCAAGTGGAGTGCAATGCTTTCTTTACTTACTATAGGGTACAGTATCGAATTTTTAAGTGGAGTGCAATGCTACCTTTACTTACTATAGGGAACAGTATCCAATTTTCAAGTGGAGTGCAAATCTTCTTTTACTTACTATAGGGAACAGTATCGAATTTTCAAGTGGAGTGCAAATCTTCTTTTACTTACTATAGGGAACAGTATCGAATTTTCAAGTGGAGTGCAATGCTTCCTTTACTTACTATAGGGAACAGTATCGAATTTTTAAGTGGAGTGCAATGCTTCCTTTACTTACTATAGGGAACAGTATCGAATTTTTAAGTGGAGTGCAATGCTTCCTTTACTTACTATAGGGAACAGTATCGAATTTTTAAGTGGAGTGCAATGCTTCCTTTACTTACTATAGGGAACAGTATCGAATTTTTAAGTGAAGTGCAATGCTTCCTTTACTTACTATAGGGAACAGTATCGAATTTTTGAGTGATTTGTTTACTTATTTTGCGTACTAAAGGGAATAGAATGCAACTTTTGAGTGGAATGCAATTATTCCTGTACTTATTACAAGGAAGGAAAAGAGAGTGTAAAAAAGAAAATAACCAAACATGACATATACAAATGACATATACAAACATTAATGAATCCATGTTCGGTGGATGCCCACAAAGCCTGCTACCGCCGAGGATGTTTATTCCAGCCAGACAGGCACGTAATTTATCTATTTACTTATGTGTGCATAGCTTGTGTGTTTAAGCACTCGGCTTGATGGAAGAGTGTGAAGGAACTGTAGGAGCGGCGATCCAGCCTCCCACGCCCAATATTCTGTGTAGTGCAAGGTCCACAGACAGGCGATCTTGAAATACAGGCTTAATAGTTCCCACAAGCGGAAAGTTTATCTACTCTTCGCGTGGAGTCGACTGCTTGCAATCCTTTGATATAACTCACACTGGTTGCTGTTATAAAGTTATACAATACCAACTCTGCTGAGCCCAACCCTTTCCTGGTTCTAGTACCCCATGCAATATTTGTCTCCCCCCCCCCCCCTTTTCGTTTTCTTACTCCCGAATCTGCAGCCAACCTGTGATCACACGTAGGTTAGGTTTGAGCATTAGACCCTTGGCATCAAAACAATGGAAGGAATTAGGTTGGTCCATCTTTGCACAGCAAGTCTTCCCATCACTTTAAGTACTCCGGCCCTTTCGCCGTTCACCTAGGCTTGACCTTTGTTCGTAGATCAGTTATACGTAACTTGTGTATTCTGACAGTTCGCTCGGCATGCGATACGCCCGTGGTAGAGGAGGGGCAGAGCGGTCTGTTGTCATGACAACCAGGTTTAACCTTGAAATAGACTTTGTGGCGGGATTGCGTGGCCACGAAATCTATTGGCTACTTCAATGTCAAACCTGGTTGTCATGACAACAGACCGTTCTGCCCCTCCTCTACCACGTGCGAAACGCATACCAAGCGAACTGTCAGAATACACGTTACGTTCATTCAAGCATGATGCATGTGTGACGGCCTTTAATTCAAATCAATGTGAGATTGACTCACTTACGCTGGTGTGTACACAGATGGCAAAGAATTCCTCCAACGTTATGCCACTGGAAATCAGAAGCTTTGGCAAGTTCCCATGCACCCGACTACACATATGTACGTGGCGGAGTGGACAAACTCTGTGCTGCCAACTGTAACCCTGGCCATTAAGAGATCGGGCACTGACATTTACATCTTTTCAGTATTTAATTTTCAACTTCAATTACATTCTTAAGATCTCACAGCTGAGTTTCAACATATAAGCAAGGCTTAGACTCTTGAAATCATATGTTCTTGGGCTGGCAATGCTAGGAAGTGTTAGAATTGTTGATATGTTGAAACTCTACCTGTAATCTTTCTCAGATAACGCTAGACTTGATGACAAGCCCATTCCTTACAACCACATTCACAGTAGTTGATGAACAGATATATTTTTACTTTCTCACTACGCATAGTAAGACGAAGCATTGTATTTCACCAAAAATGCGATGTCGCGATTTCACGGACATATATGTTTTGACACTCCCTGAATTAAAAAAAGCATTTTTACAAAAAGGTCCGCGCGCGCGCCTCTCTCTCTCTCTCTCTCTCTCTCTCTCTCTCTCTCTCTGTGTGTGTGTGTGTGTGTGTGTGTGTGTGTGTGTGTGGGGGGCAGGGGGGGGGCAGCATAACTCAAAAACAAAAGTCAGTTAAACAACAAATTTGATATTTAGGTTTAGTATCTTTCAAGGATGAGACACTGAGATTTTTAAGAAAATTTCTCCACCCTAAACTCCCCTTTACATTAAAAAGTTTTTCGAAAATTTTTGTTTTCTCGAAAACGCCTCTATTTTGATTAAAATGCCATGTGTTTGTTTAAGATATTTTTATGGCAAATTAAACGTGTATTTTCAATTTTCTGGAACAGCCCACATGGTCTTGCTTGCTCTTGATGACTTTTGCATAACTGGTAAACCGGAAGAGTTAGACCAAATCTCACTATACCAAAGAAAAATGTAGATATCGTTAAAACACACAATTTATGTAGAATGAATGTTGTGGAGTGAACCATTTCGGAGATGTTCCGTGTTATTTGTGTAAGGTTTGGAATACTAATCTTTCGCCAATTAGAAGATCGTTATTTATTTTTCTATATCTTAGCCGTGCAAAGAGAACGGAATTTCAAAGCTTTAAAACATTTGACTATTGCTCAAAGCCTACTGAATTCCCATATTCCCCTTGCACCTATAAGGAAGTAAGCAATAAGATAATTTCTGCAAATGTTTATCTCAACTAACACGAAGAATATAGGGATAAGAGTTTCTAAAAGTGGTAAGTACAAGAGCGTGAAAGTCATGTGAGTGCAACATATTAGATTTTTAAGACGTGGCGAAAGACCTTGCTAGAATCTGCGCGAGTGACATCATGCAAATTGGAGGTGGGGTAGCTCTGTTTCCTTCCTTGAAATAAATAAGAAACTGGTGATAATGCGAGCGGGCATTTGCTTAATCACGTGCTGTTCCCGACGTTTAATGCACGGAAGTCGGAGAGATACTAACCTGACACCTCTATGGTCTTATAAATACAAAAGTGAACTCGACCATAAACCTATGCGCAACTTCCAGCCATTCGCCACGTCTAATGACTACCTCTGTAAATACATCCATTTATGACATAATCGTGAGCTGCATGTGTTACCGTCTTCCCTTTACCCTCCAGAGAACAAAACACTCCACAGACGTTTTCTCGTTAGAGGCTTACAGTAGTTTTGCTACACTTTTAAATTGCCCTACATATGACGTAATTAATTGGAGCTCTGAGAATACATTGTACAAAAATTATATTTAAAGATATAAAATTTTGTGCTGAAACAAGAGTGAACGTGTTTTCTATATTCCAATTTTGAGTGCTCAGTATTCAAATAATATGCTCGTATTTATGTATTTTTATCAAAGTTGCGATTTCTGCATCGTGTACATCTGATTAATTAGATAACAAAATGTAAATACCTAATGTTTGGTAATTATTTACTTTGGGACCTGGTAACCAACTCTTTTTTCAACTAATATGTGTTAAATAATACCGTAATTATGTTTTCTATGTTATTTTTTAGGCAAAACTTTAGTTTAAAATGAAGTTAAAATGTTATGCCAACCCATTTGCTCCTTGCACCTTCAACGGCATTTTTCCCATTCACCTCTCCCCTTCCCTTACATCATATGTTTATCCTGAAGGTTTGCAGCTCACCTTTGCCATTTTAAAGCCCTCTGTATCATCTGGAGGTATTCGAAAATCTTCGATCGGTTCTCAAATAATCTCGGCCGTTTTATCGGGTTGCGACCTCACGCTTCCAATTGAGTTTTTATGTTGTGTGTTTTTTCCTTAAAGAAGTCATGAAAAGTAAGCTTGTCATTTTATTGCTTATTCTGTGAGAGAATATCAAAGTTTTTTAAAAACTTTTAGATAACTTATTTACAACAATGCAGCACAGATTAATATGCATGCAAATAATAATTTGTAAAAGAAGCAACGGTGCACATGCAATTGAAAAACAAGAATTTTTATTGGAATAAGGTTGGTTTTATATTGATCATTTAGGTGAAACTGAGGTGTGACTCTGAGATACATTACAGTGAAAGTTTAGATTTTAGTATTTTGTTATAAAGTGTAACATTCTCAAAGAAGCAGTTACTTGCTACAATTGTGAGCAAGCGAATATTTGTTTCAATAATTATTTATTATCTATCGTGGAAGAAAGGCAAGTGGGGCGAGGTTAAAATGAAAGGTAACACATCAGAACTCGAATCAGAACGGACACTCCTATAACGCCGAAAAGCCTGTTATCTTAATGACAAGTATTTGGATTTCAGAGAGATAAAATTCAGGTGAGGTCAAATATATTGTCTTACGATCGTCTGTTGTCTTTCCATGTATGCTTATGACCAGAGCCCGGAAGTTCATGCCCCAAAAAGGTGTGAAATATGCGTGCAAATATACTCTAAAAACTTGAAAATATGCCAATAAATATGCACTTAAAATACGCTTCATGCAAAGAAGTGAAAAACTTGAAAATATGGCAATAAATGAGTCTTAAAATATATAATTTATGTCTGTAATATATTCTTTATTAGAAAAAGGGAGATAAAATTGAACCTATACTTATTGTTAAGAAGTAGAAGCTTTTGTGTAAATTATATTTAAAAGAACCCACAATTTATTGCAACAAAAAAACCGTTGAATCTATTGAAATACCCCAAAGAAAAAAGTCGTTTATTCGATTTTCTATGAACATAGCCATAAATCAAGAACCTTCAATCAATAATAATTCAGCCAGGTGATGATAAATGTTTTTTTTTTTTCTAGAAAACTATAAATTTTTCAACATTTTAGTATTAGACTTTCTTGTTATTCACAACATGAGAAATTCACTGTTAAAATCTGACGGATGATTTCACTTCCATCCTGTATGCAACATCAAATTTGGTTTAATAAGCTTATAAACTGATGATTCGTGTACATAAATTACCACAACTGTAATTATAACAAAGGAAAAAAAATGTGCAAATGCATGAACTCCTGGGTCCTAGTTGTGATGCATGTGCGTTCACTGTATTCCAACATTTATCGTAGCCAAACTAAGCTTCTGGCCCACACAAAACCATTTTACGTTTAGTTTGTTCAATACATATTAAAAGGTTTTAAACAATATGTCAGCGGATGCTAAAGTAATTAATAATTACGTATATTTATTTATATTGTTTTTAGGTTTTGTTTTCAAACATTTATTGTGGCTAAACTAAGCCTTTGCCCAATACACTCTAAAACGTGTTTGAAGTATTATTTAGCACATGTTAACAGAGGCTTGAAACAAATCTGTCATCAAGTGCTAAAGTAAATAAATACTTGTTTACGAAAACTATTTAAAATACACCTGTAGCTGTAAAGGAGCAGTATCCGACAACATTTTGATAACAACTGCAAGATTTGGGTGGAAATTTCACCTATGGGTACCCATAAGATAACCTCAAAAGCCATTGAAAGCGTTGTTACTCACCTAGTCTGTTCAATCCATGACTGAGGTGCCCTACGTGGTCCGCTGCTGCCAGGATATCAGCCATCTGTTGAGCATGTTCCTCAATGGTGCCGACGGCTAACATAGCATCCTTCATGAAGCGCTTCACCTCCGGTAGAGGCACCAGTACATGATCTGCCTGCATACCATCCATTTCGCTGTCACACTCACTGCTGACTGACTTGGCGTAACTCCGGCGAGCGATGGACAGGATCCCTGTCCTGACTTCTCTCCCCAATACCCACAGATATCTACAAGTCAAGGCCATTTTGGTCTATTTCAAGCAAAAGTGCTTAGATTTTTAACACCAGTGTCTTCACACGCTCGAAGGTCACATCTGATCCCTTTTATCGCTTGCTAGCCGAGATACTGGTAATACCATTATGTCGTAATGGATGTTAAGGCAGGATTTATGTCATAACTTATCACAATTAATGTGTCTTCTTGATGCACTGCAAACTTAACCTATATCTTAATTAATTTCGCTTGTGTTCTGTTTCCTTCGTTCGTATATCATTTCTGCCAATAGCCCACTGTAAAAATGTTTGTTATAAGCGTAAATAAGTGTTTTGATTTAAGCGTTCATAGCTTAGCGCATTTATAAAAACATCTAAGCATTCCATGAGAATTTTCACTGGAGAATAGTTTTAGATATTCATTTGTTAACTGTTTATCCCAGGTACCTGTAAAAACCAGAGAAAACATGTTAGAATTTGTGTAAAATGTAGCATTCATTATGAAGATTCTTAAGAATGTATTTACTATCAGTAATTATCATATTTATATTTAGTTTTCTAATATGGAAAAGCATATTTAGATCATCTGGCAGCTAAAATTAATTTAATTCCTCAAGGCCATTTGCAGAAATTAGGAATAAAATGGATCTGAACATTACAAAAACGTTTTGAGAGTCATCCTTCGTGGTTCTCGAGGCCACCGGTTCAAAACCGGTGGATAGTGATGGATTTTTTGTGCGTAAAAAGCCTTAGGCAATTAAAGACGGTAGTCCCGTGTCGTAGATTTGCGGCACGTATAAGAACTTTAAGCGTGAAGAAGAGGACTGAGGAAAATCAAGTGGTCTTTCATGCCCATATAGTATGGGACGCTGAGAACTGTAGCAGTTAAAGGGCCTCCATAAATAGAAACTCAGTTTTAATTTTACACTTTGGAAAGCAAAAAGGCGGATCAGCTGACAAGAGCAGCAAGACCATGACAGAACCTCTTTCTGATGCGCCAAATTATATATTTAAAACTGGTCAAATATGTTACAGCTTACAACCATAAAAGTCAGCACCTTGTATGTGCTCTTCATCTTAATATATAAGTTATCGTTCGGGTATTATTATTATTATTATTATTATTATTATTATTATTATTATTATTATTATTATTATTATTATTATTATTATTATTATTATTATTATTATTATTATTATTATTATTATTATTATTATTATTATTATTATTATTATTATTATTATTATTATTATTATTATTATTATTATTATTATTATTATTATTCTCAGGATAAGGGGAAACCTCGGAATAAGAACTTATTCGGATAATTCATCCCTAACCCAGATTCTGAGTTACAATATAATAACATTTACCCTAAAATGTTACCATTATTGCCTATTAAGCGCATTTCATGCAAGTATGGAGCTATCAACATCGATAAGCTTTTCGAGGTTTATCATAAGATCACTTCTAAGGAAAGTGAACTTTGCAAGATCAAAGGCTCCACACAGCTCTCAGGAAAATGGGAAGGTCAAGTACGATAACATCTGTGTCCTTCACGAAAGCTGAAGACCTTATAAATGAAAAGTGGAATTAGAAGATGGAGCATTTCTATAATTTCATACTTCTGCTTCTTTTTCTGCTCCTCCTGATTACACCCCCCCCCCCCTTTTGGAGGACGTACCTCCTAGGCCTCAGATGCCTATTGGGGAGCAGACCGGACAGAGTGGGGGCCTGGAAGCGGGGTTAGCCCAGCACTAGCAATGAAAGTGACGAAGAGGATAATATGAAATGCAGGTGAAATGGATGATTGGAAAGGTGATAATGGAGCAATTGGTAGAATGAGTAGCGGGGGAAACCAGAGAACCCGAAGAAAACCCGCTCAGGCGCCGCTTCCACCACGAATACCACATGAGCATCTCTGGGTCTAACCCATGCGAACGGTCAAAGCTTTCGGCCACGGCGCCGAAATATAATTTCATACCATAGTGGAAAAGGTTATGTTTTTTTTTTTTTTTTTTTTTTTTTTTTTTTTTTTTTGTTATGTTTGTTCCATGTCCATTAGTAATCCGACCAGGAAATATGCAATACGTTGAAGATTGAAGATGAGCAACACATGTACAATAATAAAATATGTGTTACATTTACATGGTTTTCTCTATCCATTTACTGTCGACCGGCCCTTCATTCATTCATTCATTCATTCATTCATTCATTCACTCACTCACTCACTCACACATGCTCATTCACTCTCTCACTCACTCACCCACTCACTGACTGACTCACTCATTCCCTCACTCACCGACCCGCACACTCTCTCTTACACACCCACCCACTCACACACTAACTCTCACTCACTCGCTAACCCACTCACTCACTGACTCACTCACTCATTCATTCACTCTACCCACTTATCTTTACTTGTTTCAAGGCTCCCTAAATCCAAAATAGCACTTCTAGAAAAATATTAGTCCGTGTGTGTCTGTGTCCTTGGTGAACATCAGAACTAAACAATGAAATGTCGGATAAACGCCAAACTTGGAATTTTAAGTTCACTTCCAAAAATGACACAAAAATCTTATTTTTGATTTTCTCAAAAACCTCTAAGATTTTATTAAAATACTTAATGTTCAAAATGTGATCTACATAAAAAGTATATCTAGAAATTGCCTCTGAGATCCCGTGGATTTAGACCATAAGAGATGGTCAAAAACTTAATAAAGAAAAATGTAGATATTGAAACCTGAAATGTATTTGAATAAATTTTTGTCATTAGCCACCTCCAAGGTAATTAATAGGTATATATTTTTCAATTTCTTCGTATTCAAATATTTGGTTCATCATACAGTTTTTTCACAATATTATCGTAGAATATGGAATATTAAGATCAAGCACATAGTGACCTGCTTATAAACATTCGCCTATCGCTTCAATTTTTCGTATTCCCTTTGTACCTCTAACGAAATGCGTAATGAAAATATTTCTGTAAATACTAATCCCAATACGAAGGGGGTAAAAAGAAAATGCTACGTGTATGTGTGTGCGTGCGTGCGTGTGTGTGTGTGTGTGTGTGTGTGTGTGTGTGTGTGTGTGTGTGAACAGCACAAACCCCAAAATGAATAGTTGGTTAAATATCACATTTCGTGTTTAAATTAAGCATCTTTCAAGATGCGGCAGGAAGATTTCCAAAAAATCATCATAGAAACATAGAAAACGGAAAATTGTAAGAATTCTTTGTAGAAGAGTGAGTAGAGAAAGAAATGAGATTGTGTTTCATAAAAGCAACGTGAGTAAAGATAGATGTGTGATCCTAATGCGTTGCATTTCAATTTAAAAAGTATAGGTAGTAAATTGTATGAATTATTTGCAGGAGTAGGGAAATAAATGTGATAGTGTTTTATAAAAGAAAATTGAGTAGAGTGAATTCACTTTCAGTCATAGAAAATTCATGAACTGTATGTTGAAAGACGAGCAGGGAAGGTTATATGAATGTATTACGTAAAAGAAAGGTGAGTAGGGAAAACCTTGTGACTACTACGTTGTATAGAAAATTAGATAGCATACAAAGCTTATCCATGAAAAAATACATATGCAGACCGAATTTCGAGGTGATCGGTCAAGTGATTTAGTAGTGAATAGAGGACAAATATACAAACATTCAAAATATTACCAGTTTTGATTTTTAGATTTTTTTGGTTTTTCCTAATGATTCTTTTTTCTAAGCCATCAAGTATTAAGGTGAGCAAAACAATTTAGAAATTTTTCAAATCGGTCGAGCCATTTTCGACTTTGTACGAGACTAACGCAGGGCAACTGATTTTTATAAATACAAATTTCTAAAATGTTCCTTTGCTCTGGTTTTCACATTTCGCAAGTAAACTCAGTCACAGTTTAAACAACTGTATTGATAAATGCCAGATTCTTTATTACTTGAAATCTTACCTTTTTTTAGAAAAGCAAATTAGCATATTATATCATTTTCCTTTTAAAAAATTGTGACCTTTGTTTTATGTAGCGACAATACCAGAATAATATAAACAAATACGGTCAACAAAGCTCAGGATGTAATTGAATGACTTACGAAATGAAATAAAATTTATAATTAAAATCAAGATAAATGAAGTTTAGTTAAACATATTTATTATATATTTAATATTTTCATTCCTTCACTGTCAACAGCATCAGCTTCTATATAACAATGAGTACGTTTAGTTTTAAAATGTACTATTAATGGAAAATATAGTATTTATTTTGCTAGGATGTTAATGTAAGAGATTATAATGCCCAATTGCATAACAGTTTATTACTTGGCCTTGCTGGAAATAGTTACGTAAATTAAAAACCCAGTTGTATATTGTCGGTTGGATACAATAGTACCTACCATTAAATGTCATTAGACAGAATTTTTAAGATTTTGAATAAAAAGGTTTCAGCTACTTACAGCGCTTAATGGGAACATGAACTTCAATAGAAACTATCAGTTACTGCTGTGTAAACGGATTGGTTACAGAGAGATCACATTTACAAACACAGTTTCTCTGTGGAGGCGAGGCGATCAATCGACCCCTCTAGCGCCTGCATGTATCGACAATTAAGTGGGTAATCAACAGTTCCAAACGCTCTCGCTGTTTACACATTTTGAAACATGTCCCGGGCCCATAACGGTGTCTAGTACCACGTTTGAATTTATATCAGCTTAGTAGATTACCATACGTGCTAATATTTTTAAAGTTTAACAAATGTGCCATTAAAAGTTAGATAATGACCTCATAACTAAGCTGCTGGAAGTCAAACAGCTATAGTGCGTGAGGTTTCAATTGAAACATGGAAATTAGAGAGATAGCACTATATTCCACAGATCAGTTGATGGTCGTTAACTGCCTAATCTCAAATCCTTTACTATTTGAATTCTGGATTGCTAAGGTTGCAAAGGTATTTCCCAAACCCCCTTGTGTCAATACGAAAACCAGCCAAGCAAGGATGGCTAAATACGTATATCAGGATGTTTTCCATATTTCTGTAGAAACTCTTCCATATTTCAAAAGTTGAGACGGGAACTTCTATGTATATATATGTTTGTAATTTTAGAATCAGAATGTAAATATAAGACTTTTAGGTATAAGTATAATTTTGTATTATAAATTGTGGAAGAAGCTGCCTCTTGAAAGTATGTTGACCTGAGCACATTTCTGAAGGCCAGAGGATAAACATCTTTTGTCATCTCGCGCCGAGGGACGTTTTGCCTAAAGTCCAAGGACACAGCTGGGGAAAATGCACCCCTCCCCCATAACGGGACTAGAGAGAAAGTGCGGGGGTGAGATACATAAATAGGAAAAATCGGAAGAGAACGGGACTGACGGTCTGTTTGTTGCGATGTCGCTACGAGGGTGAACCTGTATCGCGAATATGATAGTTTCGCGCCAAAAACGTCGATGTGTGAAAGGCGACAGTGATTAGCGTAAGGTGAAGTAAATAGCGAACTTAAAACGCAATACCAGAAACTCGCTCAGGTCGACACTTCGAGGCAATGACGTGGGGAAGAATAAAATCAGAAAACGTCTGTGCTGTGTTTGTCATTTAACCTCGCGCCTGAGAAATATCCTACTCATGCCTACCTAATCCCAATCAAGATCAACGCAGCGGCACACAGCGGAGAGGCAGCTACTGCACCCGATGCGCTAGCAAGGCATTTCATGTGACAGAAAAGAAACCGTCACAAAAGGGGCACCCAACGTACTCTGTTACAAGCGATTACCCAACCACGTTACAAAGTATAAGTGATTTTGAGACACTAGACATTGAAGGATGACTGACAGTGTTTCTGAGCACTCGGACCGTCATTAGCGCACCCACCCCTCCTAGAGCCGCCAGGTAGCAGCACAGTGGTCATGTTTCAACTTAAACCTCACACATAGGGGTAACGAATCTAAGTTGTGTGATAGGGATGAAAAGGGGGGGGGGGCAGATGCATGGAAATGGCAGATGTAACGGTACAGAAATTCAAGATCAGATGAACAGGTGGAGAAAGCAGGAACATATTTGGGAAAACTAAGGTCAAAGTGCTTAAAAGAAATATGAATAGAGAAAATGGAAAAGGGTAATGAGGGGTAAAATAAATTGTGGCCGCAATAAACTTCCCAATTATATATAAAACAAAATGTTAAATATAAGGGAAAGCAATAGAAATAAGCAACTCCAAGAAAAGAATAAACTGCGAATTTCTAGCTGGCAACAAGTTGGAATACATGCTGGTGTCCACTAGCTAAGTTAATTGTGGAAAATATTGTTAGAATTAATTATTTTTGTTTTATTTTATTATTGTAGTAGATTAA
This sequence comes from Tenodera sinensis, assembly GCA_030765045.1. Taxonomy (NCBI): domain Eukaryota; kingdom Metazoa; phylum Arthropoda; class Insecta; order Mantodea; family Mantidae; genus Tenodera; species Tenodera sinensis. The sequence continues at coordinate 64,867,174 of CM060971.1, forward strand.
GAGTGTGCTTGAATAATTAACATTCTTAGATAAATATTACTATTGTCACTACGCATTATTATTTTATTCAGACAAATCTGTGATTACAAATCCCGGCTCCTGGAAGCTATAGCATAGCATATGAGCTCAAAATTTATATATTTATTATCAAGCGGGGTGGCTTAGGCGGTTACGCCTGTGCCCGCATTCGGGAGCTCGTGCGTTCGATTCCCGTGGTTGACCTTCCTGACTCATGCGTTTTTTCACAGATTTACCCGGAAAGGTTCATTGCATTCTCTTATCCCTCAATTTCACTTCACGGTTCATCGTTTGGTTCTTTTAGGATTGACCCGTGTCTCGGGCGTTGCAGGGCAGGGAAAGAGGATGCTCTCCGTAAACCGGCGGTGCGGTCTCCGACTTCCGAGACTCACAGAGCGACGAGCCCAGTTCCTGGGGATGGTGCCGGTTGTACAACATGACACCGGGCAGCTTCAAACTGGAACTATTAAAGACCCCGTCCACTGCTCTGTCAGAACTTCTAGATTGGCTGTCCCCTGTCTCCTCTCAACTCCACCCTCCCTCGCCGTGAGTCCCTTGTGAGCTGCAGGTACAAATGCCACAGAGTCGAGGTGTCGAAGTTCCCCTCCGTACTACTTGTCTTAGGTTATGTATATATACGAGTCCCAAAAGATTTAGTTACTTTTAACATTTATTTGCCCTTTATATTGCAAATAGTAATTAAAGATTAAACTGCTTAATTGTTAACCAATCTTACTTATGCCTAACTCCAATCAATACTGGTCTAAAATGCCACCTCCTTACTGGAAACAGACTTACCAGATTATTTTAATGAAATGTAGGAAACAAGAGATGTGAACATACACTAAAGCAAAATCTGATGCTTCACTTACATAACTTTCTCTACTCATTCTTGTACAACCTATTCTTGAAAAACTCTTATTTTTTATTTACTGCATTAAAGAAATAAACACACCTAGAAATGATTTATTGCATATTCCCTTGTAGAGACAATGCGAATAGAGAAATGCAGTAGGTTTAAGAAGTAGTCAAAACGTTTAAGCGCTGGTCTCTATGTGATTACTTTAAAACTCCGTTCTTTTTTAATGACTTAGTATAAGAAAAAACGAATAAGGATGACGACTTCGGAAGCTATATTCGCCGCTGACCCGATAACCTTGAGTCATAGTGGTTGTCAATATGGTACTTGAATCAAAATATTAATTCAATTTTGAGAAATTAAAAATTTTCGAAAATTGTCCAATGGAAAGGGTGGTTTGGGATTGGGAGATTTTCTTGAAAATCTTCGTATCGCATCCTTAGAACTTAATTACGAAGTTTGGTATTTAAACATCTCTTCAGTGCTGTTCACAGACACACATACATAAACCTTGGGGTTTTCATGGTTTTCTCTGGTTAATTGCTGGGGTGGGTTTGCATCTATGAAGATTTGTTTTTCTTAATTTGCTTTTCGTTGGTTTCCTTTTATGTTGCGTGAAGTGAGGCGACGCCGGAGAAATGCTTGCTCAAAGGAAAGAGCGTTCCCCTTGGACACTAGAGGATTACATAGTTCGACGGGTCGTTCATCGTCCTCTCTGTGCAGCTCTAGCAGTCTAACCAAGAACTAGCAGGGACTTCCTCACGTCTTGTGGCTTGTCTGCCAGCGGTGTCTATCTTCCTGGCACTCCTTCACTCGTGCCTTCCTCCTGGGGGAAGTAGCAGTAGGTAGCACTGCGCGAGGCTTTTCCCTACCCTAAATGGGGCGGTCATATAGAAAACTAGCTGGATAACTAAGCTCATTTACTTTCACAATATATAATGGAGAGCATACACTTTGTTTACTGAAGGGGAGATCAAAAGACCCAATGTTAAATTTACTCTTTTTGGATTCAGGGGGTCTCGAAACATATTTCCGGTGCAATCTCGACATCGAATTTTTGGATGAAATACAATTGTTCCCCTACTTACCAGTAGATTCAATGCAGCAGCATTAAGCAATGCTGTTTAGCAGTACGTTAATAATTTAATTTGGATGTAGACGTATGCGCAGGTGAAGTCTTGTGTTCGGGAATAGAGAGAGATAATTATTCTAAGTGAGAAAATACATAAAGGTGCAGTTATGGAGTAATTAGCAGATTTGTTTACCTTCAGTTCACACAAACACACACGGAGAAGTAAGACTCTTGGATATAAGAGATTCTCTTAAGACCTAAGGAATTGTCATCCATATCAGAGAGCCGAAAACAAAACACATTTCATTTTAAACTACCTCCACTAGACAGAATCCAACCACCCTGTCATATCACAACAACTGGCCCCTGTAGAGCACCTGTTTGCTGTGCAAGGGTTCCGGGTTGGATTACTGGATGGAGGGTGGCAATTTGTCTTTATTATAACTATGTATGAGTCTGGAAGTATAAATGACAGTGTGCGAATTTAATGTAATAAGTTAATCCAAGGTAGCAGAAATCTAAACATCACTATTAAACGAGTGAACACCATTGTTGTTGAGCGACTGTTCCAAAAGGTCAGAAGCCGCTAATATGCTCTTCATAAATGCAACATAAAAACAAATACATCATAACACAAGGATGAAAAATCTCATTTGTTACATTCACTTGACTTTCTCAACCCATTCTTCTACCTAGTTCACATCAATGAAGACAAACATTTCTATAAATGGTTTTATTTCATTCTTTCATTGTAGAGAATAGGGGAAATAGTAAATTTAACCGATAGTCAAAATTTTTGAAGTGCTGGTTCCTTTATGACGGCTCCAAAATTCTGTTCTTTTTGTATGTCCAGAAGGGAAAAAGGAATAAAGACTTCTTGTTTGAGAAACGTATGAGTATTGGAAGATTCAAACAAATAACAAAGAATATCTGGGAAATGGTTAATTTCAGAAAAAAAATATATTTCACAATCTCTCTCTCATGATTTGTCAACTTGCAAAAGACATTCAGAATGAAGAGGACTTCAGAAGCTAACACCAGAAAATTCAAGATATTAGTGCATTTTATTTGTCATGAAAATATATTCAACATATGGTATTTTAATCAAAATCGTATTTGAGGAAATCAAAATATTCGAAATATTTCTATGTGAAGGTTAGCTTGGGATAATGAGATTTTCTTGAAAATGTTCGTGTCCCGCTCTTGGAAAACGCTGGTAATGGTGTTTTGGGGTTTTAGTGCTCATAGTGTTCACAGACACACACACACACACACATACACACACACGTTTTTTTTTTTTTTTTTTTTTTTTTTTTTTTTACTCAAGAAGTCTCAAAGTTGTATCTCCAATAAAATAAATCTAGATATATAATTTTGGGGTGGAATGCAATGTCTTCTCTACCTACTACGTTGTACTTACGTGGTGATGAAAGCAAGGACCCACAAATGAGACGAAATTGCAACTGAGGTCTAGTTCAACAATTATGCGCTTTAATGTTAGATAAAAGTACAATCTATAAATAGGGAAATAGACGCAATTAGAGTTGGCGACATTTATAACTACCCACGACATACAAGACGGCCAAATCTGCTGGCACTAAGCACTAAGGAAGTAAGTTACGAACTTATCAACATTCCAATCAGCATCTGCAATAACAGTTGTATATCCTAGTATTATATATTGATCACGCAATTTTGGGTTATACATTTAGTTCGTTTCTGATGTGAAGACTGTCTGTAGGGATGTAACCCACAGAATGTTGCAACACAAAAATTCTTTCTAAACCTAAAGATGCATCCATTAAAAGACGAAACATCCTCGTCTGTTACATTTACATTAACTTATCTATTTATTATCATTTATTTTATAGAAGTTCTTCAGTCTTGGAAATGGCTGATGACAGAAAAAATGCTTGAAATAAGCTGTGTATTTTAAAGAGATCTTCATTTTTTGTGCAGAACGCTTTGGTCTCGCTCTCGCTCTCTCTCTCTCTCTCTCTCTCTCTCTCTCTCTCTCTCTCTCTCTCGGTCTCTCTCATGATTTACCAGTTAAACAAAATTATGGAAAACTTCTTCTAAACGAAGATGACTTTATAGGCTTCATATTTTCAGAAAATTCGAGATATTCATTTTATTTAACATATAAATGGCTTAAACTTTAAGCAAAATTGTTTGCAATTCTTGATAAAATAAACAAAATTAAATGTCCCATGTAAAGAGTAGTTTAGATTGGGGCATTTTGTTAAAAATATTCGTGCCGAATCTTTGAAACATAAATAACTTGGCATCCAAGTTTAGAGTTTATGGGACTTTCCATTTTGGGATTATCTGGTTACAAACACAAGATAAGCAGACACACACGTAGAGCTTTTTCTGAAAATGTGATTTGTTACATTCATATTGGTACTTTTCTGTAATCTATCGTTTATATGTGGGTATACAAAGTATTCTTACGAGAGCTTTGGTCCATTTCATTTAATCTAGATATACGTTAACAGAATTTCACATTACGCTATAGTACAAACGGGATAGCGATACTCAAATGGTTCAGAACTGAATGCTATATGCAGGCCTCAAAATGTCATACTTTTTCAAGTAATCGCGAAAAACAACTGAACAGCGATAGGATTTAAAAGAATGACAAAGTAGTCAAGAGTTTGAACCATTAATTCTATAAATCTGGAAATGTCTTGTTCCACAATATATACATAAAATAAATTGTGTGTTTTAAAGAGATCTACCTTTTTGTGTGGTACTTCTCTATTTACCTGATTTTATCTACTATACAAGTTCACCCAAAATTCCTTCCGAATGTGAAGTACTTCAGAAAATTCAGGATGTAAATTTTATTTGTTGTTTAAATACCTTAACACTCGTATGATATTTTGATGAAAATATATTGAGTCATTTTTGAGAAAATCCAAAATTTTCAAAAAGTGTACATGTGCACAGGCGAAGATTGTGGTGGGAGGATTCTTGAAAATATTCGTGTTGCATCTTTGAAAGAGCGAGAGAGAGACAGAGTGAGAGAGTGAATAAGTTAGTGAGTAGGGTTTAAGGGCCCGTCAACATCTAAGCGTTTGGGCCTCTGAAAAATAATGTAGGTACTAAGTTTGGTGTTTTAATCGGACATTTAATTTTTCTGTTATGGGGTTTACAGACACATATAGGGCCTCAAATCATGTATTTCAGGTGAAATCTCGGCATCAAATATCTGGGTGAAATGTAAGATTTTTTTCTATCTACTAGGTATGTATATGCTAGAGAAAGTAAAAATGAACATTGGGTTCAGAGGGCTTCAAAACATGCATTTGCGATGAAATGTCGATATCGAGTTTTTGGATGGAATAGAATAATTCCTATACTCAAGGCAAGTACGTAGAAGAGAAAACAATAAATAATCACTTACATTCGCGCTGAATTGAAGTATCCGTGTATAAAGCTGGATTTAGTTATGTCTGTGTATTCAAAGTCACAGACACTATATATATATTGTGGATGGACATTTCTACACTTAGTGGAGGATAAGGGTATCAAAGATTAAAATTCTAAATCTAATAGCATCTAAATGTTTTCAAAACATCGTCACATTCTGCTGTACCACCATTATCAGCGTGTTTTAAAGTTTAGGCAAATATTTTAAAGTTTTTGAGCAAAGGCGTTTTACTTTACTTTGATTCTATTAATTAGGTATTACACACGGTGCGAAAATCTAATTTAAATGGATATATTACCATGCTATTTAAATATTAATACACCAAACTTGCACACGATTTTCTTTTGTTCACTGTGCTGGTTACCTCAGAAAAAAAAATGTATACCTTAAATATAATTTCGTAGCAATTTATCCTCAATTTATCGTCAAAGATTGAAGCAATCACGTCATATCAAGAGGAATTTAAAATGTGTAGCAGAAACCATATGCCAGCTTTTAAGTTCATTCTCTTTGACTTTCTGCAGGAAAGCTGAATAATCTGGCTAAGATATATACAGGATGTCCCAAAACACACCGACAACGCTTAGGACGTTGTGCGGAACGGCAAACTGATCAGTTTTGAAACAGGAACTCCGGTCCGCAAATGCACGGTTTGGACGCTGTAGCGCACCGAAATGTGAGATGGTTGTAAGTTCACATTTCATCAATAAACCCAACATCGACCTGTCTACATCAGAAACGGGTTTCGAACTACGTCATTGCAGAGGCTATATCGGCGGTGGTGAGCCTCATACATATGACCCCACACGTGCAGTTGTTTTTGCAGATTATCAAACGCTCCTTGGACTCAGGCCATAAGGTCCTCTGCTGACGTTACAGGAGAGCCATACACCATACTCTTCATAAAACTCCACAGAAAATAGTCGAGAGGTGTCAGATCTGGCGACCGTGCTGGCCATGGATTGGTCCACTTTTACCAATTGATCGATTTGAATATGCGACGTTGAGGTGATTCCGCACATTTACACCAAAGTGTGCTGGAACTCATATCGGCCATTTCAGCAACATTTCCGTAATGTTAGACAATAGGAGCATATACATGAATGAGTTTATTCCCTGGAAAATAAAGTCTTGTAAGTGAAGTGGAAAATATTCTAAGACTGTTCCTCTCTATCACCACGTGCTGCACGCTAATTGAACCCTGCTGCCGCTCCGCTCTCTCTTACAAGCAGAACAAATTCACGCACACCACTGACTGGATATACCCCTGTGATTTCTGCAACTCTTTTAACGCACGAAGTGTTATCTACTTACCCGAGGGTCACTTGGTATAATTTGCACCAATGGATTTTTCCCCAGGAATAATCATATGCTTCGTTTCCTCCTAAGATAAGTCGACTCTAATGATCGCTGGAGCGCACGGTTGCCAACATTTGGAAGAAAAATTATCGTACCGGCCACTCAAAATTATAGATTTGGAGTCAAAAGTATCGTACATCATAAATCAAATGCTACAACACTGAAAATATCAGTATAACACTTACGAGAATGTAATAGTATTGATGTTTATGGTACCCACTTACAAGATTGATGACCTCAACCAGTATTGCAACTTTGGTACTTATATTTCTCGTGCTAGTCATCTGAAAGTTCATCTTCCTCAATCGTTGCAGCATTATACAAATTTGTTGTTAAGATAAACTTTAACATCTTCTCGTGGGGCAACGAGATCAATGCAAACTCCACCAGTTCTTTGAAATCAGTATTTCCACCAAGGTGACGTGTTTAACAGCACTCCAGAAACTGCCAGGTTCAGGAATGTTTTTTATTTCACACGGAATATCAGTTACTCCGAGTTTTCTCTATTGATCATCAATTTTCTGAACAGTGTCTTCTTCATTGAGATTACCAGATCTAGGTACACGGGCAATAAGAGGATGAAGGGTAGGAGGATTAGTAGGATATGAAATAGTTGCCTTAGAGGGGGTGTAGACAGGCTATGAGGGCAAAAGTGCTGTCGATATTGGTAATTAGTTTCATTTTGCTGGTGTTGTTGTTGTTGTTGTAGTGTTTAACGCCCGCTTTTTACTACTACGGCACCGCAGGCGGTGACACTGATGACACATGGAATGCAGATGGAGCACCGGTGGAATGAGATGGCGGGGGAAACCGGAGCACCCGGAGAAAACCCGCCCTGACGCCGCTTCGTCCACCACGAATACCACATGCGGGTCCCTGGGATCGAACCCGGGCCGCCTAGGTGGTAGGCGAGCGCGCTAACCGCTCGGCCACGGCGCCGCCATTTTTTTTTTTTTTTTTTTTTTTTTTTTTTTTTTTTTTTTTTTTTTTTTTTTTTTGCTGGTGTGACCAACCAGTGAAAATGATATTTCGCCGGTATCGAAATTATCGTACACCCCCATAATTATCGTACGAGTTGGCAACCCTGCTGGAGCGGCTGTCTCTGTCACTGTGTGTATGTGTGACAAACAGGGAAAATCGGTGAAACAAACTGGGGAAAAAAGGAAAAAGAAAAGCAAGGAAAACATTAGGTATTTTGCTGCTTATAATGTTTGTTTAATTGGGTAAAAAAGTAGAAAAAGGATTTATACTTATCAGAACCTCCAAACGGACAAAGAAAGCAAAGGAGAGAGGTTTAAAGTCTGAGCGTCGAGTTCTAAAGTGTTTTGCCAGCCACTTTAAAAATGACAATCAAGAAAACTATTTACTTTCTCAACCACTTCTTATAGTAGGTAGGCTGGAAAATATTATACTTATACCCAAAAGTTTAGAAAACCATATTTCACCGCCTGCAAAAATATCCTCCCACCCTAAACTATTCTTTAGATAGTTTTGATTATCTTAAAAATCGCTCTAACGATTTTGATTACAATATTTCAAATAAAATTAATATCTTGAATTTTCTGTCTTTCTTCATTCTGAATTAATATATACTTTCGTGTGACTGTAACCCGCAAGAAATATATAAAAATACTACACAGCAATGTAAATCTTGTTAGAACACGCCATATTTTGTGAAATTAACCATTTCTGAGGTATCGTTGTCGATTTCAAATTTCAAATAATTTTGTACTAAAGCACTGCCACCATTCAGTTGTCTCTTGCAATGTTGTGAAAACAGAGCAGAATTTCAAAGTCAGTAGGTATATAGTGACTCGTTTTTGAAAGATCTGTCACATCCCTCTTGTACAAACAGCGCCAAAGAAAATCTTCGACGGATTTTGTATCTTTTCTGGGATCTTGAGGCGTGAGCTAGATCGTTAACCAGGGCGCTCATCAAGTTTTCCCCTTAGATTTCAACACCTTCAAAGGCGTGTCCTGTGCTAGCCGATAAGTTATGGTTACCAATCATGATAAGAGGTCCACGTGACAAAGGGAATTCACTCACTCTCTTTTTCTATTTGCACAATGCGATGCAGGGCGTAAACATATATCTCATTTCTACGCCTGTTTGTAAAGTTTGCTGAGGTTATTGGGACGGAACACAATAGGTAGGCCCTACTTACTGTACGTAGTAGAGAAAATTAAAATGATTGTTCTACAATCGTTATGTTACTCAAGATATATTTTAAATTAAATAAGAAATTTTCAAGGTGCGCAAATTGCATTCAAATGTTTATTGGTGGTAACAAGTTGTTAGAAAAGAAAGGGCCTGGAGGGACAGGAAACTCAAACATTCAAGCATGTGCTGTTTAAAGAATATTTTACTTCATCATCAACAACAAAAACAACAACTCTCCGTGGATTATGAGACCTCCTGTTCCGGCCTCAAGTCTCTCTGCACCTTCTCAACGGTCTTCCAACATCTCTTTTTCCATATGGTTGGTAATTATATGCCATTTTGGGTTATCAGGTTTTCCATGGCTGTGGTCGAAATGTATTATTGGCAGACCGGCTATATTTCTGAGGCTTACCAGTAATTAAAATGTCCTCTAGCCGCATTACGAGTGCTGCTTAGAGTGAGGCCAATGGTGGGGCAGCCACCTCGGCTTTGGCCAAGCAGGGTTTTTCTGTTGGGGTGTCCTTGCCTTGCCTCTTCGACTAACGAGGGTCCTCTTCCCGGTTTCTTTTCGGAGTTTTCTCTCCTAGATGAGTTGTTTTATTTCATTGGACTTAAATTAAAATTGAGATATATTTGTAGTTAAAAGGTGTTAGATTAAGTAAACCCTCGAGTCGGAATACAACTGACGCTCAGGAAGGTCGGCGACGGAAATCGAACCCACAACCTCCCAAATTCAAGCCTTACACTTCACCGCAGAGCCATCCCGCTCTGTTTACTTTAGTAAGCTTTTTCTCTACTTCTTGTTACAATTAAACAAAATGCAGTAAAATACAGGGAAATTCACAAGAAGTTTAGAGAACGTTTAAGATACACCTTTTGTTTCTCGAGTTAACATATACTCCATACATCTTAATCAAAAGCATTAGTCATGTTTGAGCAAATAAAAAAATAACCACTATTTTTCAATGTAAAGGGTAGAACAGAATGGAGAGATTTTCCTGGAAATTTTCGTCTCGCATCCTTGGTTAAACTTAAAACACCAAATTTAGTATTCAACCGAGTTTAGCTTTTGAGGTACACTATTAATAGACATGTATACAGAGACACTTGGGCGCTTTCTAAATGTGCCTAGGTAGTACCAAAACGTAGTTCCGGTGAAATTTTGATGCCGAAATGTTTTCCTACACAGTATATGTAGGTAAATATAGAGAAAGTAGAAATGTCAACCTTTCAACACAATATTCTCACATTAAATTTGAAGGCGAGGGGGAAATGTTCATGCTAATATGCTGGCAATATGTACCGCCTGCGCTGTCTAAACAAACTCCGAAAAAGGAACATTGCAACTAGCCGGAAAGTTCGTTCAAAGTTTGACGATACAAAGGTACTGGTTTTTGCACTTAGAGTTCAGACAACTTGTGCTCCCAATCAAATATTTGTACTCCTACCTTATGAAGCTGAGGTTTCCTATGTTGTAAGTTTAAACACATACTCGAACCACATTGTACCTTGAGCTTGTCATGCAATGCACTTTGTTATGTAAACAGTCGAAGTTGCAAGAACCATGTGCAACTGGCAATGGAATGTTCTGCGGATACTGTGTTTGTGCCTGTTACTATAGTACGCCAACACTCTTCCACGTGCTTGACCTTGACCAACTTTTTTAATTGCCTCACTCTAAACAAAGTCAAGGATGTGCACCTGCATAGTTAGATTTGCTGTTCAAAGTTATGGGTTTCGTTTGCATAAATCAGAGTTTTTGAGTAGTAACACGTGGCAATATTAGTTATTACGCCCCTTCCGTTTTCCCTAGTAGGGAGTAAATTGAATCTGCCATCCTTGTTTTTTATCGATCCATCAAAGATCGCTGCGACCGCTTCCTTTTCGTACAGTGCCCGCCATCTGTTGTGTGTCCCGCGCTACTAGCAGCGAATGAGATGCACTCTGTAAGCAGGATACCGTATTCAGGCACGCTTTAGTTCAGAAATTGGCGGAAGAGTACACTTGTGCACCTGTAGAATCTCAAAATTTAAGTGTTACTGAATATCACTGTATTTATCATTACCATTATAACAAGACTATTACTATTACAGTTGAACCTGATTATATCAAAGGGAAGAGGCGTATATCAAAGGGAAGAGGCACGATTACTTGTAACTCAGAATTACAACCGAGGTTTTGATAATGCATAATATTTTTTTAAAAGCAATACAGCGGGCATATAAGGGCAAAATTTCACAAACAAGGCTATGTATCTAGTTGCCTTGGCTATGTATGAAGAAAGCATTATTTTGAACTTTGCCCTCCTTTAAAGAAATTAGCTGATTTGGCTTGTCTCACTTTTCTTTCATTACGTGCATACACCTTATTTTGTTACTGTACCTAGCGCGGTATAAGCAATTCCTAAGTCTGAACAAATTTGGCTTTGGTTTTGTGTGGATTAAGTTTCACCTCTCTATGAATTTTACTTTCTGATCTAGTGTGTACCGTTTCCTTTTACTGCTCTCTATGACTGATTAAAAGCAACTAAGAACTGAAAGACAAAATCGCTGTTCAACACCAAACACCAGATACTGAAAACGTTAACTACTCGTTTATTGCTACGACATTGTAGCTTTTAAAGCCGCCAGCTCAGGTTTGCAACTTTGTCAAAATACGCCTCGAATTTCTTTTAAGATAACGTATGCTGTATGCTCATTATAACTATGTACAACTCAGTTGTGCTTCACTGAAATTTAATACCTATAACTGCGAAATACGTATAAATGCATTACGTATAAATAAGATTTTAATAACACTTTTCTAAACTATCATTTTTCTGGGATCTACAAAAATTACGTGGAACTGGGTTAGGTATAAAGCAGGTTCAACTGCATTGTTATTATTTGCTGTAAATAAACTGGATTTATTGCAATCGAATGCAAAGAAATTTTAATTTCAGCTTGGAACAAGTAATCATTAGACCAGTGATGCGCTAGCGTTTAAAGATCTTAAATATTCAGGGTTATTCTGAAGTCCGTGAAACATTTTAAAAACGTATAACTCCTAAACTAGGCAATAGATAACAAAAGATTTTACAGTAGAAGAAAGAGGAAGTCTCCAAGTTTTGTTGCTTAGTTGTTACAGCTTATAAATGCACAATGTGTCCACGCCTGCTTGTATGACAAATATCGATGCAATAATCCATCCCCTCCCATACACGCTCCAGCATATCACGGTTCGCCATAGCCGAGGGAGCAGTAATCCGGCGGCAAAATTCGTGAATGTTAGCAAATGGTGGAGGGACAGAGACAATGTCCTCCACAAATCCCCACAGGAAAACTCACACGGAATTAAATCCGTTGATTGTGGTGGCCACGTCACTAACGTGCTACCTTCTTCATATCCAATAGTGGGTCACTATTATTAACTGCTGCCACCTAGCGATAAGTCGTGGCAATTCAGCAACAATTTCCAAAGTTTCCTTCACTGCATTGAATTGTTTTTCCACATAATAGCTCTGGAAAGGGCGCAATGAGACTGAAAAATTCAATGCCATAGCAGGAACTTGAACCACAAATGTTTCGATCTCCGCTCTAACCACTGAGTTACCATGGCAACATGCCGATACGTCATTAAATTTTCCAACTTACGAACATGCATTGTAAAGTTATTTAATTAATGAAACATTTCTTTTCTGCAACAATACAAATTTTAGTATTAACACTCTCTTCTAATAAAAAGTGAAGTAAATTCAACAATTACCTATTAAATTTCCTAACTGAAATTTTCCTCTTTTCTGACTGGCCTATCACTTCAGTTATTTTTGTATTTCCTTGAAGATATCAAGGGAAATCATTACATCCTATGTTCTGAAAATTACATTGTGCAGGTACAGGGGAAGGTGGCCATCAATGGACACTTAACTTTTTGCTAGAAATTAAGGAAGTCCAGTGAATCAAGTATTGTGAAACTGAATACCACATTTCTTCAAGTAACCTACTTTGCAGTATACAGCGGTTATTTCTGAACTACCCTAATACCATCAGAAGAAAAATAGATATTTTTCGGAATGGTACAATCAAAGATATCCATTTCTATCAATGAACTAATTAGATTCCATGAATAGACCATTTCATGTGTATCTGACATTTCATGATTGAACACGTCTTTATTCGAAGATAAAAAATCTGATGTGTTGCAGTCACATGACTTTCTATACTCTTGTACTAACCATTCTTACAAACTCTTATTCCTATATCTCCATGTTAGTTGAGATAAACATTCGTGCAAATTATCTTTTGCTTATTTCCTTATAGGTGCAAGGGGGATATTAGAATACAGTAGGCTTTGTGCGACAGTCAAATCTTTTTGACCTTTGAGATTCCGTTCTCTTTGCATGATTAACATATAAAAAAATGAACAACGTTGTTGCATTTCGCTAAAGTTCTGTTTTCCGAAACTCCCACACATAACAAGGAATATCTCCGAAATGGTTCATCCTACAAGAAATTTTATTGAGACATAAATTGTGTATTTTAGCAAGATCTACAGTTTTTGTACAGCAAGATTTTGTCTATCTCTAACGGTTTACCAGTTATGCAAAATTCGTCCAGAGTAAATACGACTACATGAGCTATAGCCAGAAAATTCAAGATATACATTTCATTTGTCATAAACATATCTCAAACATGTGACATTTAAACAAAATCGTTAGAGCCATTTTCAAGAAAATCAAAATTTTCCAAAAAATTTCCATGTAAAGGGTAGTTTAGGGTGGGGCTATTTTCTTCAAAATCTTCGTGTCGCATCCTTGAAAGACATTAAACTTAAATACCAACTTTGGTTTCTAACCGACTTTTCGTTTTTGAGTTATGCTGCCCACAGACTGACAGACTGACAGACTGACAGACACACAGACACACACACACAGACACACACACGGACCTTTTTCTAAAAATGCTTTTTTTTTATTCAGGAGGCCTCAAAACATGTATTTCCGTTGAAATCTCGACATCGAATTTTTGGGTGGAATACAATACTTCCCCTAATTACCAGTAGAGAAAGTAAAAATGAACAACGTTGTTGCATTTCGCTAAAGTTCTAAGTTTTCCGAAACTCACACACATAACAAGGAATATCTCCGAAATGGTTCACCCTACAAGAAAATGTATTGAGACATAAATTGTGCATTTTAGCAAGATCTACATTTTTTGTACAGCAACATTTTGTTTATCTCTAACGGTTTACCAGTTATGCAAAAGTCGTCCAGAGTAAATACGACTACAGGGGCTATAGCCAGAAAATTCAAGATATACATTTCATTTGTCATCAAAATTTCTCAAACATATGACATTTTAATCAAAATCGTTAGAGCCATTTTCAAGAAAATAAAAATTTTCAAAAAATTTTCCATGTAAATGATAGTCTAGGGTGGGGCTATTTTCTTCAAAATCTTCGTGTCGTATCCTTGAATGACAATAAACTTAAATACCAGCTTTGCGTTTTAACCGACTTTTCGTTTTTGAGTTATGCTGTCCACAGACTGACACACAGACACACAACGAGCTTTTTCTAACAATGCTTTTTTTGGATTCAGGGGGTCTCAAAACATATATTTCTGGTGAAATCTCGACATCGAATTTTTGGGTGGAATACAATACTTCCCCTACTTACCAGTAGAGAAAGTAAAAAGGTGAGTGGGTTTTCTTGAATACGAGAGACAACACAGTAAGCGAAAGCATAATTGAATGAAAATTGATTTTAATATGAAAGAAAACCTCCGGTATGGTAGTGATGCGGTATGGTGTTGGTATTACTAGTATTGATGTGTTTCACTTCTTCATTTGACTCACTATGGACAGCTTCCTCTTTAGGTTAGCGGGAGGTTTAGCGCTTCTTAATTGCTTCTTGTTTGGAGAACTAGACAGTCTTTTGAGTGCCTTAATCTGACCTTTAGTGACGTGGGAGTAGCAGCTTTGACAGTAGGAGATATTTTTGTTATAGGAACAGCCAAACGACTTAGTCCAACAGTATTTTTAGTGATGTTGCTGAGATTTCTGAGGATGATGAACCTGACGCACCTTTCGCCATGAGTGGTTGTGTTGGTGTTATCTCTCTTACAACTGGTAACTTTTCACTGTATGGACTAGAGTGAACTACATAACAAACAAAAAAGTGATAATTTTTGAAGATATCTATCCATGGACCAGACTCCAGAACGAGCAAAATCATGAACTGTCGTTGCTGCGTTATCATATACTTTTCCGAACACTGCTGAAACTTAGAATTGGATCATCACACGCCCTGGATGGCCTCTAAGCCATTTTTCCATTTCATCTATGTAGTAACTGCTCAAATGGTTGTAGAAAGACACATCTAAAGGTTGCAGTCTATGCAAGCAATATCACTCCGTCCTCCTGAGTTATATGTAGTACTTCTGGATCTTTTGTGTGGGTTGTGTGACCATCAGAGAAAAGAGGAACCTTATGCTTCTTCGGAGGTTTCACATGTTTCAGATATTTCATACACAACTCATTGTTTATGTATCCATTATCCAAATTAAAAGCTAAGACTGTCCCAGGCGGTGCTCCGTCTTTCAGTTTATCTTCAACACGAGAACACTTGAAGATCAGCATGTATCGTATGTTTTGTCTAGCAGTACTGAAGCAGCAAACAGCAATAATCGTTGTGACACCCCGCTGCCTTTTTAGCAATTACTTTCCTTGTCCTTTTATGTACAGTGGAACACCCAGTTTCATTGACATTAACATCGCAGACGCTTTCAACTTGTTCTCATCAACTACCATGAGAATTACAAAAAACTCAACTGCCTCTTTATTGAAACCAGTGGCATGAGTCGTGGATATAGCCTTTGGTGTTCATAGTGAGAGTTCTTTATGCTTCTTTATAAAACTGTAGTACCTGCCATTTCCCATGGTTGAATTTGTGAGATATGCGTTCTTTTCGACAACTTCAAATGGTATAAGTACTTGGCATAGCACCAAACGTACACTCTTTTAACTGTGGCACATTTTGGCATATCTCTTGCTCCTTTTCAGAAAGAAAAGTCACAATTTCAATGCCGATGCTGACTATTCTTTTATCCTCCATAGCAAACCAATTCTTTCCATCTAAATGGCATTTGAAAGTAGCTTCGGCACACATTACTACATTGAAACTGAGATCACTTGTTTTAAATATGGAAAATAAAAAAGGCATTTGAAATGCTCCAAAAGAATTATTTAAACACACTGTATTTTAAATAAAACAGAATTTAACATTTACTTGCATCATGACCACATTTTATTAGGCTTATTCTTGGGTAAATTTAACAGTTTGTAATTAAACATGAAACTGCAAAGTGCGAACGGTTTTTTTTTTTTTTTTTTTTTTTTTTTTTTTTTTTTTTTTTTGGCTCCAATTTGATTAAAGCGTGTATATGATAATTTTGTGGTACAAAGTATAATTTAACTACCGTTTTTAAATCAGCTTAGCAGAAGAATCTTTAACGGACACAAAGACACATAATTATTAATACAATTTGATTACAGTGATTAATTACATTAAGCAATAGTTTTGCAGTAAATTATATTTATGCACCTATGAGAGGGAAAGGAATGGCTTCTTGCAAGTATTTATTGCCTGTAAAATAACTAATTCCAATCTATTTGTAAAAATCTGATGTGTTTCACTCATAACTTCCTCTACTCTTGTACTAACCATTCTTACAAACTCTTATTCCTATATCTTGAGATCAAATTTACAGAAATTATCTTATTGCTCGTTTCCTTGTAGGTGCAAGTTGTTCTGGGGGGCTCAGTTGGTTAGACGCTGGCCCATTGATCCCAAGGTCGCGGGTTCAAATCCGTCCCAGACCGATGGTTTTTAAGTGTGCTTAAAAACGACAGTTCCATGTCAGTAGATTTACTGGCATGTATAAGAACTCCTGCGGGACAAAATTCCGGCACATCGGCGTCGTTGATGTAATCCCGGAAAAACACAACAAAACACAAACATCTCGTTGTTTACAGTTAATCACAGCTTTACTATTCAAAGTAAATTTTGGAACGCACGCCCATTGCGATTAACACAAAGAGTGCATCAACGTGGCCTATTCTGCCATACTCTCGCAAAGACACCAGCAATTTCTCTAATTTTGAATAATAAAGAATAGTAGGAGAAAAACTAGAAGAAGAACAAGAAGCAATGCTACTCTTTTACGTTCCCATTTTTGGACTACATTTCCTTTTAGCTGTATGAACATATGAAAGTGGCACTCATCTCTTATAATGGAGCATTTATCTCAACCTACCAATAGCAATGCATCTAATAAATGTTGAACGACAGGTCAGAAACTGTTGCAAAGGGTACGAGTAGAAGCTGAGGAAAAACATAATCCTTTCTTCGGCCGCGGTATTATTATTGAGATAAAAAAGAAATGAAACACAATTTCCGCTGCGAGCCAATTCAAAACGCTCGTTATTTCACCTACAGAAGCAGCGCTGATCCAGTCTTAATGGAAACGAAAATCCTGTTAGCTAGTTAGTTGAACTTCATCGCCGACAGGAGGCAGTCCCGAAGATGATAATACCATAACAGTATGTTTCGTTGGAGATTGAATACTGGCTGAAAGAATAAAATTATTGGTGTTTCAATTCCTGCTAAAAGGTCTAAATCAGACGTTCCAATCTGTGACCGGCGGTGTCGTCCAACTTTCCATCTTCACCACTATGTGTTGCGGGTGGTGGGACTTTACGGCGGCAGTGTTACGAGTATAGAAGCTCCTCGGACAACAGGCAAACCGAAAAACAGAACAGGGAGGCTGGGTTAAACCTCATGTCCGAACTATATAAAAAATGTCATGTTATATTAATGTGGTTTTCTCTGCTCACAAAGCCAAAAGAGTAAAGGAGTAAAATGTAGTTGTTTGCTGGGTAAAAATTAGGCTGGTAAATAGAAATAAAAACGAGCTGTAGGTATAATCTGATGCTCCATAAGATAAAATCGAATTTTAATATTAGTTTGTAAACAATTTAGGCGGGGGGGGGGGCGTTAGTGATAATGATAAGCTTCCTTTTGTCTTACTTTACTTTTATTGTAAATTTATGCCCCATTAATACCTATGTCATGGCTAATTACATAACCATCATAATTATATAACCATCATAAGTTCGTATAAATTACTGGCACGGTGCATTATGGACATTTTCTCCAAAATGCACAGTAAATTAACAATGCGACACGTAAAACTTCCACTTAATTGTATAAAATGCTGTAATTTAATGTGGTGATGTGCAAATTAATATTACTTTAAACTTTCCACCCTGCCATTTACATGAACGAGAACTCGGAATTAGGAAAACGCGAGAGAAACTTCAGGTGGATGAGGTAGTTCGCACGCAACTAGCCGTATTAATAATATAATGAAAAGAAAGGTCAACGTTGCCTGCAGTAGACACGCGTCAACCAAGCTTTCTCATGAAACGACGTCACTCTTATCGTTGTTAAAACTACAAACGTCACTTTTTCTGCAGTCTTGTCTTTCGACATTAAATTTGCATGACTTTACAGTGCTTATACACTTAAATCACAAGGTGAACCACCGTCTTACAGTTCTTGATATCAGTTACACTTGAAACTTCTGAAATCCAAATAACTTTTTAATATAAAAGTAATTAACGTGTCTTCCTAATGGTCTCAAGGGAAAAGTTGACAATTTCAATGCGTTTAAAATTGCTGCTAGAGAATACCTTTGCTTAAAATAACAAATTATCCTGAGAAAATTGATTCACTTCTGTAAGTAGTACGAGACTAACTGTTTTAATGGCAAATCATTGACAGTTATATTTGATGACTGCTCGAGAGCTATTTAAATGTATGTATACTAAAGAACTGACAACAGATGCTATGCATTGCACATGAAATGTAATAGACCGATACCTAGGCGTAAAAATCCAGTGTAACTTTTAAACACTCAAGTATTGAAATGTAATGCAATCTAATTGTACCTACCTGCATATTATTGTGACGCAGCGGCAACACGTCAGAGACGCTTAAGGTCAAGGTACCTCACACCAGTAGGCGGCCACGCACCTCAAAGAGGTTCAGTGTTACCTGCTTCACACCACTGCTTGTAAATACGTGACCGACAACAATATAGCAGTCAGAACAAGGACGACAATGAGCTCGGCAGAACACAGCGTTTCCAGGCTGTTCTAGAGACTTTCGACTACCGGCTTATTTACGAGAGTTTCGAGAAAGGGTGAATTTTGGGAAAAATCCTTGTCATTCTCGCCTATATAAGCGAGTCGAGACGGCGAGAGGAGTCGTTAAGTGTTAGACGAGACACCTGTATGCAGTTAGCTTTAAGTGTGTGTGTGTGTGTGTGTGTGTGTGTGTGTGTGTGTGTGTGTGTGTAGAGTCGAGAGAAATTTGAGTGTGTGTCGCCGGAGATATAGACATTTAATCGACGCGTTGGAGTTGTTTGTTGTGTGAAACAGTTTTAGTGAGTATGATCGTCAGAAGCAGTTTGTGAGACAGAGAGATTAGAAAGACAGTGGAGTACGTATCAAGGTTAGGAGAGGACAGAGCAGCTGTGAGATGCAAGATTATAGACATATTAATGTTAAAACAGTACTGCGTTTTTGTGCTTCAGCTTTAGATGACAAATAAAGTGTGAAGAAAAAAGCAACTGGAGTAGGGTATATAAGGGCAAGCTGGCACACTTTTTTATGGGCAAGATGGCCGCCATGCGTAATCTAAGGATTACTAGGTAAGGTGGTAGGGGAAGCAGCACGTTGTAGGTGTTTGAAGAAACCTCTAGGGATGACTCTTAAGGCCTATAGCAGTGTATGTATGCTTATGAGCGTTCATGGTGCCTGAGTATGTCGTTCACTATATCGGTGTATGCCGCCTAACACAAGAGCTTTCTAATTTCATTAAATATATCACCCCAACATGATACCTCACCCCACATCGCCTCACTAGCCTAGCCTAACCTAACCTAAGCCCCATACTTCTACTCGTCTTACCTATCCTAACCTAAGCTAGCTCCCACTCCTTTTACTCTAGTCCTTCATAATTTAACATAACCTAAGCCCCATACTTCTACTCGTCTAACCTAACCTAACCTAGCTCCCACTCTATTTACTCCGGTATTTTATAATTTAACCTAAGTCCATACTTCTACTCGTTTAACCTAACATTACTTAACCTAACTAACCTAAGTCATTACTTCTACATGGCTAACCTAACCTAGCTCCCACTATTTACTCTGGTCTTTGATAATTTAACCTAAGCCCATACTTCTACATGTCTAGCCTAACCTAGCTTAGCCTAACCTAAGCCAACCTATCCTAACCTATCTGATTCCCATTTTCCTCAAGCATTCTATTCTTCTATAACCTTTTCTAACCTTTGCACCATACCGTTTCAGGCTTACACATCCCGCTTTCTTTTGCAGATGTTTTTTTTTTCTTTTTTTTTCAGTAACTTTAGATAGGTACTCCGAAGGTATTAGACCCTCGGACATGCGAACCCTAAGTATTTTCCATACTTTTTACGAAACGCTAATGCTCTTTCGGAGTTTAGTAGCTATTTTAGTCGTTTTTGCGGTATTCTGAAGGTCTTTTTGCGAATTTTTAAAGGTTTGTCATGGATTTTCTATGTTTTCACGTCGTTAGTATGTTTTAATGTTTTTAAGGGGCATATGGAGCCTTTTTAGCGATTTGTTATGCTTTCATGATCAAATTCCATCCTTTTGTAAATGTATGATGTTCTCGTCTAGAGAATTGCTTAGTGTTCCTAAGACTAACCTAACTTAACCACAAACCTCTTTAGAGACATTTCTTCAACGTTATTTAACATTATACATGCTTCTTTTTCTCCTCCCTCCATCTCTTTTTGTAAACTAACATTAAAAAACGTTGTAACCTTGTTATTCAAATAGCTATTGTATTCGTCTTTGTACACTGCTCCAGTATGCTATACAGGTCAACCTCATTTAACGGTTCTCTTAATTAGTTCTGTAACACGCGAAACGCTGCTTACATTCCTTCTAAGACTATCCTAACCTAACCTAACCTAACCTAACCTAACCTAACGCAACCAACATCGTCACCAAAACCACCTATCCTGCACGACCACAACAATCGCAGCACCCCACACCTCGGTCATCACCACCGCCGCCATAAACTATACGAACACCACCATCCTCACCATCACCACCATTCTCACCATCCTCACCATCACCACCTCCGTCATCACCATCGTTACCATCTCTACCATAACCATCACCATTACCACCATCCTCACCATCGTTACCATCATCACCATCACAGTCATAATCATCACCAACACAACCATCACCAACCCCACCTATTATAATCTAAACTGTTTCTTTTGAAGTATTCTTTTACAGCTTTATTCATCATTATTGTTTTTCTAACCCTTTATAGAGCCTTAAACTGGCACTAAAATATGTTCTAACCAATGATGTTGAAGTATTTATAGTTCAGTATTTCTAAGACATGTACAATATCTTTAATAGTATTTTAACACAATCTTCTGATTATATACAGTTAATCAGGGTATACTTACTTTAAGGTAGTAGGGTAGACGCCTCTCCTCTTTTATCTGGGCTGGAGACCAGCACTAGAGTTAAAGTCTAGTGGCAGAGTTAACGCCTCCCTTTATAATTTCTATTTTTATTCTTTCTTCGACAAGCATCATGGGGGTGTGGAGAGACCAGATGAGTAAGCTGTTTTATTTTTCTTCTTTCTTCGTGAAGGCGTGGAGGAGTCAGTTGAGCAAATTTTCATTTTCTACAGGAGACGTAACGGAGAAAATAATTATCTTACGATCTAAGCTGCATTCTCTTATGCATGGGCTGCAACGCTGTAATGCCCGTACGCATACGTTGATATTCCATCCTCTGCAATTACTCTCTTGTCATCATTCGGCGACAGAGCTATTTTATTAGATTCAACTGTAGAAACATTATGATGCTGGGATAGGATTAAGTTCATAGGGGTTCTTACGATTTTCAAAGTTTTAAGGCACTCCATATAGCTATTAAAGCTGATGTATTGCTTAATGGCGCTATGTTTTATACCTTTGATCTTTTTTATCACAGAGCCATCAATATCGAGAGCATACATTTTAGGTCTAAGACCGACGAAGCGACGAATGATTTTACCACTCGCTTCATCTTTAAACTTTCCCAACACTTTCTTGTTTTGTGTAGAATAGCATTTATGGTTAACAGGGTAATCAGCTGTGTCCAGATGTCCAATCATGTGTAATTTATCCTGGTATATATCAGCTGTAGTCACTCGATGGATAAAGGAATCTGTATCTGTATACAACAGTTTAAGGTTTTCAGCTCCATAATATGGAAGTAACACATCGTATTGATACGAATACATTAGCGTCTTGGAAATGTCTAGTACACTCATACCAATGTATATAGGCTTGTTGAACACTATTTTACGAGAAGCCATATGGACAGATGCAAGATCAGGCCCGTATATTGTTCGATCGATAAATGTAGGCTTGGCTATAAGTTTTTCCAGAGTCTTGTCGTTGGTAACAAGGCGTATATCCATTCGATTCCGTATATTCTCCATTGTTTTGCCAAACATAGCGTTGTTAAAAAGTTTGTACAAATCCTTTTCAAAATCGTTTCTTGCTTGCTGCCGTAGACGATTATTAAATTCGACGTAAGGCTTTAACCAACAAGATTGACGGAATTTTAGTGCTCGATGAATCTTTACTAGTCGTAGACCATGACTAAGAGCCTGTTTCAAGGCTATGTAATGTACCACATACTTCTTACGGGATCCGAGATGGGCAATTAGTTTCTTTGAAGACGATTCCCCAGGTTTCATACTCTCAGGCAAAAAGGGTAAATCATTATGAAGTTCATGTAGCTCTGTAGGGTATTCCACGTCAACCTCCAAGATATATCCAAAGCAATCATTCCCCTTCAACGAGCCGAGATGTATATCTTCAGGAGAAACCCACGTAAATCCACCATAAGGAAGGGCGTGACACATAGCCCAGCCGTATTGGTTATTGGCGTCTTCGTATGTAATAAAATGAGAGGGTTTACGAGGATCATACTGCTCCATATAGATGTTGTTAGCCTACGCATGCCGGTGAGAAACCTGGCATAACCCTCCTCTTATACCAGATTCAACCATGAGTAGCTGATCGTAATCAAGAAGCAATTCTAACTCGATTCCAGTATACAGCAGCATAGCATCCCATGTAAGTCCTGGAGAAGTAAAATAATGTGCAGGATCCACTTTATGAGTTTTAAGAGTTTGGTCTCTGAATGTTTCAAAGACATCCGTAAGGAGAAGAACATCAGAAGTTAAGTAAATATCACTGTATTCACCTAAGTTTCTCACATTAAACTGACTCCATACATTTCTAGCATGCTCATAGTCATCGGCGGTAATTTCTTCTTTATTTAATTTATTGTAGAATGCTTCCCTTGGAGGCAGATGAGTGTCGTTCAAAACATCCCATGATGTGAGGTAATCGTAGGGAAACACTCCCTTACGAGTCATCAAGCCAATCTTCTCTTCTCTAAAGTACTTCTCTGTTTCGGGATACGTAGTTAGGTTTTTCACTAACTTATCCAAGCTTGTACTCAGGAAACGGTAGGTATCCACAAACCTGAGTTTAATATCCCCAACATACTTGGAGAATGATATATAACTTTCCTCTGAATTTGGTATAACCTCTACTCTTTCGCTTGTGCAACCTAACTCCTTAATAATGAAATGGGAGTCATACCCGCTCAAGTTATGCATAAACACAGGTATATAATTAGGTGTTTTACAAGCTAGGTTACATTTATTGTGTAAAGATCCTCTGTACACCCCTGTCACGTGATCGTGATCGCGAACCTTCCAATTATCTTCTGTAAATTCATTCCCGCACAGGTAGCATATTGTAGAAGCATCGAATGATTCTTGTTCTTTAGTTGTAAGATTAAGAGGTTTAGCAGATCTGTATAACACACTAATTTTATTTGCCAGATCCATCAGGCATCCCATAAACTTCTGTGCAGCGTCAGGTCCTCGGTAAACATACGGTTCAGCAGGAAGAGTTGTTTCTAGTTGTTCAACACTAGACGACGGTTTCACATAAACACAAAAGCTCATGGGAGAATGACTTTGATAGGGTGTTGTGTAGGAGGTTTCAGGATTAGAGGCGCAGGTATAGTAAGGAGCGAGAATGCTCTCAAAATCGGCGTAGATAACATATGGCAGTTTCAACATTCGTTCTACGTTTTTGAATCTTACAATAGAGTTTTCCTTTGTAGGCATAACGCATCTAGCAATGCCATGTTCTCTACATATTTCTCTGTGCTCTTCTAACTTTTTCATTCCTCTTCGTCCATATTGGTCATCAAAATGGCTGAAACATCTTTTACATGTATATATTTTTCCATGATGTTTAGTTTTCTGACGACGAATAAGCTTCTCAAAATCCTTTATATACACATAGTGATGTCTGTCAGTAGCATCACTCAACAGAAGAAGGTCGCGGTGATCAGTTAATTCTTCATCAACAACCTTTATGGGAAACACTTCATGTTTATCATCCACTCCAAACACATTTATGGATATATTATTGGGTTTTTCAAATTTAGCGATTTCGCCCAAGCTCGTAGGAAATGAGACGCATGAGAAATCGTATTTTTCTTGGAGATCCTTGTACCTGCTAACACGCTGAGGATTCTTTTGAATGAACTTAGCAAGCACAGCATACATAAAGCATTTCTCGTCGCTATAGTTCTGAGGGTTTATACAGGCTTTTTTCACATCCAAAGATGACGGTAGAGTAATATAGCTGCTCCCTCGAAGAAGATTATACTTGTTAATACGCAGTCGAACGCCATCAACACTCAGAAGAGCCCAATTACTACCTTTCAGCTTACTTTCTTCCATTTCAGCACGAAGTTTCTCAAATTTCTTTTCTAAAATGGCATCCAAGTCGCTATCTAAAAACACAGCCTGATTACGCGTTTTAAAGGCTTTGTTAGTAGTGTCTCCAACGGCATTCACAAACTTACATTCAGCCATAATGTTAATTTTCAAACTTTTATGAGCCCGCAGTTCCTTCTGAACAGCATGAATTATACGCTGCTTAGCCTGCTGCAGGTATGCATTTAAATCCTCACTTGCTGGGCATTGGATGAAATATGATTTCAGCCGATCCTGAAAAACCGTTTCATATTCTACAACATCATCTTCATCAGGAGACATTAACAATAATTTATGCTTAGTAGGTTCAAATTTGACTTTCTTAGCATCTATAGCCCTGTCGCAGCGTCCTTCATGTACATCCCTTCGATTTTCAGTACCGTAAACATCACCACAATGCCTACACTCGAAAAACTCACCACATATCAGCTCATGCCTCTTCTTATGGTAGTCGCGTAGAAAACTCTTTTCACATTTGCTGCACCTATAATCTGGTATGGCAGTCAGAACCGATTCCATTACTCCACCATTCCACATCTTTACAATATGTAGTGCAACACTTGTAAATTATATAAGTCAATAAATGCTTACAGCACTTTCCACTGACTCGCCTTGATAACTTGTCAAAGCTATTGAACGGTAATTTCACTAAGAGAGCTAATGTGCTCGACTCTAAGGATAATTCCTGAATACCTATCTAAGAACGAGCAATCTGTATTTATTCTGAAAGCATGCACCTCTCAGGAAACTATATAACTCAAAATCGCGCTTGTGGCGCCTTATACCGGCTTCAATCAGTATTAAAACGTATATTTTGCTTATATCGGAGTAAATTATATATTAGTCATCAACTATCCGCATTTTTATTATTTTTCCCCGTTTTTACGTACTTTGATACGAATCAGGCGTAGAATTAAGACGCGAAACGGTGGGTACGTATCTTTAAGTAACAAACACACTACTTTTAACAACATCAAATGACAGCGATAGAAGCACTTGAACATTATTTAAGCGCTTAAAAAACCAATTTTTCGCTATATTTCATCACTTTCAGCATTAGGCGTTAATTCAGTCCTATGACGTCACACTCATGCATCGACGTAATGTCTGCTCCCTCCAAACATGTTCCTACAAGTCTAATGACGTCACGCAAGGACCATACAGAAGACATAATACAATGACAAAGACATTAACTTTAACTATATATTCCCGCAACAAAATAAACGTATTTGAAAGCGTCTTAACATGTTAACTTCAATGCATGTATAAATAAAACCTCTAATATAACAATAAAAAGAAAGAAAAAAGGAATAAATAAGGAATAAAATAACGCAAAAGAAAACTATCAGCAGAATACACCCTTACAAACGGGGTTATTCCTTATCTTTCATCATTCAGTCAACTAAAATAGGTAAATGACGTCACACAGTAGTAGCGACCTTGTGTCTACACTCCTTCAAAACAAGTTTAGACAGGAAAGTCTCCCCACCCTTGGATCCACGCAGCAACATTATGAGAAGTCCAGCAGTAACCGCCAAGCCATCAGAACGAGTATATGGGACGTAAACGTCCGACAGCGCTTTTCACCGTTTAAGCTTATTTGCATCATATTTTTCCAGGTACTCATCAATCATTGTACTACACACATCATATAGATCACAATATTTAGCGTTGTATGCTATAATTTGTAATGTTTGCGATTTTATACTCCTTTAATGATTTAAATTCAATATTTCTAGCATTCATCCTCTTCTTCTTCTTCTTGTTCTTCGCCCATATTTCCACCTTAGTTCTTCTGTTCTTGTTCACCCTCGTGATAGCAGGGAATATATACGTAATTGGACATTATTAGCTTAAATATTAAAGAAAATAACAGCATTCTCCGTCAATTATATCTAAACGGCTTTTTTCCAAGTTATACGTATTTTAAGGTTCTAGAATCAAGGTAAGCAACGCTTCCCTCAATAAGAACGTTTGATACTTGATTTTTAAATAATATCACTAATTTAAGGTTTATTTCGAGGCTGTAAGACACCTAGTTTGCAAGCTATTTAAATGAACCCTTAGAGATTCGAGCTAGACCCGCAGCATAAAAATTACCATTTTATCCATAAATCAGGACCAGAGCATTTAACTGAAGCGTTTAAGTTTTTATTTCATAGCGCTATCTTTATTGATTCGCGAATAAATCAACTTTGAAGTAATTGCCCCGTCCCGGTAATCGAACTATGAGTCGTAGGGATAACATTTTCTAATATATCGCTTTATGCATCAAGTTACCCTAATTTGTCTTTACATCACCATTCCAAGTGCAACAAATCGCGATATAGGCCAAAATTCAGTAATTCTCCGCAAGGTAGGAATCGAACCCACGATACCTCAACTCTAGCATGTCACAAAATAATTGTACTAAACGAGTTTTACCATATAAAGTTTATTTCAGTCTTCTAGTGCAAGCGATTCTCGAGATAATTAAATTTACCAAATCAGGATTGGAACCCTACACTCCAGGATCTCTAGCATACCACAGGTTAAAGCCCATTACAATACCAATTTAATAAAATTCATTCGAATATTTTATCACTAATGGTTTAGGAATTATCCCAATAATAAGAGTATTGATTGCACCGGAATCGATCCCTAGACCTCCGGCGATCTTCAAAATTAGATCAAAAGATGCGCCATTTTATTACAAGATAATTACCGTTTACCGCATTTCGATATCTCATTTAGTTTAAGAGAAATCAGCGATCACAGAGTAGGGTATAAAAGGGGGTTCTAGGCCAAAAACATGTGTTAACATGTGTTAACATGTGTTAACATATGTTTACATATGTAAACATATGTTTTGACACTTCGTTGTCTTTGTCGGCTTAGCCGCCACAAGATATAAAAGGGAGTTCTAGGCCAAAAAAATGTGTTTACATGATGTTAACATGTGTTTACATATGTAAACATGTGTTTTGACACCCCTTTGTCTTTGTCGGCTTTGCCGCCACAAGAAGCCGCGCCCACCCAGGTGTCCATTACGGGTTTCTGAATGCCAAAGGAGGAGGGGGTGAAGACTTGCGCCCCCCCGCTCCTTCCACTACAGGCGTTATCAAAGGGGTTCAGTCCTGGAGGGTGGGAAGGGATCAGGGTTTACTCCCAGCCGCTGCAGCCCCGCCTCCTTTCCCTACGGGCGTTATTTGACGGGTGGAGTACTGGAAGGTGGGAAGGGATTAGTGCTGCCTTACAGCCGCTGCGTCCCCCGCCTTCTTTCCTCCAAGCTGCTGCGCTGCCCACCTCCTTTCCTCCCAGCCGCTGCGTCATCCACCTCCTTTAACCCCCCTTTTATACCCTACTCTGTGATCGCTGATTTCTCTTAAACTAAATGAGATATCGAAATGCGGTAAACGGTAATTATCTTGTAATAAAATGGCGCATCTTTTGATCTAATTTTGAAGATCGCCGGAGGTCTAGGGATCGATTCCGGTGCAATCAATACTCTTATTATTGGGATAATTCCTAAACCATTAGTGATAAAATATTCGAATGAATTTTATTAAATTGGTATTGTAATGGGCTTTAACCTGTGGTATGCTAGAGATCCTGGAGTGTAGGGTTCCAATCCTGATTTGGTAAATTTAATTATCTCGAGAATCGCTTGCACTAGAAGACTGAAATAAACTTTATATGGTAAAACTCGTTTAGTACAATTATTTTGTAACATGCTAGAGTTGAGGTATCGTGGGTTCGATTCCTACCTTGCGGAGAATTACTGAATTTTGGCCTATATCGCGATTTGTTGCACTTGGAATGGTGATGTAAAGACAAATTAGGGTAACTTGATGCATAAAGCGATATATTAGAAAATGTTATCCCTACGACTCATAGTTCGATTACCGGGACGGGGCAATTACTTCAAAGTTGATTTATTCGCGAATCAATAAAGATAGCGCTATGAAATAAAAACTTAAACGCTTCAGTTAAATGCTCTGGTCCTGATTTATGGATAAAATGGTAATTTTTATGCTGCGGGTCTAGCTCGAATCTCTAAGGGTTCATTTAAATAGCTTGCAAACTAGGTGTCTTACAGCCTCGAAATAAACCTTAAATTAGTGATATTATTTAAAAATCAAGTATCAAACGTTCTTATTGAGGGAAGCGTTGCTTACCTTGATTCTAGAACCTTAAAATACGTATAACTTGGAAAAAAGCCGTTTAGATATAATTGACGGAGAATGCTGTTATTTTCTTTAATATTTAAGCTAATAATGTCCAATTACGTATATATTCCCTGCTATCACGAGGGTGAACAAGAACAGAAGAACTAAGGTGGAAATATGGGCGAAGAACAAGAAGAAGAAGAAGAGGATGAATGCTAGAAATATTGAATTTAAATCATTAAAGGAGTATAAAATCGCAAACATTACAAATTATAGCATACAACGCTAAATATTGTGATCTATATGATGTGTGTAGTACAATGATTGATGAGTACCTGGAAAAATATGATGCAAATAAGCTTAAACGGTGAAAAGCGCTGTCGGACGTTTACGTCCCATATACTCGTTCTGATGGCTTGGCGGTTACTGCTGGACTTCTCATAATGTTGCTGCGTGGATCCAAGGGTGGGGAGACTTTCCTGTCTAAACTTGTTTTGAAGGAGTGTAGACACAAGGTCGCTACTACTGTGTGACGTCATTTACCTATTTTAGTTGACTGAATGATGAAAGATAAGGAATAACCCCGTTTGTAAGGGTGTATTCTGCTGATAGTTTTCTTTTGCGTTATTTTATTCCTTATTTATTCCTTTTTTCTTTCTTTTTATTGTTATATTAGAGGTTTTATTTATACATGCATTGAAGTTAACATGTTAAGACGCTTTCAAATACGTTTATTTTGTTGCGGGAATATATAGTTAAAGTTAATGTCTTTGTCATTGTATTATGTCTTCTGTATGGTCCTTGCGTGACGTCATTAGACTTGTAGGAACATGTTTGGAGGGAGCAGACATTACGTCGATGCATGAGTGTGACGTCATAGGACTGAATTAACGCCTAATGCTGAAAGTGATGAAATATAGCGAAAAATTGGTTTTTTAAGCGCTTAAATAATGTTCAAGTGCTTCTATCGCTGTCATTTGATGTTGTTAAAAGTAGTGTGTTTGTTACTTAAAGATACGTACCCACCGTTTCGCGTCTTAATTCTACGCCTGATTCGTATCAAAGTACGTAAAAACGGGGAAAAATAATAAAAATGCGGATAGTTGATGACTAATATATAATTTACTCCGATATAAGCAAAATATACGTTTTAATACTGATTGAAGCCGGTATAAGGCGCCACAAGCGCGATTTTGAGTTATATAGTTTCCTGAGAGGTGCATGCTTTCAGAATAAATACAGATTGCTCGTTCTTAGATAGGTATTCAGGAATTATCCTTAGAGTCGAGCACATTAGCTCTCTTAGTGAAATTACCGTTCAATAGCTTTGACAAGTTATCAAGGCGAGTCAGTGGAAAGTGCTGTAAGCATTTATTGACTTATATAATTTACAAGTGTTGCACTACATATTGTAAAGATGTGGAATGGTGGAGTAATGGAATCGGTTCTGACTGCCATACCAGATTATAGGTGCAGCAAATGTGAAAAGAGTTTTCTACGCGACTACCATAAGAAGAGGCATGAGCTGATATGTGGTGAGTTTTTCGAGTGTAGGCATTGTGGTGATGTTTACGGTACTGAAAATCGAAGGGATGTACATGAAGGACGCTGCGACAGGGCTATAGATGCTAAGAAAGTCAAATTTGAACCTACTAAGCATAAATTATTGTTAATGTCTCCTGATGAAGATGATGTTGTAGAATATGAAACGGTTTTTCAGGATCGGCTGAAATCATATTTCATCCAATGCCCAGCAAGTGAGGATTTAAATGCATACCTGCAGCAGGCTAAGCAGCGTATAATTCATGCTGTTCAGAAGGAACTGCGGGCTCATAAAAGTTTGAAAATTAACATTATGGCTGAATGTAAGTTTGTGAATGCCGTTGGAGACACTACTAACAAAGCCTTTAAAACGCGTAATCAGGCTGTGTTTTTAGATAGCGACTTGGATGCCATTTTAGAAAAGAAATTTGAGAAACTTCGTGCTGAAATGGAAGAAAGTAAGCTGAAAGGTAGTAATTGGGCTCTTCTGAGTGTTGATGGCGTTCGACTGCGTATTAACAAGTATAATCTTCTTCGAGGGAGCAGCTATATTACTCTACCGTCATCTTTGGATGTGAAAAAAGCCTGTATAAACCCTCAGAACTATAGCGACGAGAAATGCTTTATGTATGCTGTGCTTGCTAAGTTCATTCAAAAGAATCCTCAGCGTGTTAGCAGGTACAAGGATCTCCAAGAAAAATACGATTTCTCATGCGTCTCATTTCCTACGAGCTTGGGCGAAATCGCTAAATTTGAAAAACCCAATAATATATCCATAAATGTGTTTGGAGTGGATGATAAACATGAAGTGTTTCCCATAAAGGTTGTTGATGAAGAATTAACTGATCACCGCGACCTTCTTCTGTTGAGTGATGCTACTGACAGACATCACTATGTGTATATAAAGGATTTTGAGAAGCTTATTCGTCGTCAGAAAACTAAACATCATGGAAAAATATATACATGTAAAAGATGTTTCAGCCATTTTGATGACCAATATGGACGAAGAGGAATGAAAAAGTTAGAAGAGCACAGAGAAATATGTAGAGAACATGGCATTGCTAGATGCGTTATGCCTACAAAGGAAAACTCTATTGTAAGATTCAAAAACGTAGAACGAATGTTGAAACTGCCATATGTTATCTACGCCGATTTTGAGAGCATTCTCGCTCCTTACTATACCTGCGCCTCTAATCCTGAAACCTCCTACACAACACCCTATCAAAGTCATTCTCCCATGAGCTTTTGTGTTTATGTGAAACCGTCGTCTAGTGTTGAACAACTAGAAACAACTCTTCCTGCTGAACCGTATGTTTACCGAGGACCTGACGCTGCACAGAAGTTTATGGGATGCCTGATGGATCTGGCAAATAAAATTAGTGTGTTATACAGATCTGCTAAACCTCTTAATCTTACAACTAAAGAACAAGAATCATTCGATGCTTCTACAATATGCTACCTGTGCGGGAATGAATTTACAGAAGATAATTGGAAGGTTCGCGATCACGATCACGTGACAGGGGTGTACAGAGGATCTTTACACAATAAATGTAACCTAGCTTGTAAAACACCTAATTATATACCTGTGTTTATGCATAACTTGAGCGGGTATGACTCCCATTTCATTATTAAGGAGTTAGGTTGTACAAGCGAAAGAGTAGAGGTTATACCAAATTCAGAGGAAAGTTATATATCATTCTCCAAGTATGTTGGGGATATTAAACTCAGGTTTGTGGATACCTACCGTTTCCTGAGTACAAGCTTGGATAAGTTAGTGAAAAACCTAACTACGTATCCCGAAACAGAGAAGTACTTTAGAGAAGAGAAGATTGGCTTGATGACTCGTAAGGGAGTGTTTCCCTACGATTACCTCACATCATGGGATGTTTTGAACGACACTCATCTGCCTCCAAGGGAAGCATTCTACAATAAATTAAATAAAGAAGAAATTACCGCCGATGACTATGAGCATGCTAGAAATGTATGGAGTCAGCTTAATGTGAGAAACTTAGGTGAATACAGTGATATTTACTTAACTTCTGATGTTCTTCTCCTTACGGATGTCTTTGAAACATTCAGAGACCAAACTCTTAAAACTCATAAAGTGGATCCTGCACATTATTTTACTTCTCCAGGACTTACATGGGATGCTATGCTGCTGTATACTGGAATCGAGTTAGAATTGCTTCTTGATTACGATCAGCTACTCATGGTTGAATCTGGTATAAGAGGAGGGTTATGCCAGGTTTCTCACCGGCATGCGGAGGCTAACAACATCTATATGGAGCAGTATGATCCTCGTAAACCCTCTCATTTTATTACATACGAAGACGCCAATAACCAATACGGCTAGGCTATGTGTCACGCCCTTCCTTATGGTGGATTTACGTGGGTTTCTCCTGAAGATATACATCTCGGCTCGTTGAAGGGGAATGATTGCTTTGGATATATCTTGGAGGTTGACGTGGAATACCCTACAGAGCTACATGAACTTCATAATGATTTACCCTTTTTGCCTGAGAGTATGAAACCTGGGGAATCGTCTTCAAAGAAACTAATTGCCCATCTCGGATCCCGTAAGAAGTATGTGGTACATTACATGGCCTTGAAACAGGCTCTTAGTCATGGTCTACGACTAGTAAAGATTCATCGAGCACTAAAATTCCGTCAATCTTGTTGGTTAAAGCCTTACGTCGAATTTAATAATCGTCTACGGCAGCAAGCAAGAAACGATTTTGAAAAGGATTTGTACAAACTTTTTAACAACGCTATGTTTGGCAAAACAATGGAGAATATACGGAATCGAATGGATATACGCCTTGTTACCAACGACAAGACTCTGGAAAAACTTATAGCCAAGCCTACATTTATCGATCGAACAATATACGGGCCTGATCTTGCATCTGTCCATATGGCTTCTCGTAAAATAGTGTTCAACAAGCCTATATACATTGGTATGAGTGTACTAGACATTTCCAAGACGCTAATGTATTCGTATCAATACGATGTGTTACTTCCATATTATGGAGCTGAAAACCTTAAACTGTTGTATACAGATACAGATTCCTTTATCCATCGAGTGACTACAGCTGATATATACCAGGATAAATTACACATGATTGGACATCTGGACACAGCTGATTACCCTGTTAACCATAAATGCTATTCTACACAAAACAAGAAAGTGTTGGGAAAGTTTAAAGATGAAGCGAGTGGTAAAATCATTCGTCGCTTCGTCGGTCTTAGACCTAAAATGTATGCTCTCGATATTGATGGCTCTGTGATAAAAAAGATCAAAGGTATAAAACATAGCGCCATTAAGCAATACATCAGCTTTAATAGCTATATGGAGTGCCTTAAAACTTTGAAAATCGTAAGAACCCCTATGAACTTAATCCTATCCCAGCATCAT
The DNA here is from genome assembly GCA_030765045.1 of Tenodera sinensis. Classification (NCBI taxonomy): domain Eukaryota; kingdom Metazoa; phylum Arthropoda; class Insecta; order Mantodea; family Mantidae; genus Tenodera; species Tenodera sinensis. The sequence continues at coordinate 64,901,161 of CM060971.1, forward strand.
AATGTTTCTACAGTTGAATCTAATAAAATAGCTCTGTCGCCGAATGATGACAAGAGAGTAATTGCAGAGGATGGAATATCAACGTATGCGTACGGGCATTACAGCGTTGCAGCCCATGCATAAGAGAATGCAGCTTAGATCGTAAGATAATTATTTTCTCCGTTACGTCTCCTGTAGAAAATGAAAATTTGCTCAACTGACTCCTCCACGCCTTCACGAAGAAAGAAGAAAAATAAAACAGCTTACTCATCTGGTCTCTCCACACCCCCATGATGCTTGTCGAAGAAAGAATAAAAATAGAAATTATAAAGGGAGGCGTTAACTCTGCCACTAGACTTTAACTCTAGTGCTGGTCTCCAGCCCAGATAAAAGAGGAGAGGCGTCTACCCTACTACCTTAAAGTAAGTATACCCTGATTAACTGTATATAATCAGAAGATTGTGTTAAAATACTATTAAAGATATTGTACATGTCTTAGAAATACTGAACTATAAATACTTCAACATCATTGGTTAGAACATATTTTAGTGCCAGTTTAAGGCTCTATAAAGGGTTAGAAAAACAATAATGATGAATAAAGCTGTAAAAGAATACTTCAAAAGAAACAGTTTAGATTATAATAGGTGGGGTTGGTGATGGTTGTGTTGGTGATGATTATGACTGTGATGGTGATGATGGTAACGATGGTGAGGATGGTGGTAATGGTGATGGTTATGGTAGAGATGGTAACGATGGTGATGACGGAGGTGGTGATGGTGAGGATGGTGAGAATGGTGGTGATGGTGAGGATGGTGGTGTTCGTATAGTTTATGGCGGCGGTGGTGATGACCGAGGTGTGGGGTGCTGCGATTGTTGTGGTCGTGCAGGATAGGTGGTTTTGGTGACGATGTTGGTTGCGTTAGGTTAGGTTAGGTTAGGTTAGGTTAGGATAGTCTTAGAAGGAATGTAAGCAGCGTTTCGCGTGTTACAGAACTAATTAAGAGAACCGTTAAATGAGGTTGACCTGTATAGCATACTGGAGCAGTGTACAAAGACGAATACAATAGCTATTTGAATAACAAGGTTACAACGTTTTTTAATGTTAGTTTACAAAAAGAGATGGAGGGAGGAGAAAAAGAAGCATGTATAATGTTAAATAACGTTGAAGAAATGTCTCTAAAGAGGTTTGTGGTTAAGTTAGGTTAGTCTTAGGAACACTAAGCAATTCTCTAGACGAGAACATCATACATTTACAAAAGGATGGAATTTGATCATGAAAGCATAACAAATCGCTAAAAAGGCTCCATATGCCCCTTAAAAACATTAAAACATACTAACGACGTGAAAACATAGAAAATCCATGACAAACCTTTAAAAATTCGCAAAAAGACCTTCAGAATACCGCAAAAACGACTAAAATAGCTACTAAACTCCGAAAGAGCATTAGCGTTTCGTAAAAAGTATGGAAAATACTTAGGGTTCGCATGTCCGAGGGTCTAATACCTTCGGAGTACCTATCTAAAGTTACTGAAAAAAAAAAGAAAAAAAAACATCTGCAAAAGAAAGCGGGATGTGTAAGCCTGAAACGGTATGGTGCAAAGGTTAGAAAAGGTTATAGAAGAATAGAATGCTTGAGGAAAATGGGAATCAGATAGGTTAGGATAGGTTGGCTTAGGTTAGGCTAAGCTAGGTTAGGCTAGACATGTAGAAGTATGGGCTTAGGTTAAATTATCAAAGACCAGAGTAAATAGTGGGAGCTAGGTTAGGTTAGCCATGTAGAAGTAATGACTTAGGTTAGTTAGGTTAAGTAATGTTAGGTTAAACGAGTAGAAGTATGGACTTAGGTTAAATTATAAAATACCGGAGTAAATAGAGTGGGAGCTAGGTTAGGTTAGGTTAGACGAGTAGAAGTATGGGGCTTAGGTTATGTTAAATTATGAAGGACTAGAGTAAAAGGAGTGGGAGCTAGCTTAGGTTAGGATAGGTAAGACGAGTAGAAGTATGGGGCTTAGGTTAGGTTAGGCTAGGCTAGTGAGGCGATGTGGGGTGAGGTATCATGTTGGGGTGATATATTTAATGAAATTAGAAAGCTCTTGTGTTAGGCGGCATACACCGATATAGTGAACGACATACTCAGGCACCATGAACGCTCATAAGCATACATACACTGCTATAGGCCTTAAGAGTCATCCCTAGAGGTTTCTTCAAACACCTACAACGTGCTGCTTCCCCTACCACCTTACCTAGTAATCCTTAGATTACGCATGGCGGCCATCTTGCCCATAAAAAAGTGTGCCAGCTTGCCCTTATATACCCTACTAACTGGACTTGGCATTTGTCACATTGATGTCAGACGTGGAATTTATTCGTCTTACGCAGGGAAATATTTTATTTTGTTTCTTACAATGTTTACAGTGCTTTGTGGCTACTAGTGAACTCAGTGAACGCAATCCGATCCAATCCAGTCTTCACTCGCTTTACACAAGGAGCGACCTGCAGGTTAAGCAGTGGTCTGTCAAGACGTTTTGAAGGGCCCACCGAGAGCTCACAATCCGAGATATCCTTTGATAACTATAAACTTAAATTTGTATTTCAGAGTCTGAGGTTCATAAATAACCTTCCTGCAACAATCTCATTCGGAAGCAATTTTGTAATACTTTATATGTGATGCACGCTATTAATCGCTTGAATGTTTTTAAAAAATGTCAACACTTTAAACGCGTCTATTGCTCATTCAGAAGATGGAATAAAAGGATCAGTATACAGCTACCCACTTAAAAACATTTAACTATCAAACAAAATTGATGTAAAAATCTGAGATGTTGCACCCACATGACTTTCTGTACTCCTGTACAAACTATTGTTGCAAAAGGGTATTCTTCTATCTACTTTAGGTTAATCGAGATTAACATTAGCAGAAATTATCTTATTGCTACTTCTCTTGTAGGTGCAAGGGGACTAGGAATACAGTAGGCTTTAAGCAACACTCAAATCTTTTAAGAAGTGATCGCTATGTGATGACTTTAAAATTCAATTCTTTTAGCATGTCCAGCATTTAAGAAAACAATAACAAACGAATGGCTTCCCATTTGATAAAAATATAAGTATTGGAAAATTCAAACATTTACAAGGAATATCTCGGAAATACTTCACTACACAAAAAAGTGACCAGTTGTGTTTTAATGACATCTATATTTTTATATAGTAAGACTTTATCTCTTACCATTACCAGTTATGCAAAAGTCATACAGAATAAAGAGGACTTCTGAGGAAATTATCTTAAACTATTGCATTTTAATACAAACTATTAGATCCATTTTTGAAAAACTCAAAATTTTCCATGTAAAGCGTTGTCTGGAGTGGGGAATTTTTTTGAAAATTCTTTTGTCGTATCCTTGGAAAGTGTTCAATTCAAATACTAGGATTGGTATTTTGCGCAAGCTTTCACAGCTGGTGCCAATATATAGAAAATGCTTATCCGGGCTTGTGGGCCGTGGTCTGTCGAGGAATCTCCTTCCAGAAGGCTGCGTGTCAGTCGTCGCCGAGACTAGCAGAGTACTACGGTCACACCACTGAGGATGTTCGACGCAGCTTCTAACGAAATGTCTGGAAGGAGATTTTCCATTAGACCATGGCCCACTAGCCCGGATAATCATTTTCTATTCAACCGACTTTTCGTTTTTAAGTTATGCTGTTCACAGACACACTTACACAGACACACACACAGACACACACACACACACAAGCACACGCACACGGGGAGAGAGAGAGAGAGAGAGAGAGAGAGAGAGACAGAGAGAGGGAGGGAGGGAGGTAAGACTCATGGAATCTGAAAACGTTTTTCCAGTGAAATTTCTATATCGAATTTCTCTACGCAGTAGAGAAAGTGGAAATGCTTTATTGTGATGGATGAAGGATGCTAATATTATCAAAGTATATTGATTTATGGGGAATATTCAGGCTCTTTCTTGCCTTCGTTCACGTCCATGATACGAGAAGCGCGTGGTTATTCCAGAAACCCACAATCATATCAAGGTCCCATTTGGACTGGTATTAGAACGATTTTCACGGTGGGTGCTCCCAAGCCGCGACCGGATAATCGGATTTAATGGCAAGATGGAGAATTTCCACAACGCACAGATGGATGAACAAATTCAATAGCCGTAATGCTTCCTTTTCCTTACCTTCGGTATTCTGCTTAGCAAGGCTGTTCTTTCTATTTTATTCGAAAGTAGGAACATTTAGAATTACAGAGCACTGGTGAATTATTAGTACAACTCTTCCGAAATGTGTTGCCATTTGGGAAAAAGGGGCGACTTAAATGGGGCAGTCATATAGAAAACTAGCTGGTTAACTAAGCCAATTTACTTTCACAATATATAATGGAGAGCATACACTTTGTTTACTGAAGGAGAGATCAAAAGACCCAATGTTAAATTTACCAGATTTATGACCCATTATCTCACAAACTGTTTTACGTATCAGATTGAAAAGTTTACATGCTCTACATGCAGGTCTTCGAAATAGACTGATTTATTTTTCAACAAGTTTGTTTGTTAAGGAATGTAGAAATGTTTTTAATTATACCATTTACTGATCACAATATATCGCCAATTAGTTATTGAAAAAATAACCAGTACGCTATTAACATCAAAGTAGATCCAAATCAGGAATTAAAGGTTTGTTCTATCATCTGAATACTAATTTGCAGCGTTTGTTTAAACAGCCACTTTCGGAACGCAATCCCGCTGCATATCCCAAACTCCTAACAGATGTTTGTAAGGCTGTTTTTCTTACCTTTGATGCACCGTAAGTCATCGGCACTGCCGACTCCCTGGGCTGCCAGTCTCCCTCTGGTTGTTTGGACCAGGCAGAACACTCAGCGTCGGTCCAGCTCGCAGTATTGATGACTTGATGTGCTGTAATGTTAGTTGGCGAGATGCAAATGACGGGAAGAGGGCAAAGAAATACTAGAGGTGCACTGAAATGAACATATGTGGAACTGTTTTTGACACTGCCTCCTAACTTTAACTGCTCGAGTGCCCCTGCAAGATTATGAGTTCCGTGATGTACTCTTGTATGTACGTCACAAATCTGGACTCTCAGTGGACACAACTGGTGTTTGGATTTCTCCCGAGTCGCTTTTTTTGATCTTGTGGTAGGTAATTGTCCCTGCATCTCGGGTTCAAAATTACCCACTACAAAGTCATCGTTCCTTAGTTTACAAATTTTCCTCTCCACTACTCTTCCTGATCAATGAATGAATGAATGAAAAAGGTATTTGGGCATGTTTTGCAACATGCCCTGGCTGTTATAGGGACAATCCCTCTTCAGCCGCGTTTTTGAAATTTTTGTTGTGTTACGGGGCGTAGGGGTCTTTCGTGTGTGCGTTTTGTGGTTTTATGTGTTCGTGGTGTGGTTGTGTAGGTTGGTGTGTGTGTTCATCTATGGATGTGTGGTGATGGCTTCTACCCTCTGAGAAGATGATAATTTTGTTCTATTGTGTAGTTATGTATGTGTGTTGCTGCAACAGCTCATATGTGTAGTTTTTGTCTGTGTTGTATGTCTATGTTTGTGTTATGTGTGTACGTGTGTTTGTGTTTACTGTGTCAACAATATGATCAACAATATGATGCTTTCACTTATTCAATTGCGCTTACTGCCTGTTCTCCAGCTCATAGTCTTAGGAGAATGAACGTTGTTCTGCTGGTTACATTGCCAAGTTACCTCCAATGTTGTTCGTGCTACGTTTACTCGCTGATAATTTCCTCTTAATTTCAGTTGTAAAATCGTACTTGTCACTAGTTTTATGTCAGAAGTAATGAAAAAGTGGTGTAGAAGTAGATAAACCCCGCCTAGGAGTGGTGTCAAATCTGCTCTGATATCGTGGTTGCAGAACAAAGGGTTTCAGAGTGACAGTTCTATGTGTAAAACAGAACTTTAAAGGATGACTGAAGTAAACGAACTCGTTTGCTTACCCCCATACATATGTGATCTCAACCCCTAGAACAAGCTCAGGCCAAGGTAAAATAAATAGTTAAATAAATGTAACAGATGACATGTTAGAGGAGTTGCATGGTTTAACGATCGAGGATATATGATTTGAGACAGAATCAGACTGGCAGGCTTTTTGAAGAATATTGAAAATATAGACAATGGTCAGTTGGAGAAAAATTGAGTATCTGAAAACATCGTTTACGTTTTATAAGCTAAATATACTGCATTAACTGCAAATAACATTCCGGTCCAGATCGATGGCGAAAAGTTGCGCAGTGGGTTAAGATCGAATTCACTTTTGTATTCATAACACCATAGAAGTGTCAGGTTAGTATCTCTCCAATTTCCATGCAGTCAACATCGCGGGAATGCGTGTTTAAGCACAGTGCTCACTTGCATTATCAGCAGTCTCTTGTTTATGATCGATGGTTTTTAAGTGTGTTTAAAAACGACAGCTCCATATCAGTAGATTTACTCACATGTAAAAGAACTCCTGGGGGACGAAATTCCGGTACACTGGTGACGCTGTTTTGATCCTTGATAGCGTCGTTAAACAACAAAATAATTTTAAATAATTTTTTAAAATAACATTTAAATGTTAAAGCGTTACATTCTTGTGATCATGCCGGAAGTAATCTGTGCGACCAAAACTGTCGCAGTGGATGGCAGATCTTGCGGTTATGCTTTGTCGGCGTTCAGGAACTACTTCACTCCTCTAATTTTAAAAACATCCCTTGCTTATGCTTTGCAGCTTAGGGCTTCATCTCTGGGCTAGGCTTTGGCGTTTTTGTTAGTCATATATTGGCAGCTCTGCAGGTGAAACACGAGATGACATGGCAGTCCTTATGCCGTAATTGTCCTATTATAGAAAGCGCCGTAATAGGATCGGCGGGTCTGTCACAGCCTCTTATAGTTCACAATTTCCGTATATTAAAAACAATACATAGTATAAAAGCATGAGGTACCATTTTGCCATGAGAAATAGTCATTAGCCAGGCGACGTAGGAGCTCTATACACTCAGTCGACGAGAATAGCTTGAAGGGCAGGTTCCTGGAACCTAGTTTTTTTTTTTTTTTTTTTTTTTTTTTTTTTTTTTTTTTTTTTTTTTTTTTTTTTTTTCCCAGCTATCGTAGACGTTTCTAGGCACGCAGACAATTGTGTGAGTGCCAACACTGAAAAGGTAAAATAACTAGTCATTGAAAGGGAAAACCTAATTCATACACATGACGTTCCTATCCCACAAGGCGTACAGAGGTTTTTCTTAGACGTGGCGAATGGCGAAAAGTTGCGTAGTGTGTTAAAGGTCGAATTCACTTTTGTATTCATAAGACCATAGAAATGTCAGGTTAGTATCTCTCCAATTTCCATGTAGTCAACATCGCGGGAATGCGTGTTTAAGTACAGTGCTCGCTTGCATTATAAGCAGTCTCTTGTTTATGAAATCGAAACGTAAGCCACACCATTGGTTTGTGTGACGCCACCCGCGCAGATCCCAGCAAGATCATTCTCCACGTCTAAAAAATACATCTGTACCATGCTGCCACATCCACAACTGGATTTCTGATCAAGAAGCTGGAATTAAAATGCAGGATTTTGGTGACAGAGTATGAAATAACAACACATCGTTACATTAAGAAACATTTATTTTGTAAATATTTTAAAACAATTTTTACTATTTTATTTTATTGGTGCTTGAAATTTTTCCTGGCGTTTTATTTACATTACATTCGAAATACGATATCAATATATATACTCTTACATGCCTCAGTTATATACAAAAATATCACTCCATCAACATAAACAGTATGACTACAAAATTTTTTCTTACATCGCTGAACATATTTTTACAAAAGCGTATGCCTCTAATAGTTTTGTAGAAACCTCATTTCATGGTCACTTTTTATAATTGTTGTTACACCTGCCAGGTGCTGAAGTCTTGCACATAATGTTACCTATGAAACACTTAATATCCTACAGTACAAAATGCCACTGAATCGTTATATTCAAAAGGCTTTCAGAAATGTGTGGAAAGGCGAGAGTTCTCGTTTAGGCCAGCAATGTGCATGCGCAAAGTTTCTATAATAAGCTGTTACGATATCTATTGTCTATTGCGTTGTAACTGCGATAAGTGCACATTTGCAGAACAAGGAAGAAATTCGAAAACACTTGGCGAAGCCGAGTATCTTCACTTCCAGGTTTCTGCAAAGCACTTAGTGCACGAGTGCTGCACACTGTTATTTTCAACGATAGTAAGTAAGAGAAATATTTACGCGAAAATAAAATCAACCACTGTTATCTGTTCAAAAGTAGTACCAAAATCACACCGATTAGCCTCTGCGAAATAGTGATTGATTAGTCACACTTAGTATATTGACTAATCTCAGCAACTGTAGATGAGATGGCTGATTGCGTCGAATAAATTAAATTAAATTGTAAGTAAATAAGGGGAAGTAAACGCGATACATTTTGAATGGCAAAACTCAACTACCAAATATATTGTATGTCTACAACAATAAATATAAATGTCAATACAGTGGAACTTGAATAATTCGAGGCTGAAGGGACAAGAAAAAATTCGAAGTATCCAAAAATTCGAATTACAAAAGTTGCATCTAAAAAAGACATTTTAACAATACAGGTACATATGTCCATCAGGTCTTTTTCGAATCTTTCTATTTCCACTCGAGGCATTGCTTAAAATGTTTTCCTTATTCTTCAGATAAGTTGACAATGTTTTCGGTGGTATCCCGTATGATACCACGATTTCAGATTTTTGCTTCGAACCCTTTTCAGCTTCTCGAATGACGACGACTTTTTTGTTAGTTAGTCTTCTACTAGACACACGGTTTACTAAGAGACATAGTGGCATTGATTTGCAACACGCTAAACACTAGGAAGCCTAAGCGACAACTAAAGGCGCACGTGTTTTAAACAATGGCATGCAGGAGTAGGTACAGAAGCTCAAGGCCGGCAACCGGCTACTCCACCCCACAAGCTGCATTTCAACTGCATTTCGACAAAAACAAACAACTCCGAGCGATGACTTCTTTTGCAGAAACACATGGACGAAGTTATACTAAATTTCCGTGTCTCGATTAATTTTTAGCAGATATTTCTGAACAAAAATTCCGAAAGGAAAATGAAATTCGAATTAAATGTAATTTTCTTCATACGTTAATACAAAATTCAAGGGACTAAGAAGAATCTTCGAAATAACGACGATGTCGAATTATAAACGTTCGAATTATCCGAGTACCACTGTAGTTCGAGTAATAAATGTATTTAATTTATTCTGCGGTAAAAATACAAAAGGCAAAGAGTGCAGGAATTTCAACTTCACACGCACGACAGAATGAGCAAGAAGTGAATTAAAAAATGAAGGAACACTACCGTTGAAAAAAAAAATTGTTCTTTGTTTGATGCTGGGGTGTTGATAGGCCTGCAGATTGGGCTACGCAAACTAACATTGTGATTTAAATTATACCTATATAGGTTTGCAGAGTATAAAGAAGAAATATCACATTTTGAACATCTGTACAAGAATTACGGGTCTACATTATAGAATCGCAAACATACGATCAATCCTGCTCTATTGATTGTGCTTCTGGAAAAAACTTCCTAAATAGACTAAATTTAAAAATTCTCATATTGTGTTTGTTCTCTGTGACTAACTTGAAGCTCAACTATTATATAAGTTAGACTGTTCACAACTATTTGCTTATGGCATTAGTTTGATTAAACCAAATAGAAAGTCACAGTTCTTTACTTCCTTCAACAGATTTGATTGTATCTCAAAGAGAAGGCCCCTTTACGTATTAAAACATCCCTACACGAGTATCTGAGACATTGTCCAATTAAGATAAATGTTATAAATTAAAATTGCAAACAAAACTTGTTCTTGTTCACAGACAAGAGGTGGAAAGAGGTTGTGGTATTGAACAAGATTTGAAATAGATTTTATGTGGCCGTGATTTTCATATTTTTTATGCAAAATTCACTCAACATGCCAAAAGAATATTAAAACGTTATAAATGCGAAATGTGTCATAATTGATGATCTCTTTTTCAAATTAAAATGTAATATTTTAATTAAAATTACAATTAAAACGTGCTCATGGAGTGCTCATTTAAGTGTAGCAAAAGTTTGAGTAGTCATATGGAAGAAAATGCTAAAACAATTTTTCCCTCCCCTTCAAGTCGTTCGTAAATGTATAGTCCTGCCTCTACTGACCAAGCATTGCCAGCAGACTTGAAGATTCAAGTGAAAATGAAAAGTAGCATTTTTCGAGTTTTAATTTTTTTAGGGGAATGGGGCCTAAAATGGCTTCCTTCGGGAAGTTCCCTTGCAGATTTACGGCACGTAACAGAACCTTAGCCTTATAAAGAGGCCTCTGATCCAAATTGAGTGGCCTTTCACATCCAATATATAATGGACGCTGATAACGTTACAGTTAAATAAAGAGTGCTCATAAATAGAAAAAATTAACAATAAATAATAATAATAATAATAATAATAATAATAATAATAATAATAATAATAATAATAATAATAATAATAATAATAATAATAATAATAATAAATAAATAAATACATACATACATACATACATACATACATACATACATACATACATACATACATACATACATACATACATACATACATACATACATACATACATACATACATACATACATACATACATACATACATACATACATACATACATACATACATACATACATACATACATACATACATACATACATACATACATACATACATACATACATACATACATACATACATACATACATACATACATACATACATACATACATACATACATACATACATACATACATACATACATACATACATACATACATACATACATACATACATACATACATACATACATACATACATACATACATACATACATACATACATACATACATACATACATACATACATACATACATACATACATACATACATACATACATACATACATACATACATACATACATACATACATACATACATACATACATACATACATACATACATACATACATACATACATACATACATACATACATACATACATACATACATACATACATACATACATACATACATACATACATACATACATACATACATACATACATACATACATACATACATACATACATACATACATACATACATACATACATACATACATACATACATACATACATACATACATACATACATACATACATACATACATACATACATACATACATACATACATACATACATACATACATACATACATACATACATACATACATACATACATACATACATACATACATACATACATACATACATACATACATACATACATACATACATACATACATACATACATACATACATACATACATACATACATACATACATACATACATACATACATACATACATACATACATACATACATACATACATACATACATACATACATACATACATACATACATACATACATACATACATACATACATACATACATACATACATACATACATACATACATACATACATACATACATACATACATACATACATACATACATACATACATACATACATACATACATACATACATACATACATACATACATACATACATACATACATACATACATACATACATACATACATACATACATACATACATACATACATACATACATACATACATACATACATACATACATACATACATACATACATACATACATACATACATACATACATACATACATACATACATACATACATACATACATACATACATACATACATACATACATACATACATACATACATACATACATACATACATACATACATACATACATACATACATACATACATACATACATACATACATACATACATACATACATACATACATACATACATACATACATACATACATACATACATACATACATACATACATACATACATACATACATACATACATACATACATACATACATACATACATACATACATACATACATACATACATACATACATACATACATACATACATACACAGCTGCTTTACACACTGACAGCAGAATCACTCTTGATTCATTACGGAACTCTAACAGCCATCTTCACCTTATTGAACAAATAAGAAAACAAATAAGGCAACTAGAAGCACACAGCTGGATTATCTACTTCACATGGGTCAAGGCTCACGTCGGAATTGAAGGGAACGAGCTGGCTGACCAACTGGCGAAACAGGCAGCGAACAACAAGGACCTACCAGTTAGTTTCGACAGGATACCCGTGAGTGACATCATGCGAAAGCTACATGAAGAAAGTGTGAATCAGTGGGAAAGTGAGTGGCGAAACACCAAAAATGGAGCAGTGACTAAATCTTATTTCCCCACAGTGGCAGATAGATTACGACTTAAATTTCCACTTACTGGTAAAGTCACAACTTTCCTAACCGGACATGGCAGACTTAATTCTTACTTTTACAGATTTAAGATAAAGGACTCTCCAATGTGCTCCTGTGGAACAGCAGAACAGACCGTAGTACACGTTTTATTTGAATGTCCAAAACTTGACAGTGAAAGAATCAAATTCAAGAAAGCTATGTTAAACAAATATGGAAAATGGACATTCCAACAACATAAATTAGTAACGGAATACACAACTGAATTTATTGAATACCTAAACACAATAGAACTGGATAAACTCTAGAGTGCAACTAACGATATCCCATAAGTTAAACTATGTATTAGTATATTTATTAAGCATGTACTATAATGGCATGTAGTATTACGTTTTTTGTAATGGAACATGCCGAAAATAAAGAATGTTTATATTAAAAAAAAAAATACATACATACATACATACATACATACATACATACATACATACATACATACATACATACATACATACATACATACATACATACATACATACATACATACATACATACATACATACATACATACATACATACATACATACATACATACATACATACATACATACATACATACATACATACATACATACATACATACATACATACATACATACATACATACATACATACATACATACATACATACATACATACATACATACATACATACATACATACATACATACATACATACATACATACATACATACATACATACATACATACATACATACATACATACATACATACATACATACATACATACATACATACATACATACATACATACATACATACATACATACATACATACATACATACATACATACATACATACATACATACATACATACATACATACATACATACATACATACATACATACATACATACATACATACATACATACATACATACATACATACATACATACATACATACATACATACATACATACATACATACATACATACATACATACATACATACATACATACATACATACATACATACATACATACATACATACATACATACATACATACATACATACATACATACATACATACATACATACATACATACATACATACATACATACATACATACATACATACATACATACATACATACATACATACATACATACATACATACATACATACATACATACATACATACATACATACATACATACATACATACATACATACATACATACATACATACATACATACATACATACATACATACATACATACATACATACATACATACATACATACATACATACATACATACATACATACATACATACATACATACATACATACATACATACATACATACATACATACATACATACATACATACATACATACATACATACATACATACATACATACATACATACATACATACATACATACATACATACATACATACATACATACATACATACATACATACATACATACATACATACATACATACATACATACATACATACATACATACATACATACATACATACATACATACATACATACATACATACATACATACATACATACATACATACATACATACATACATACATACATACATACATACATACATACATACATACATACATACATACATACATACATACATACATACATACATACATACATACATACATACATACATACATACATACATACATACATACATACATACATACATACATACATACATACATACATACATACATACATACATACATACATACATAAATAAATAAATAAATAAATAAATAAATAAATAAATAAATAAATAAATAAATAAATAAATAAATAAATAAATAAATAAATAAATAACTAAATAACTAAATAAATAAATAAATAACTAAATAAATAAATAACTAAATAAATAAATAACTAAATAAATAAATAAATAAATAAGTAAATAAGTAAATAAGTAAGTAAATAAATAAATAAATAAATAAATAAATAAATAAATAAATAAATAAATAAATAAATAAATAAATAAATAAATAAATAAATAAATAAATAAATAAATAAATAAATAAATAAATAAATAAATAAATAAATAAATACATAAATAAATAAATTTAATAATAATAATAATAATAATAATAATAATAATAATAATAATAATAATAATAATAATAATAATAATAATAATAATAATAATAATAATAATAATAATAATAATAATAATAATAATAATAATAATAATAATAATAATAATAATAATAATAATAATAATAATAATAATAATAATAATAATAAGCCACAAGATTAATGACTTTGGAATGCATGTAAATTCTTATCAACAAATACTTAGGAGAATCCTTCGGTATAAACTTCCATATCAGTATGCGGAAAGTACGTGCATATATTATCATGATAGTGCTCTTATGGCTTTTTTGCCCTGACCTTGCATTGGACAGGACTTACTTATGCATTCAAAGATGTTCATTAGGTACCTTCTGTTCATCTGCCAGTCAAAAATATGTTCAATCTAATACTGTAAACATCAGTGAGATATGTTTAATACCAATGTGAAAGTTAAATCTCATTAAAACATAATTATTTATTTCAGGTTTTCTATTTCAGTGAGAATAAACAAAGAGAACTGGGTGTTGGGAAGTTTTATTGCAGGAGCTTGCCTTTGAAGCACTATGTGGAAATTGTCCGCCCATAAAAAGGTCTTAGTTCCCAATTCCCATGCTCTGCAACTTCACAAGTTATGAAAGTTTCATCACAATCCGAAGCCGGGATGGCGGTTACTTTCTGTTTCCTCGCTGAATAAAGCCGCGTTCCCAAGGCAACAGCTTTCTAGTTTTATTCAAAGTTGCTGAGCATTTTATGATGTAGAGAGCTTATCTGCTTCTAAATATGAAAGAGTCTCATTCATTCCCCGAACGTACGAGCTATATTTCATACTTTTTAGATGCGTTTTCATCTTGTGAAGGATAAACATAACCTAATTTTAAAAGTTGGTGAATTCGGATTATTAGCTCCAAAATGCTACGTCGTTGCCTTACAAACATGAAACCGAGTGGGATGGCTCAGGCGGTAACATGTGTGGCCGTATTCGGGAGGTCGAGGGATCGATCCCGGGACCGACATTTCTGACGCATGGTTTTTTTTTTTTTTTTTTTTTCGGAGGTTTCCCCGGGTCGCCAAGCGAATCCTGGGAAGAATTTCCATATCCTCCTAATTCAATGTCCCTTAATTTCGTTACATTAATCATTTCATTTCATCCCTGACAATAAAATAAATTTTAGTGTTGAAAAACGTGGTAGCAGATTAGTATATGATTTTTTCATTTTGCAAATATCAATTATAGCGTGATGATAATGATTATATTCAAGTAAATGATAATTAATAAGTAATTATTATATGTTTTAAGGAAACACATAAGCATACCTAATATAACGATCTTGCCATATTTATTGATATTTGTTTGTTAAAATGTCGCCTAATATTAAAATGAGGTGTCTGGCGCAATGAATAATCACAAGTTAAACAAAATACTTTTTCATTATGTTAAGTACAAAAATAATCTTCCCATTCTTGATGAAATGCGCGCATAGCTATTATGAACGTCCGTCCAATACTGTTTACTAGTTTCAGCTGCACCGTGTAACATATTGGTATGGATGGAGCTACGCAGCTGAGTAGACCGGTCCTTGGAGACAGTTAAAGACACGGCTGCTCTAGATCACATCTGCTCAATCATGTGGCTACTAAACACATCGGCCAGCATTGGTGGTCTGACAAAAAGTTATGCTCCTACTCCACAAACTGCTGCCGAAGTCTGAATCATTCCGTATTTTTGCAAGTTTGCATCCTTTGAAAACGTAAAATATTTCAATGCCACAACTGATCTGGCTTAATGCCAACAGCTACGAGATCAAATGATTCGTTGCGAACATAAAGCTGCATTCAAGCGAGCAGAGTCATTCGGAATATTCACAAGGCAGCGATTTCACTTACAAACATGAGATATTGGTATGTATGTGTGTTTACTAAAGGGTCAGAAAAATCCGTTTATAATGTGCGTCTTTATGCAGGACGTTAATAGACAATACAAGATCTCTCCACGTCATAGGCTTGCTTTCGATTTGAGCTTTATAAGCAAGCTATGTTGTAAAATGCGAATATTATACAATTTAAAATGTAAAAGAAATGAACACATACAGTGCTGCAATAAAATTATCTTTATGTAACTGTTGAACATCACAAAATCTCTCAATGTCATATCTTAAGAGCAAAATACAACAGAAATTGAGTTTTGGTGAACTGTAATTGGCGTAATTTGTTCGTGTATTTAGAAAAGCTCAAGCTGCATTTCGGTGCGAAAAAGTAGCCCCTTCCTCTAGATTGTGATTGTATTTTTTATTTCGTATGGTTACCACATATATCTAACACTGGACTCCATACAGGGTTTATCATCTTTCTCTATTACTTCCCGGGTTCGATCCCAGGGACCCGCATGTGGTATTCGTGGTGGACGAAGCGGCGTCAGGGCGGGTTTTCTCCGGGTGCTCCGGTTTCCCCCGCCATGTCATTCCACCGGTGCTCCATCTTCATGTATCATCAGTGTCACCGCCTGCGGTGCCGTAGTAGTAAAAGCGGGCGTTAAACACTACAACGTTCTCTATTACTTCCCAAAAATAACTTTCTAGAAACAAACGTGAATCAATAAGCAATTCCGTATCCGAATGGGTCAGAAATATCCTCTTAATGAAATATTCACGATTGGAGTAAACAACTAGAGTGGTCTAGTTCAGTGAAACGTGATTAGCAGGGTTCGAACCTTCATATAGCTTTCGTGAAATGAGGTAATCGCAAGTTACCTCCACATGGGCAGAGCGTCACGTCATCGCGTGAGTACATGAAGCACAAAGCACACTGCCTATAGCTTTTTGTAGTGTTTAACGCCCGCTTTTACTATATACGGCACCGCAGGCGGTGACACTGATGATACATGGAATTAAGATGGAGCACCCGTGGAATGAGATGGAGGGGAAAACCGGAGAACCCGGAGGAAACCCGCCCCGCACCGCTTTGTCCACCTGCCTACAATTAATAGTGTCTCTCGAATGTGTTCATTAGTTACACACAGCAAAATGCCTGCAGCAGGAAAATCGAAATATTCACTTACTGCTGAACTTGTGCAAGAATTTGGGAGTGAATATTTTACTGCAAATGTTGACAACGTTGAACGTAAGTCATACGTTCCTTCATCGACTGTACCTTGTCTCCTCTGTGTTGTGATCATGTGACAGACTAACCCTCCCACTACCTATAGCCCAAACCCCGCAACTTTTTGTTTCCTGTATGAAGGTTCGATCCCTAGTGATTAGCGACGCGACCTTGTAGAAAGAGGGGTGGATTACGAATAAGGTACTCCACCTTCTTCTTCTTCTTCTTTTTCATGAATTTAGACACTTGGCCCGCTTCCACAGTAAGAGACCTAGAGTTAACACTATAGCACTTCAGACGTAAGCATGGAAGCGAAGTCTAACATTAGTATTCTTGCTATCGAATTTTTGTCACCCAGAAGCAGTTATTTCGATGCATTAATCGATTTAATAATTATTTTGAACCATAAGCATTTAGATAGTAGTATCAAGATAATGCTGCTGATGATGATAATGATAATAATAAATAATAATTAATAATAATATATTGTTATTGAACCGATTAGTATTATATAAGAGCACTTATAGAACAGAAATACTAAAAATAAACAAATAAATAGGATATTTTTGTCAGTCTCATTAACGTCATCAGGAGTATTATTAACCTAACAATAATCATAATAAGAACATAGGCAACTCATTAGCATGTTATACTCCTCCCATCTTTTGGAATGGCATAAACAACAGAACAGAATAATGCGCAAGGGTCAGTGGAGAGGTAAGGCTTGCAGAAAGCGGAGCTACACATTTCCTCGATTCTACGAAGGCCACATTTTTACACCTCAGTGAACATGCAGCTCTAATTTGCTTATTTTGTAAAGTTGAGATTTGCAAAAATAATTCTTGAACTTACACACAACTAATTCTAGAAAATTCATTCTACGATTAAGAGATCATGCGTTTTGCTATGGCACTTTAAAGAAATATAAGCAGTCTATACCAAACAATTTTTTTATATTTTCAATTTTTTTTAATCTCTATTATTGTTTATCCGTCAGTGAGGTTTGAAACACAAAATAATCTTCTTTCTCTCTATTAGAATATCTTGCACCTACATATACAATTTTAATAGTTTACAAAGTTATACAGTCATATATAATTTCCCTGATAACCTTGGTATTTTTCAGCACTTTGTGATTCTTTATTGTATTGATAACGTTCATATTTAAGTAGCGTGCTCTTTTCTTCAAGCATATTACTGACATTGTTTTTAATTCTTCGCTGAACTGTAATTTTGCTTTTGTACGTAATAATTTTGGACATTAATTATTTTGTTAAAAAATATCAGTCAACAGATAGGGATGGTATTGGGTCATTTTGTAGATATTTGACATAACTAGATACAAAGTATCTCATGGCTGTATGTTCAATACTGATGAGTTATCAGGGAAACTGTGCTTGAGAATGCAATTTGCAGAAAATCAGATTTAATAAAATTATGTATATTCATAATATATTATCTTTTTGTGTTGCTGTATGTGATCAAAGCGTCAGATATGTAGCTTAGGTATATTAAAACAAAAGCTTTACCAAATTTCAAGTATTAAATCCTTTAAAATTAGTTGAGGAAAAAACTTTTGTTCTCTTTAAATAAAATACGGACACCGACATTCTATGTATATTGTTCTCAAGATGAGTAATGAAATATCGACAGATATTTCTTACTTTATTAAAACAGGTACCTATAACATTATTTTATTTCAAAATTGTGCTGACTCTTGTTGCGTATACTATTTACAAATAAAACGATGGTACATATAATATGTATTTTGCAGTAGAATAGAGCATGCGATGTTACGGCCATGGTGCATATTTACATTACGATCTGAATTCCTCAGATTACATTGATTTAGAAATTGTGCCAGTAGGCCCTCCTTTTCTTTGTCGCTTGTGCTTGATTATTTTAAAATATATGTATGGTATAAGCACATCTTATATAACCAGGGCCCAACTTGGTATAAGTAAGACCATGAACAAATGCAGATGTAGGCGATTCCTCTACATTCAGACATATCCTTGCGCCTCCAGGCGAAGTGCAGCCTCGTAAGTGGGTAGGCCGCTGTCGTCCTCTTCTGGAGTCGACTTCTCCAGATGTGTGGGAGTCTGGTGTATCGGCACAGCCACTTCTTCTTCCTTCTTGGTGCTCACTATCAGGGACTCGTAGGCCGGAGGTGGACTCGGCACCGGGACTCTTGGTGGTACCGGTATGGGATCGAACGATGCACAGGACGGGGTTGTGGGCAAGAAAACACCCGAAACTTCGTAGCACTGTAACATACAAAGAATGCCAAATTAAAATCACACGCAAAAACAAGCAATAATCTAATTGTTCTGAAGCAGCTTCTGGCACCTCTAACAACGCCCGACTTACAAGCAAGTGTTTAAACATAGCAGGTGAATCGCCTGTCCCTATTATTTATTTATTCTATTTTTTTTATATTAAGCAACCCTTAAGAGGCAGCTACGCCTTGAGTCTATCTTGATCGTACACTTTTATACTTTACATATTGGCATAGACAGAAGGCGGCTTAACATCTCAGTGAATAAGTGATTTAAGAAGCAAAAGGTATTCGCGATATAACTCCATTCCAAAAACATCGTACTCTTGCACTGACACTTTCACTAGGTTTCTACACAGTATATAAACTGTTTTACAGTTATACATTCTACACACACCCTCTGGAAATTCCTGTTCAACGAGCTCCAATCGTAATAGATACACTTTCAAACTGAGTTAAAACAAACTGGCGAACCTGTGCTAAGGGATAATGGTAGGTTATGGCCAATTAAAGACAGTCCACGTTCATAATGTAGTTGTACAGTCACATCAACACATGTTAAACAATTTAATAATTCAATGCTAGCATAAATTACAGCACTTACTAATTTGTGTACCAACCTAATGGCTTGAGCCATGTTTATTAATGAAGTTAAAATACCAATAGAATCTTAAATTTGCACAAATAAGTTGTAACTAATAAAGTACTAGTAAAGTTACGAATAGTTATGGACAGTTCCTGCATACCTCAGCTAGCATTGGAGTTTAAAAGGCAAATCCTTACAGGGCTGTGATGTTCGAGCGGAATCGTCACAGCCATGTTCTGACGACACGTGTTCGAATCTGGGGCAATGGGTCAAAGTTCTTTTTACCCTCCATTTCACTTCGTTTGACCAATGATAAAACATTGCAAAACAAATTACAAATATTTGATAAGCTGTCATTATTGGGATAGCACGATCTGCGAAGTTCAGCATTTGCATCCACCGAAGGCCACGCGACCGAACTCGTCCATTCTTTCTAGAATGTCTAGAACGTGCAAGACATATCTAAACAACCCAAACGACTTAGAATTAGCTCTCCGTTTACCACAGAGCGAAGATATCGATGAAGGGCAACTACATGAACAATGTGAACACTAAGATGGCGATACTGATGCGGATGATTTGCCACCCGAGAGAAGTTCAGGAGAGTGACATAGAAGATGAACCTATTATTAGAGATACTAAATATAACAGGCATAATTAATGCCCAAATAGTAGCATATAATACAATAGCACAACATAAGTGTAGGTACAATGATCTAGGCATTTACACCTTTTTACTTTCTCTACTACATATACTGAGTAGAGGAAGTATTGTATTCCACCCAATTCGCTGCCAAGATTTCACCGGAAATATGTGTTGAGGCTCCCTGAATTAAAACAAAAGTATTCCTAGAAAAAGGTGTGTGTGTTTGTGTGTGTGTGCGTGTGCGTGTGCGTGTGTGAGGGTCTGGGTGGCTCAGTTGGTTAGACGCTGGCCTACTGATCCCATGATCACGGGTTCAATTCCGACGCAGACCGATGGTTAAGTGTGCTTGAAAACGACAGCTCCATTTCAGTAGATTTACTGACATGTAAAACAACTGCGGAACGAAATTCCCGAACACCGGTGACGCTGAAGTGATCCTGGCAATTGTCAGCATCGTTAAACAACAAAATTATTTTATTTTTCTGTTTGTGTGTCTGTCTGTGAGTATCATAACCAAAAAACAAAAAGTCGATTAAAAACCAAAGTTGTTATGTAAGTTTAATATATTTCAAGGATGCGACCCAAAGATTTTCAAGAAAATTCCTCCACCCTTTACAAGGACAATTTTTGGAAAGTATCGATTTTTCGAGAATGGCTCTAACAATTTTGATTAAAATGCTGTATGTTTAAGATATCTTTAAGGTAAATTAAATGTATATTTTGAATTTTCATGCTATAACCTATGTAGCCCTGTTTACCCTTGATGACTTTTGCATAACTGGTAAACCGTAAGAGATAGAGGAAGTCTTACCAAATGTAGATCTGGCTAAAACACACAATTTATGTCTAAATGAATTTTTCTGTGGAGTGAACCATTTCGGAGATACTTCTTGTTATTTGTATGAGTTTAGTAATACTTATATTTCCACAGAGGTAATATACTTATTCATTATTTTATACCTTAGCCGTGCAAAGAAAACGGAATTTTAAAGCTTTAAAAGATTTGACTATCGCTCAAAGCCTACTGTATTCCCATATTCTCGTTGTACCCACAAGAAAATGAGCAGTAAGATAATTTCTGCAAATGGTTACCTCGACTGATATGAAGAAAGACGAATAAGAGTTTGCAAGAACGGTTAGTACAAGAGTACAGAAAGCCAGGTGAGTGTAACACATCAGATTTTCCCTAGAGATTTCCGCGTTTCTGCGGGTTTACAGATCTAGCTTGAAGAACAAGTTGTTGTTCGATTCACTAGGGACGTCGATGTTCGCTTCATGTATTTTGTAGGCTAATTGAGTTGTGGCGTCAGTTGGCGTCCCTCTGATAAGATACAATTGCCTCTACGCATGGTGTTACAGGCGTAGTGTCACGCTACGCAACACAACATGGAAAATATCAAATGTCAAGGATTCCTGTCGCTTCCTTTTTATCAATAGCTGAATGCATTCCGTAAGAGAGCACCTTGAGAAGGAAACATAAGGGATTGAATATCTTGCTTCATTAAACCAGAGACGGCATCAGTTTTAATTTTGTCCTGGATCTGATGTATTTGTCACTCCAGTATTATAATACAATAGACTCGCAATTGTCCGAGTTAACCTAATGTGGACCTAGTCTACCTCGGATACGGAAAAACACGAAGATATTCTTCTCATAGGTACAAATGACGAAAAAATGGCTTAAAGCTGTATGGCAATTCTGTCTAATTCCTTAAAGTTTTAAAAACTAATAATAAAAAAACTAGCGCAACAGCCCTTCCCGGGCCAAGGCCTACCGCCCGGCCGTTGCATCCCCTACTTCTGTCCACTATAGGCATCATGAGTGGGGTGCGGAACTGGAGGGTGGGACGTGGTCGGCGCCCCGAGCCCTCCCAATTGGTTAAGCGGCCTTCTTTAATATCAAATAGCTCCTCAATTGGACCCTCAGAGACATCATGGGGCTGAGTAAACCCCGTGCCAGACCGCCAAGCTGGGGAAAAATCCCCACGAGGGTACCGGGGATCGAACTCGAGTCCCCGCACCAGAGGCAGGTGCGCTACCTCTGCGCTAAAGAGGCGGACCCCTTAAAGTTTAAGTAAACTAAAAATATATTATAATACTATATGAGTTACTTTTGGCTATATCTGTGGTGTTAACCACTTTTAAAGATTTAAATCGGTGATTGATGATATAAACAAGGATGATACTTCTTCAATTGAAATTCTTCAGAACTAACTCAATGACAGTGCACTAAAAATGAACTGTAAGACATATCTGAAAATTTGAGTATTTTGTTTCACTCTATGAAAACATTACACACGTCAACCAGCTTGTTAATTGAGACAGATAATGAAGTGCATGCCTTTGGGAAATAAAAAAATTAATTCACTCAAAGATCCAAACGTGGACGGTATTAAACAGAAATTTAAAAGTGTTCGAAAACAAATTGTGAATTTCATTGTATGTGTAAAATCGCCAAGGTTTTGGAAGGGGAAGTAGATGTTCATGGAATTGAAAATTGTATTCCAGTGACATTTCTTTCATAACATAATTATGCAAGACTAACTTCATGTCATGTTCCGTTATCGAGACAACCGACATCGCTTTGTGATGGAAAACTTGCAGAAAGTTTTCGTGGTTCGCTACAACAGTGAGTTGTAGTGTTGAGTCCACAATTGCCCTCAGCACAATTGATGAGTGAGTTTTTAACATAAGTATTTAAAGTTTTGTAATATTGAAACAAAATATTTTTGCATTTTAACGAACTTTTTAAAAATATTTTTCCTACATGAAAATAAAGCATTTTAAAGTTTTTAGCACATTAAAACCCGTTTGCTAGTTATTAGTAGTAAGCAAGAACAAAGCAACCAGTAAGTTACTTTTTATTTTCTTCTAAGCATTGGGTTTCATAATGATTAAAATCTTTGAATTCCATGTAACTTGTTGAATTTAATTTGATATTTTATCATTAAATATAAAAAGGTCCATTATTTTAATTTAAATAATGTTCCAAATCCAGTAAAGTACAATTAAATTGCCTTCGTGTTACTTCAGAATGTTGTTTTTTTCTATTTTTATACTTTGGTAAAAAAATCATTGTAAATTTTCGTTTTTGCCTCTAATATGACATTTTATTTGCTGTTATTTAATCAACTATTGTGCTTGTGTATGGTGAATGGAGATAAGAGATCAATGAAGAAGTTATATCTGCTGCTGTCACTTGCATTTGGATGAAAACAGGGTAACTAGTTCTTCTAGACTAGCATTTGTTTTCGCTTTGTTGTGGTAGTCACTATACGTAACCTGCCAAAAAATGGCAAGTTTTTCCAGGCTTCATTAACTTCTAGAAAACGTCGTGCCCTAAAGGGTAGAAAAGGACACTTCGCTCACTTCAATCTACACAGATCTATTGTGGCTGCCACCCCCAGGAGGCAGGGATAAAATGAGGGAACCGAAGGTGTGACACAGGGTCGCAGCTAGACAGGCCACAAAGATGCGCGGAAGTCCCTAACAAGTGCTGAGATCTCTTCATCCCGGCGCCGGGCCCCGCCAAGCAGCCATCACACCGCGGTTCCGGTGTCGTACTGAGTGTCCCCCCACCCGACGGGGGATAAGACCAGCCAAACGCCACCTAGCGCAGTTACTATGTGCAATGTTCCGCGCCACCTGCCCGGCACTGCCAACACTATACGCCTGAAAGTACACGTAAAAGATGAGAATAAGGAAATGGAATGAAGGGAAGTGATGGGAAGGAAACCGTGGTATGAAATAATGCACCCCAAAGTCACGCCCTAACAGCAGTTTGTAAAACGTGTGCTCTCAGTGGTATTTCTCGAATGCTGTTTGGATGAGGTTTACCCAATGACCAACAGGTTTGCGCGGCGGCTTGTAGACACTCCACGTAGAATTTCTCTATTCATTATGCGACAGCTTGGTGACATATGGCAGCGATGAGTTGGATTTTTACAAGTCTAGATAACTAGAGGCGGTGATTCACCACCGTTCCAAACGTCCTTGTAATTAGTTAGGCAGCTGTCTTTTGTTCGATGAGGTGCAATGGGAGGGCGTTACAGTAGGTAACTAAATACTTATCAAATTTTCTGGAACGAACAGTTTTCTATTATCACGTAGTACATTTTTATGTTGAAGATAGGAGTCTTTCCAGACATATTACGTCTTTGGAGTATTGGTGGTTGATGCTAATGCCGTAGGCTCAGCACTAGCTTTTCAGTCTATCTTTAATTTATTTATAATTATACAAAAATATATTTATAATAATATAAAAATATATTGATGATAATATACTCAAAACATTCGTTACCATTTATACATTTTATACATTATGCTATAAGCATAAGGCTACAGCAATAGTCAAGTCATCTCTAAGTTGGAAAGGGAAAAAGAATAGAGATTCGATTTGGAAATGCGTAACGCCACAAAATGGCATAAATTGTGTTCATTAATGAGATCAATTTTGTGTAGTAATATTTTATATGATTCTTACGGTTAAGCGGTTATACAAAAATCATTCCTAATAAGGGAGTATTCAGGGACTATTCCCAGAAAATTTAATACACGTGTTATTTGTCATGAAAACAGACATGATATTTTAATCAACACTTTTGGACCCATTTTTAAGAGACTAAAAACAACGAAAACATTTCCGTATCAGGGGTAGTTTCAGGTGGGGATGTTTTCTTCAAATCTTCATGTCGCATCCTTGGAAGGTCCTGAACTTAATATCAAGTTTCGTATTTAACCTATGAATCACGAATCAATCACTTTTGAGGCTACGCTGTTCGAGTGCCAAACACACACACACACACACACACACACACACACACACACACACACACACACACACACACACACACACACACACACACACACTACATACACAGCGAAGTTCCTACTTTCTCTACTGCGTATAGTAAGTAGGCAAAGTGTTGAATTCGACCCACAATTTCGATGTCAAGATTTCACCGGCAATATGTTTTGAGACTCCCTAAATAAAAAATCTGATGTGTTGCACTCACATGACTTTCTCTGCTCTTGTACTAACCATTCTTACAAACTCTTATTCCTATATCTTCTTCGTGTTAGTTAAAATAAACATTTGTACAAATTATCTTATTGCTTATTTCCTTGTAGGTGCAAGGGGAATATTGGAATACAGTAGGCTTTGTGCGATAGTCAAATCTTTTAAAGCTTTGAGATTCCGTTTTCTTTGTACACGTAACATATAAAAAAATGAACGATGACCCATTTCACGAAAGTTCCAAGTTTTCCGAAACTCACATAACAAGGTATATCTCCGAAATGGTTCACCCTACAAGAAAATTTATTGAGACATAAATTGTGTATTTTAGCAAGATCTACATTTTTGTATAGTATAATTTGGTCTATCTCTAACGGTTTACCAGTTATGCAAAAGTCGTCCAGAGTAAATACGACTACAGGGGCTATAGCCAGAAAATTCAAGATATACATTTCATTTGTCATCAAAAATATCTCAAATATATGACATTTTAATCAAAATCGTTAGAGCCATTTTCAAGAAAATCAAAATTTTCGAAAAATTTTCCATGTAAAGGGTAGTTTAGGGTGGGGCTATTTTCTTCAAAATCTTCGTGTCACATCCTTGAACGACATTAAACTTAAATACCAACTTTGGTTTTTAACCGACTTTTCGTTTTTGAGCTATGCTGTCCACAGACTGACAGACTGACAGACTGACACACAGACACACACACGGACCTTTTTCTAAAAATGCTTTTTTTGTTTTTTTGGATTCAGGGGGCCTCAAAACATGTATTTCCGGTGAAATCTCGACTTCGAATTTTTGGGTGGAATACAATACTTCCCCTATTTGCCAGTAGAGAAAGTAAAAAGCAGTTTTAGAAATGGTTAGCTTGCCTAAGGTATGTCTTTCCGCTGAAACCTCGACATTGAATGTTTTAGTTGAGTATAAATACGTTTACATTCATTATTTACGATTTAAACTGTGGAATATATGCGTAGCTGAGATATTTATTTTCTTTTGTTAAGGTTTAATTTTGTGTAAAATAAAATACATTCCCGAGAAAGTAAGTGAACAGAGCGGCATACATTAGGCTTGATAAAGTGCACTTAGTAAACCTTGAGGTAGAGTGGAGACTTCTTTGTGGCATGGGTGGTTGTATACATAGGCAGATGAGTAGGGGAGTTGTAATGGAGGTAATTGTTCCTCAAGAACAGCGGTGCTGCACGGGTATTACGCCTCGATTAAGACCCACAAATCCTCTCTTATCCGTAATAGACAACTCCACCTGGAATGTACACCTGCAATGGTGAAAAACTTCAGCTACTTCAAAAACTCTTCTTTTGAGCACGCAAAATAATAATAATTAATGGTGGGGACAGTATTTTCTTCATGTTGCTTGTGTCATTTCAATAACAATCGGCGTTGAACTTTTAAAAAATATCGAATATGTAATATTCAGGTGATACTCTTTACCTGTTCCTCTGTAAACTATTCTTAAAAATATGTGCTGCATTCACATGACTTTTCTCAAATGTATGGTCGTTATTCACCTTTTTATCACTTGGTCATGCAAATAGTTCAAAATTTGAAAGCTTTAAAAGAATTGACTGTCAATCAAAGCCTACTATATTCTCATATTCCTTTTGCATCTACAAGAAAATCAGCAATAAGGTAATTTCTATAAATGTTTATCTGGACTAACATGAAAAAGGTAGAGAAATAAGAGTTTATAAGAATGGTTAATACAAGAGTAGAGAAAGTCATGTGAGTATAACACATCAGATTTTTTTTTCTACAATTGTTTTTCTTTCAGTTTCAGGGAGCCCGAAAGCAAGGAATGCAATACGTTCTCCAACTGCTGTGTCCGTGGCAGATAAAGTAAAATAATTTTTGGGAAGTTCAGAGCCCTTAAAACACGTATTTGCGTGTGAAATATTGCTAGTGAATTTTTGGATGGAGTACAAGTACCTTCTCTACTTATTGTAAGTGCGTAGGAGAGAAAGTAAAGTTCTGATGTCTTCCATTCAATTCTGGTACTAACTATTCTTACAAACTTTTATTCCTCTATCTTCTTCATGTTAGATAAACATTTATAGAAGATATCTCATTGCTGATTTTCTTATAGATGCAAGAGGAATGTGGGAATACAGTAGCCTTTGATCGCGGACAAAAAGAAACCAGAAAGCTGGGGACGAAGCCCAAGGGCGAATCAGCATGTTCACCTTTCACACTCATCTAAATTAGCCACACTAAATAACGAGGCCATCTGGCTGACAAATCACTACACAAGTAACACCACCAACTACCAAACATATCACCACTCACTGCAACCAGGGGGCACTCAAGACATACGCCATGTTTGTCCCCTGGCACTTCAGTGTCACTCGCTGTTACTGCCACTGGCATTCATAGTTCACCAGAAATGCGCAGATGCTTAATGCGGTACTGCATAGGTGAGGCATGGACCTCCAACTTCCGGTGGGGGTTTCTAGTGAGTAGTGGTACATTGGTTCGAATCCAGTGCGGGGAGTCTCCACACTCTCAGGCTTGCCTGGGGTTAGGTCAAGTCAAGATTTTTTTAGCTTTGAAGTTCCGTACACTTTGCACGGTCAAGAGAAAAAATGTGAATAATTACCTTCCATTTGAGAAAATTTTAAATATTGCAAAACTCACATAAATAACAAGGAACATCTCCGAAATGGATCACCCCACAAAAAGTGCATTTGGACATAACGCGATTTTCCCCATTGCTCCGCTCCGAGATTCAGGTTAATCTGGGTTTGCTGTCCACGCCGAAGTCGTTGACGCCAGATTCAGTTCTTATTTCGGCCATTTTATATCTCCAGTTGCAGTCAGGATTTTGGTATTTTTATGTAACCTGATGGCAAGAAGGACGATCGAGGAGTAAGGTGTGCTTTTATTCATGGCCGTCAGAGTTTTAGATTTCGGCTTTTACCGCAGCGCTCAATTTTTACAACAGAGCTTCTTGGTATTTACCAAGTGCTGTTATCTATTCGTTGGCAAGCCTTACAGAGCTGGGTTATTTGTTCGGATTCTTTGAGTGCCCTTCAGAGCCCACGGAGGCTGTACCATTACGATCCATTGATGCAGCGTATCCAGGACAACCCTTACACCCTCGCCAGTTCTGGCATATGTTTGGTATGGCTTTCAAAGAAACAAACTTAGGGAGGTTAAGCCCTCCCTGTCACCTGGAGGACTTCTTACGCGCTTCTCGTTGCGAGGAAGTGATTTTAGCGAGATTACGAATCGGACAGTGCCGTTTTAGCCATGATCGCCTTTTATCTTCTGACGCTGCACCATCCTGTGCTCATTGTCATGAGCCTTTTACTGTGCCAGTGTTTACACATCTCCGTAGCTCCTAGATCTACCAGCGACCCTGGCTGAGGTGCTAGCAGACACTTCCTAAGCAGCAGAGGACATGTTCCGTTTTATTAGTTTTAGCAGAATAGGCACTCGTGTTTGACTCGCCTATTTAGGTTTTTACGTTCGACCGTTGATGCGAGTTGTTTTATCTATTCTACATGTCATCCTGCACTTTCGTTTTAGCTCTACTTTGCAGTTGTTGACACTGCATTGGTCACGCTTTTAATGTTTTATTGTTTTAGTTTTAGACTTGTGAATTTAGTTTTCACATTTTAAGGCTCACAGTTTTTCTTGGGTACTAATGACCACAGCAGCTGAGCCCCTAATGCCACACCACTACTAATAATACTTCCTTGTTAGTACAATGAAACAACGGAATACAGTAGGTTTAAATGATACTCAAATCTTTTCAAGAGCGTCCACTACGGGACGACGTTGAACTTCTGTCCTCTTTGCATAACCATGAGAAATGAAGAATTGCTATTTTGCCGCTCAAAAAGTATGAGGTATGAGTATTACAACGGAGGAACACATCTCCCATACTGCGACCCGACACGAATGTATTGCGGACTATTACTCCGGTGGGAGGGAGATATGAAGTGAAGGGATACCACAACCCCGGCATAGGAGGCGATGGCAGTGCTACAGAGACGTGAGAAGTTCCCTCACAGTTGATAGTCAAAGCACATACCACCTGAATCTCCTCACTGCTATCCAGAGAGATCGTCGAAGTGACCCTCACGACAATTCAAACCTATAGTAACCTATAACAAAGAATACATCGGAAATTGTTAACACCACAAAAATGTACCTGATATAAATTGTGTAATTTAGGAGACGCATATATTTTGTCTGTCCTGAACCATGGCGCTATGGCCTCTGATTTCCGGCAATTTTTCGGATTTCAAAAACCCAGGTATAGAACTGGTGGCCATTCATTATACTGAGGAACGGGAAAGGCAACCATTCTGATCTTGTGAGCCAGTTTTCCAGCTGGGAGATGCCCGATACAGTCAACTCCTCTCGGATCGATTGAATAATCTCCTAACTCTGCTGTGCATCAGTGTGCATGAGGCCGGCAGTCGCTTTGGTAAGTCCAGGTTCAATCACTGCAGACCCCTAGCACCCGTGGTACCTCTGGAGTTACAACAAATACACTGAGCCAAACATCCGAGCCCCTCCCGTAAGGCAGTTCTACAGATTGGGTTCGACTCGGTGGGATAATGGTACCGTAACCCATAGGAGATGGGTACGTTTCAGTGGTGATGTCCAGGCAAGGTTATGAGACAAGCTAATGTCTCCGGTATTAGCCTGGAGAGCTGGGAGATGGTGTACTGGGTCGTTGTGGCCCTGGGCTAGGTGCCTTCACCTAGGGGCTGATGCGCTTAAGTGGTGTTTCTATTTGCATTGTCGTGCAAGCCCCGGCCGTTGTTTGTTTAGACTCCAGGTATTGCCCCTCAGAAAAGCGCCATGGAGATCACACTGTTATTCCACTGGTGTCAGAGTGAGCCTCGGCTCCACTTGTGGTTTCCCAGCTGCACAATCATTCAGAATGAAGAGCACTTGACAATTTATACGCAGAAAGTTCAAGATATACATTTCATGTGTCATGAGTCATATAAATTATTAAATAGGACACACTTCCAACAAAATTACTTTAATTATGTTTGAAAAAATCAGGTGTGTTGCACTCACGTGACTTTCCCTACTCTTGTATAACTATTCTTACAAACACTTATTCCTCTATCTTCTTCATGTTAGTCGCGATAAACATTTGCAGAAATTATCTTTTTGCTCATTTTGTTGTAAGTACAAGGGGAATGTTGGAATATAGTAGGCTTTGAGCGGTAGTCAAATCTTTTAAAGTATTGAAATTCCGTTGTCTTTGCACGGCCAAGATATAACAAAAGAATAACCATCTTCCATTTGTGTGAAGCATAAGTATTTTAAAACATAAGGAATATCTCCGAAATGGTTCATTTTATAAAAAAATTTATTTCAGCATAAATTGTGTGGTTTACCAGTTATATAAAAGTTATCAAGAGTAAGCAGGATTACAAGGCCATAGCTAGAAAATTCAAAATATACATTTCATTTGCCATAAAAATATTTCAAACATATGACATTATAATCAAAATTGTTAGAGCCATTTTCGAGAAAATCAAAATTTTCGAAACGTTTTCCATATAAAGGGTAATTTAAGGTGGACAAATTGTCTTCAATATCTTCGTGTTGCATCCTTAAAAGATTTTAAATTTATATATCAACTTTGGTTTTTAACTGACTTTTCGTTTTTGAATTATGCTGTCCACAGACTGACAGACAGATAGACAGACAGACAGACATACAGACAAACAGACAGACAGACACACATACACACACACAATGACCTTTTTCTAAAAATGCTTTTTTTATTCAGGGGGCCTCAAAACATGCATTTCCGCTGAAATCTCGACATCGAAATTCTGGGTTGAATACAAACTTTTCCTACTTTTCCTACGTAGTAGAGAAAGTAAAACACTGAATCGATATCACTCCCTCTACCTCCGTATAAGGGGTTGAGAAAGTAACAGGAGTATTTTATTCCCTAAATTGAGCACATTTAGGCTTCCATACATTAAATAGCCAACATGTTTCAGAGAAACCATGCAGGTGGGCAAGTCCCAGGAGAGGAAGCTATCGCGCGTCTCCTTTAAAGAACGAGAATTCTAATCAACTTCTGAAAGAAAGTAGAGCTCTTTTTTACTTTCCATGAAAATGCCGAGCTTAAATTATTCATGCTTGTCTTGGACAGAAAAATGACGTCGTATCTGACCTTTATGTAGCTACTTAAACCTGCCATGAAGGGATTGTGGCGTTGGAATATTCGGTTGACTTCCACCGTTATATAATGAGTGTGCTTATGTCATCAATGCAATAATTACAGTGCAATTTAGTGGATTTCCTCTATTCTTCTCTTGGACAACAATCTCTTCTTGAGAACAGGACATCCAAATAAATGTATTTGCTATCATAATTAAACGTATTGTGAACTTAAAACTTCGCAAAATCTCCCTTAACAAGATGAATTTAGGCTGGTCCCCTAGTTCAGTCGATAGAACACCTTCCTGCCGTCGAAGGTGTACCGGGTTCGGTTACCGACTGGGAGGATTAGAATTTTTCTTTAACTAGAATTATTCCTCATCCTCCCTAGAGTCTGTAAGTATGAATAGGTGTATGTGTGTGTGTGTGGTGTGTGTGTGTGTGTGTGTGAGTGTGTGTGTGTGTGTGTGTGTGTGTGAGTTTAATGTAATAAATCAAAGGAAAACCAAAAGTAATACAACCTCAAAGTTCAAAAACTCCCGTTAAGCGAGTGAACACCATGCTCTTGTTCCAAGAGGTTAAAAGCCACCGATATGATCTCCGATATTAAAAGTGGCATACAAATGGAACATTAGAAAGAGATATTTGGAAAGAAAAATTTTGGTTTTGTTAGAGAGGTTCTCACACTTATCCAGTTGACACGTCTCTGTGTAAGCTCTGAACTTTTATACTATACAGATATTATCATCAGGTTGCCTAAACCAAGACGTATTATATCTCCTTCAAATTTTCTTACAACCTTTTATTTCTGTATCTTCGTGCTACTTGAGATAAACATTCGCAGAAATTATTTTATTGTTTATCTTCTTGTAGTTGCAAGGGGGATATAGGAAAACAGTAGGCTTTGAGGGACTGTCAAATTTTTTAGTTTTCAAATTCCGTTCACTTAGCACAGTCAACATATAAAAATGGATAACGATATTCCATTTGATAGAAGTATAAGTTCTCCACAACTCACACAAATAACAAGGAATGTCTCAGAAATGGTTCACTCCACAAACAATTTATTTTGAGATAGATTGTGTGTTTTAGTGAGATCTTCATTTTTATATAGTAAGATTTTGTCTATCTTTTGCGGGTTACTCAAAAGTCATCCAGAGTAAACAGGACTACATAGGTATAGCGAGAAAATTCAAAATACACATTTAACTTGTCATAAAATATCCTAAACATATGTCATTTAATCAAAATCGTTAGAGCCATTTTCAAGAAAATCAAAATGTTCGAAAAATTTTCCGTGTATAGGATAGTTTAGGGTGGAACAATTTTCTTCAAAATCTTCGCGTCGCAGCCTTGAAAGAGATTAAACTTGAATACCATTTTTGGTTTTTAACCGACTTTTCGTTTTTGAGTTATGCTGTCCAAGGACTAACACACAGACAGACACACACACACACACACACACACACACACACACACACACACACACACACACACACACACACACTGAGACTCCACGCGGAGTCAACATGTAACTTCACTTCCTTAAAATCAGGGCTGCTATTGGTCTTCAAGGACAGGGATAGAGGTTTGCCTTTTCTGAATAGTGGAGATGGATTTATGACAGTTATTAGTTGTGGGTATCGCACATTTCCTTTGAGCAGCAACTGCGCATGCGTTGAGTAAACAGACTCTACTCTCACTCGGACTCTGAAACAGACTACGCCTGATTGGCTAGAAAATACGTGACTGTGACGTCATTGAATATTGTTCTTCCACGCAAACGCCTTCATTCGTGACGTTGACTATAAGTTGTCGATGGTTTCGTCCAAATAACTGAAGACCTTCTATTTAGGAACCAGTTTAATTAGAAAGCGCCGGAAGTAAGCTCGTTCAGTTCATCATGCAATAAAGCAAATTCTCTCAAGTACGAAACTTTATACTACGTTGTAACGTGACACCGTGTTAACTTGACACCGACACCACAACACTAAAACTTGGGATTGATTTTGGGTAGAATTTGCCTCGGCATTTTCAGGCAGGGAATTGAGTTGCGCATTAACTGGGAAGCCATATAGGATCAAGCGGTTCAAGAAGGGTGGTTTCAGGTGGGGTGGAACATTATTACATATAACTGTAGTTCCAAAGCCTATTTTAGTTATATCAATTCTATTCCACACCACGCTGAATTTTAGAAACTTTAATATGGCTGCACCCGGTACGCGTCTTTGTCTGACGAGATGAGGAAGTGGATGTTTTTTTATTTTGTGTAACGACTATGATTTAAATATCAGACGGCTTAGAATCCAGTTGACAAGCTTGTGAGGGAGCGAGCGATCCAGAAAAAGGCTCTCTCAATAAACAGAATATGAAAATAGGCACCGGGCTGCAAAATTCTACGACTCTGCCATTCCATCAAGGGCTCTGGTTAGGACTATTCTATCCGGTAACAGCGAACCTAATCCACCAGCAGCAAAAGCTGAGCTCCCTTACAATCCTACCAAGAGAAGCTTGGATGTCAAAACTAAAAGTCAACCTCCATATTTGGATAAAACTATACCACCAAACGGTGCACAACGGCCATTGTACCTTGACTGCAGCCGTTGAAGAACAGATTTGTCTACCTCCTTTCAATAATCCAACCTCCATGAACCCCGCCTGCAAACCTACATCCACTCATTACAGTGGTTAAGCCCTGACAATAGCAGTGCATGTATTGACACACCTCGGCCTGCTCTCAACCTGCAAATATGCCTCTTGCTTCTGCCTCTCAGCTGGTACTAGCACTCGCAAAACAACTCAACAGCTTCCAGAACAATTTGGTATTAATTATTACTTGAATCACACGATTCGCCTTGCTTACATAGACATCCGGGAAATGGAATGCCATAATTTCTAAAGCTAACTTCGATCTTAACTTTAAACAATGTTTGCCACAAATCCACAGCTTTACAACCGTGGTAACAATGTCTTTTTGGCTCCATTTATAAGTCGCCTTTAACATCTAAGGTCATATCGGCGGCTTTTACTTTGGAAAAATTGCTCATCAATATTTTATATTTTTTATCCTCCATGATCTAGGGGTAACAGGCGAGGCTTCGATTTCCGAGGTCCCGGTGCAAAGTCTATTTCTCAGGAAGTGAACATATGATCGGATAAGGAAATTACGTAGAGATTGTACCACAAATCGCTTCTAACCGAATGGCAAAAAGACTGGTTAAACATCGAACAAGGACGAAGGATGTACGATATTTATCCAGACATAAAGGAACGTTTGAAGTTACATCTTAAGCCTACAAGACATGGAATTCAGTTTCTCATAGGACATGGTTCTTTTAACGCCTACTTTAATAAAAGAGGATGTCGAGAACTGATAAGTGTGATTTGTGCAATATGCTGGACACACCAGAGCATGCACTCTTCGAATGTGATAAAAATCATACTCCTTTGGAGGAAGGAAGACAATATTTAGCTGGGAAAAGAATCTGGAACATCAAAAGATCAGATAAGGATTTCCCAATTTTGCAAGAAATGAACAAGTTGTCCAGAAAAGCAATGGAGGAGTCCACGAGAAATATATATAGTCAGGAAATCCCCTGAAGAATAGAAGATGAAAGAGTTTCACTTCTAGAAACATTAAGGAATGTTTCAAGAACTCAAATGAACACTAGAAATGTACAACCTCAGAAAGCGAGAGGACGACCAACACCCCATAGAATTAACAGTATACCCTCACTCATACGTCCAAACTCTAGGGAGGATGGGGAACAATCCTGGCTGAAGAAAAATTCCATTCCTCCAGCCGGGAATCAAATGTCGAGACACAGGCAGAGAAAAAGCGTCTTAATCATTCGATTAGTAGGTCTTGTGCAATAATGTTGGTTAGGCACTTGATGCAAATAATGCACTGAGAAAGAAATTAAATTTCCACTCGTCTCACGCTGCTGTAAAAAATGTAGTTGAACAGTTGCGTCAAGTATCTATGTATGTTTTCCGATCGTTGTCACACTAATAAGTTAGTCATAATCGGGTGGAAGGTACTGCTGCTTAGGCCATACGTTAACCAGGGATTCTACGAGTAGATGATGAGTGTAGCAAATATGTCCCACACAATGATGATTAATAAAGAACCGTTTCGTCGAAAAAAAAATTGTGTTCGGTATTAGAAATATTTGGAGCCACCTAGATTATTGCGAATGGATATAAATGGTTTATTATTCCACTGTCACGCAAAGACTGTGCAAACAATGCTGTAATGCCTTTTTATCTTAATTCGAATGAATTTAGTCACAATTTAATTAATGTGACCTTACCTATTCTCATTTAGAAATTAAGCTTTGCATGACACTTTAACATTAAAACGGATCCCGGTTTAGGCAGGAGGCTTCAAGACACACCCAGATGCAGAAGGGCCAACTTCAGGTCAACAGTGATTCAGGGAAACAAGAGACAAAAGAAAGTGGAAATCCCTTGAGAGACTAAATCCTCGATGGACCAATCCCTAGAGGACTAAACACCCACATGTGAAAGACAGTAAAAGTCGTTAATGACGGTGAAAGGAAGTGTGAGAATATAGTTATAACTCAATTACGAGTTATACCGTAATTAATTACATCGTATATTAATTTTAAGTAAGTTATGTCTAGCGTGGAACAGCTCGCTAGCTAGGAAACGTAAGCTTTCTTTTTATAGGAGGCCTTCGCCCTTCATGGGACACATAAGCTTTCTTTATCTTAATAATTATATAGTCTATAGAAATCTGTAAATTATTTTGGCCAAAAATTTTTGCAGAGCCGCCTGTACCTATGTCAAGTTTAACTAGTAATAAAACCACTTACATGTTCTTTACATAATAAATGCACTTTCTTCGATAAGTTGCACTTTTCAACAATTATGTTTGTATAAGCAACGATAGATCAGTGCGGAAACACAATAATTCGCAAGGGTTCGCTAATACCTGCACAGTTTTCCATTTAATTATAAAAGTTTTTAATGAAGGTGTATTTACTATCCCTCTCCAAAAACTACTAGAGTGAAAAATATATCATGTAAATGTAATCTGGAAATGAGGCGGGAATAAAATGGTAGACACGTACAAATGAAGGCGATATAACAAATTGAGAAGCAGGCTATATCTGTAAAGCAATTTATTTTACGTCCTTTGCCACTAGGAACTTATCACTGAGTACTTGCCAAATTAAAAGTCTAATTCCAAAATAACTTTAGCTTTCTAGTTCTCTTCAATGTTGCATTACTCTCGGTCTCTCTTCGCCTTCCACTTACTTTCTTCCTTTCCTGCATTGAAGCAATAACACAACCGTAAAGCTCTAGAGCTCCATCCCTTTTGGTTTCCCTCTGGGAATGAGCAAATATTTACTGAGGCTCCCCTCTCTGCAAACAGTCAAACCACTCGATTACAGAATTCCAGACTTTTAACGACTTCAACAGTGCTTAAGGTCAAAAGCATCTCCATTACCTATTTCTGACGAAAAACTGTATTCTCAGCGTTTGTTTATTGTTTTATCCATTTGTTCTACTTTCTTGTCGATTCTTATTTGTTTTTGTATAAACCCCTAATGCATCAGTGACAGTTTCCCTGCCTTCTAACGCTCTGCTGGATTTCTGTTTCAAGGGAGAACAAGAATGCTACAAATATAATGCTGCTCTTCAAAATATTCCTTTTGTCCTTTCAGTTGGTCATGAGGGTTAATTCCGCTCTCGTTGCGCGTCAGTGAGTCTCTGCTGTTGTATAGAACTTCCTTTAACTCGCTTCACATGATTTACTCTACTGCATAGTTTCAGGGATACCTACTCCATCGCGAACGCCTTTTCCCACACAAACACGATGAAAACTTGTGTATTTCATTTAGATCCTTTCTCCTTAGTTGTTGTCTACTTTTACTTTGTGACATTTTAAAGCAACGCACGAGTGATATTTGGTAAAAAATGTTAATTTTTACGATTCTTTTGCCTTTTTATTATACTTATAACTTGTACTTTCATATTACAAAATTGGCTTTTAAATGTCAAGGCTTGAAAACGACAAATGCCTACTTAGTACCATTTAGGCAAAGCATCCTGTTGAGACACCACTTTTCTCAATTCCTTTATTATCAGCATTGTTCAGTATTCAAAATCCTCCTTGGACCACAGTTTATAACTTATTCACTTGAAATTTGCACAATAGCTGCAGAAGCTATAGATTTATACATTGTTTAAAGCTTGAAAAATATTGAATATTTGAATTGAAATGATTTATTATTATTATTATTATTATTATTATTATTATTATTATTATTATTATTATTATTATTATTATTATTATTATTATTATTATTATTATTATTATTATTATTATTATTATTAT
This sequence comes from Tenodera sinensis, assembly GCA_030765045.1. Lineage (NCBI taxonomy): Eukaryota > Metazoa > Arthropoda > Insecta > Mantodea > Mantidae > Tenodera > Tenodera sinensis. Next base: position 64,939,942 of record CM060971.1, read on the forward strand.
TATTATTATTATTATTATTATTATTATTATTATTATTATTATTATTATTATTATTATCATTATCATTATCATTATCATTATCATTATCATTATCATTATCATTATCATTATCATTATCATTATCATTATCATTATCATTATCATTATCATTATCATTATCATTATCATTATCATTATCATTATCATTATCATTATCATTATCATTATTATTATCATTATTATTATTATTATTATTATTATTATTATTATTATTATTATTATTATTATTATTATTATTATTATTATTGAAAAATATTCAATCATTTCCTTTACCTTTCTCAATAAGTGGATTTGTTATTGGACTTTTATTTGTCACTAGGTGACCCGCTGAACTTCGTGCTACCTAAAACTGATTTGATTGTAACTCTTCACAAGCGCCTATCAATCCTAATCAACCTTCCAACTCCAGTTCATTGAGATTGATAATATTAGTCTCATTGTGTACGATTTGAGTGTTGTTTGGTTATTAAAGGAAACTCAAGTCTCGCTAAACCAAAATTGAATGCACTTTTTGCTTATTTATAGGGCTGCAAAGTCAACTCAGTTTAATGGAACGGCAAATGAAGTTTCGCAATTTGTAATTAAATTAAATTCGATTTAACCAAATCTACTTTTTTTTTTGCGAAAAAAAAACTATTTTAAATGTAATAGATGCAGCTGTCAAGCGATAGGTTCACCGCAAATCCCATATATATTGAAAGTAATATTTCAGCTCATCCTCTCCTTGGCATTGTAATAAACCCTGTAAAAAGGCATGCAATTGTTTTCATTCACTCAAATTTGTTGAACTTACCGTAAGAACTTTCCAATATTGAAATCCTCTAATTCCCCGAGTTTCGCTAAATACATTTTGTTATATCTAAACCTGCCCTAATTCCTCGAGTCTCGGTAGATCAAAACTGAATGAATTTTTTGTTCATTTCTAAGCCTCAAAGGTCAATTTAGCTTAATGGAACGCCTGATCAAAATGAAAGTTTGCAAAGTGTAATTAAGTTCTACTTAACCAAGTCTATTCTGAAAATCCACTACTTTTTTACGAAAAAACTATTTTAAATGTAATAGATGCACTTGCCAAACGATAGGTCTGCCACAAACGCCATATATTGAAAATAATCCGAAGTGGCAATTCCCGTAGGTACAAAATTATCAATTTTGATTTCGTTTTTCTTTTCGGCTGATCTTTGGGTTTTTTTCTAGTGTTTTTCTCTAAAGCATCCCAGTATTGAGGTACACAAAAAATATTGAAATCGGTCGAGCCATTTTCGAGCTTTTGCGGAACTAGCGCACGGCAAGTGATATCTATATACCTATCAGCTATCTATCTACCTATTATGTGAACCTATCTACCAATCTACCTGTCTACCAGTCTATCTGTCTGTCTACCTACATATATGTATATACAGGATATCCCAAAAAACACCGACAACGCTTAGTATGTTGTGCGGGATGGCAAACTGATCGGTTTTTACATATGAACCCCTGTCCGGAAATTCGCGGTTTGGATACTGTAACAAAAATTAAAAATTATTTTATTGTTTAACGAACACTGTCAATTGCCAGGATCATATCAGCGTCACCAGTGTGTGGAATTTCGTCCCACAGGAGTTCTTTTACATGCCAATAAGTCTACTGATATGAATTAAGCACACTTAAAAACCATCGGTCTGTGCCGGATTTGAAACCGCGACCTTCAAATCCGGCCCAGACCGATGGTTGCATCCAAATGTGAGATGGTTATACGTTCAAATTTTGTCAATAAACCCAACATCGAGCTGTCCACATTACAAACAAGCTTCGAACTGTGTACCTCCTACGTCATTGCAGAACCTACATAAGCGGTGGTGAGCCTTATGTACATGACCCAATACGTCCAATCGCTCCGTGGACTCAGTCATAAGCTCCTCCACTGACGTTATAGGAGTACCACACACCATACTGTTCATACAACTCCACAGAAAATAGTTGAGAGGTGTGAGATCTGACGACCGTGCTGGCCATTGAACTGGTCAACCTCTACCAATACATTGATTTGAATATGCGACGTTGAGGTGATTCCGCACATCTACATCAAGGTGTGCTGGAGCTCGTGTCGGCCAATTCGGCAGCTGCGTACTGGTACGTGTCGTACTGCTGTTAACAAATGTTGCTGTACTGGAAGTTACAGAAGTAACGTAATAGGATGCGCACCAAGGACTCTATGGAGGAATTTAGCGCATGCGCAGGAATGTTATTATGCTCAAGTCGTTTGCGAACATTCCGTATTAAGATACCAAAACTAATATTAACAAATCGCCATAACCGTTTGTTCTCAAACTTCGACGCTCTCCAGCGTCCAAACCGTGCATTTCCGGACAGGGGTCCCTATTTGAAAACCTACCAGTTTGCCATCCTGCACAGCATACTTTGTATACACGCAAAATCTGCACTCATACACCTGACACTCTATATACGTGCTAGAAAAGTAAAAATGTTTTTGCAGATCCAGTGGAAAGGAAAAAGAGAGGAATTATTACTATATAATGTAAGTACTGTTGTAGGTTCTATTATAATGATATAAAGGAAAGTAAGTTAGGTAGATTAATGCATAACACTAATGTGATGGAAGCTGAGATGTTGCGATAATTGGATTATATTAAAGGTGTCTAGGCAGTGTAATTGGTAAAGTACAGCACGTAGTAATATCTGTTGATATAGAGATTAATGGATGATTATGAAAAAGTAATACCTTGCTCCTAGTTCTCAGTACTCTCTACCCACTTGGGTATACAGTCACGTTATACCGTCCTACATCAAATTAGACGCCTATAGGTTATCTCTGTAATGTATATGAGCCCCACCCAATCAAATCTAAAATTATGAATCATATTTAGTACATGTGGTGTTTTCAAACAGGCTGATTCTGGCCGGAATAAGTACCACAAATTATCTTTCGGTAACGAGTGAAGCTCACATTCGGGACGTCTCGGGTTCAATTCCCGTTGACTGCGCACTCTGACCTTTGGTTTTCCATGATTTGTCCTTGTTCGTAAGGGTCATGCTGAGCTAAATTTCACTTCTACCACGATTTCTATTTCACTAGAGATTTCCTTATTAATCTTTAAGGCGAACTTCTAGGGCCTAAGGTGCCGGTAACTGAGGTCTCAGTTACAATAGGAGAGAGCTAACCTGGCGCTTGATAGCTGATTCACTCACCTGCGAACGAGGCTAGCCCTAGCTCGTCCAATCGTATTACAAACACATTGCGCAACACATAGTCTCGTTCGCAGGTGAGCGAATCAGCTATCAAGTGCCAGGTTAGCTCTCTCCGACTGATCTACTGATCCCAAGGTCGCGGGTTTAACCTTGACCCAGAGCGATAGGCGAAAGCCTATCCTTGAAGTGAAGAATAGTAGTAGCTCAGTCGGTAGAGTACCTGCCTACTGTGCAAGGAGTCCCGGGTTCAATTTCCCGCTGGGGGTGGGACTTTTCTCTACCCAATCTTCTCCAGAGTTTGGAAGTATGAATGAAAGTGTGAACGTCGGAGAAGCCGCCGATAATACCATCGGAGTTAAAGGCGGGATATAAATGGAACAATTAAGAAAAATATTAACAAATAAACAAACAAATCAATAAGAAAGAGAATTCTGAAGAGCCGTGTCTATATCCAAAGCACTTGACCCAAAGCACCTTTCAGAACGTTCTCTCCAGATTTATCGGAGGAGGTTTTTGCCCTCTCAAAACTCCTTTCTTTGCCTTGTATCTACAGAAATTGCCGAGCTTAGTTAGCACTTGACATAGCTTTATGAAAGAGCACCGTAATACACTAGTGGGTTTTATCAGGATAAAGAAGACTTATTTTCTAGTCTTTGATGCGACGTATTCAACAAGAAAAGCTTTTGAAACGCTTGGGGACAGATATTGGTTATCGATTCTTCAGAAAGTCATTATTCGCAGCATCCATTAGAAGCAAATAAACCTATGAGAGATATCTAGCTGCACTCTGCTCCAAGGTTTAACGGTCTATTGGATAAACCATTACATTATTGGTTGAACAAAGCTAAATCAAATATCACAATTTTAAAAGTAAAACAGACAGACAGTGATCTAAGAGTTTGGCAAAACCTTTTGTATTGCTTGCATAAAAATCAAATTGAACCAACCCATAAGTAATCATGTGGGACATAAACTATATATATAGCATTATTTCTAAAAGTTACAGCTGAATTTTGGCTTTGGACACAGTAAATGTTCAATTATATACTATTTCAAATATTGTAAATAAAAAGATAAATTCGTGTTAAAACATTTCCTTTATTATGTTTTCCCGTCAGTTAGGTTGACACGATTCCGGTATTTATTTTAAAGAAGCAAATGTGAATTCTGCAATCTTGGAGTAGAAGTAATGTAATGTATTTATGTGAAACGAACCCTTCTACTGTGTTAGAGGTATTCCGTTCCACTAAGCAAAAATGACCAATCAAAGCATATTTAATATTCGTTAGTAGAGTGCTGGTTGTTTATATAAACATAATTTTTATTGGCTCATATACTGGTATTTTACATCACGGAAAGCTCAAACTAGAACTTGTATAGCATTATTTATTTATTGTTTAAATTACAAACACCTGAAATATTATGGTCTGAACATAACCCTTGTTACTTGGTCAAACTCACAATTAACTCGATGTTATGCTTAGCCTCTCATACAAAGTTTGTCTAAATTAGATTAAAGTAATTGCATAAAACGGAGATAGAAAGAGAAGCGTGCAGCATTAGGAGATTCAATCTCGCCAAACCAATCTCGCTGTGTTCCAGAATGATATTTAGGAAACTAGAATAGAACAGGAAAGAATATGGCATTAACATAAATGGGAAAAAAACTTACAAATCTTAGATTTGGAGACGATATAGTATTATTCTCAAAAACTAAGAAAAAACTACGAAAATAACAGAACTAAACAGAGAGAGAGAAAACAAGAATTGCCAATGTTATTAGAAGGAAGAACAATGGAATGTTGTAATGAATATATCTACTTGGGTCAAATCATCAGCTTAAAGGGGACAGGAGCAACTGAAATATTAAGAGGAATAAATGTTCCTCGTTCCAGTTCTCTTACATGGACGCTAGACCTGGATATTTACGAGATATCAAGTAAAGAAAATACAAATATGTCAGTTACAAGAGAAGCGTGGAGGCAAATCATAGGGCAACAAACTTAATGTATAAATAGCAACACAGTGGACATGAAAAATGAAAGTTAACACGAAGACGTTTGAAGAGAATCTTTGAGCTAATCCTCACTGGTAGGAGACCCTTGTTCTAAAGGGATTTAATGGGTTTATTTATAATTGCAGAAGTATTTCATACAATTCTTCCTGCTCCCATTTCACGCTTACCTTCAACAAAAACTCCACAATTTCGACAGTTGTTTATTATTAAAAAAAATTCTAAATACAACTTCTTTGTCTCTCAATAACCATTTCTCACATACTAAGCTTTCCCTGCAATCATTCATTACTTTATGGAAAATAATATGCATTTCATATTCCTTCTTCCTAAGATCCAAACTAGGAAAACTCTTGAATTTCATTTTATTTATTCCTATCTATGCCATTTTCTAATTTCATTAACATTACAGTAACTTAACAAAAATTTCTAACCTATTTGTCCATATCTTCCATTCTTGCTCCCACTTCTCTCCAAGAACTTGTTCTGAAATACTCAATTTAAACCAAAAATTCTCCTAACCCACTTTTACAAACTGTTCCGCAACAGATAATTTTCATACAAATCTGACGGCTATTAAATCCACTTGAATGGATACAAATTACACGTTTTAAAATGCAACTACTTTTTTAAATTGCTAAAGTGGTCGTAAAATAGACATTAACAACATATTCTATGTAGGTGTATAATGCCGAAATAAAGTGACAGTGTTCCTGTTTAAGTTGGATGAAACAAGTTACGAACGACTCGGGGTTAGCGTAATAAACTTAATAATTGATATTTCGAATTGATTTATCTTATAAGTAAGGCCAGACTAAACAATACTTAATGATACTCATGTTTTGTAAAGAAAACTCCCTATAAAAAGTGTCCCATTTACCATTTGTTTCATAATATACTATTTTAGCAGATGCGCTCTAAAACAGATGCATGTCGGGCAGTGAAAGAGTAAATAAATAGTACTACCAAAGTCCTCATGGCAACGTATTAAATGAAATCAGCACAGCTCTTTTCCGTTCAACGCTTCTGGCGTGTAATGTCCTCAGGATTATTACAAAAAACTAAACAAAGCCTTTACACAAGTCGATATTTCCAACATGCAGCCTAAGTTTAATGATATTTCCTGTTCCATGTGTTATCGTCTGTTGGACACACAAATAGGCTGTGTCTTGAAACACTTCTCGCATTTGTAATTGTTCCTGATAAAGAAAGGGCCCCTAAAGTTTCCCAAGTTTGACGACACCTCTAAACCTTTAGGTCTTCCAGGACCAAATCAGGGGGACCTCGGCGCGGGTCCAGCGCCCCCATATGCAGCCCTTTTTCCCATCCAGATCCCATGGACAGGGGAAGAAAAGACCTGTGCGCATATCATCCCTGCCAAGCTGTACCTAACGCCTTCGCTGACAATTGCTATCTTGAAAGACCTAACGGGATGAAGGGTTAGTGAAATGATTAATTAAACGAAATGAAAGCTCAGGAAAGTCGGGGGAAGTAATTATTAGAGCGAGGATAAATATCCCATCGCTTACAATGTTCGCGCGCTCGTACTATACACGCTCCGTGGTGACTGGCAGACGGCGTAGCACAGGAGTTCAGAACATGTAAACAAAAGGGCAGGGCTGTGTAAGAAGCTCTAGTCCATTTACATCAGTTCATATCATCATCTGTTCGTTCCTCGAAAACATTGTTGTGAACAATAATACATTTTTAAATTGTTCAAAAGTAAAACTTGTCATCTAAACAATGTTTATACAGCGAGAAACTTCTCTCAACGTCACATGATGTAACGGGAGCAAACGTAAGATATTTTGCATTGTGTTCGTCATACGTAGATGACATTTTGTCTAGCTGTTGTAAACCAATTTTTATATGAACCATTGTAGGATATTTTATCATTACATGATCAGGATCATTACATGATTTTACATGATCTATTTTGCACATATCTTAAAAAAACTCCGATTGAAGTGACAAATGGTCGTGTTCTTTATTCTTTGATGCTGTCATACTGAACCAGAGCACGCTGTTCACCCCTCAGTTCGAGGTAGCAGCGATGACGTCAAGCAAGCAATTCGCCGTGCAGTCAACCTGATTTCTTCTTCAGTGGATATATGTCCTCGCTCTAGTAATTATCCTTCCCAGCATTCGCCTAGCGACCTGGGGAAGCCCCCGAAAAACAGATCGGTCAGGAAGGTCGGCCAAGGGAACCAAAACCACAATCTCACGAATGTGAGCCCCACACTTTACCACGGGGCCATATCACTCGGTTTACTGTATATTGTGATAAGCCTTTCATTAGCGCCAGACAAAATGTTTTGAAATAATTCATCGATTCGTGTACATCGTGGTTCCGGAATAGAAACGAGTAATGCGGGGCAGGCACTTGCGCACGAGCATACAAATTAAAGCAGTCAACTGTTACTCTCGAATACCGATTTGGAAGCCAGACATCTAATCCCAACAAGAGTAGTTATCTGTTATTCATGCACCAGTGACGAGCTCGGTGAAGGGATAGTCATCAGGAGACATACATGTGCAAAGCACGCAATGGCAGCTCAGCAGTTGCATTAACGATCTGTTTCCTCAAAATATAGGGCAAGGGGTCGTGGGCTGGTCTTGTACAACACACCTGCAAATGGAGAAATGAGAACATTTGCTTGGCTCATCGAATGCAAGTCCAAACAAGCCAATAAATAGGAAATAAGAATAAAATCAGACTATTATAATTATCACATATTATAATTATCAGGACAATAGTAATGGATATTTTTTATATTTTAATTCTTATTTTATTATAATTCCTTTTAGTCCAACCTAACTTAAACCTATGGTTTCCAACAGTTGGTCCGCGGACCTCTACGATATGTTCTTGAGAAACTGAATTATTTTGTACTTTACTTGACTTACGGTAGGATTTATCCTAGTCTAGTTCTTACTTAAGTTCAGCTTCAACAATGTACCTTTGCCTTCGCATTTACTTTAAGGTAAAAACTATTCATATATGAAAATTAAATTTGATGTTAACATAAGTTTAATACAAATACATTCGACATGACTTCTATTTTTACTTTTATTTAAAATATAAAAAGTGAAACTATTAACATGTAAAAATATGTATGTAGGTGCAGGCCACATTTATTAAAACAGTCCTCATCTCAGTAAGGACCAAGGACTTAACGAAGTAAAAGTGTCACAAGTCATGTTTTATTTACAGTCAAACAGAGAAAAACTATTAAATACAAATATATAATTAAGAAATATGAATAACATTATTAGTTCAGAAATATTACATACGAACAAAGCAATTGCAACAACGCATAATTTTTCAATCTCAGAGTGATACGTTGAATCTGTCCTTCGAGTTCATGATTTCTGAAATATTAGGTTGAAAAATTAATTATTTTGTTGTTGAACGACGCTGTCACATCATCGTCGCCGGTGTGCCGGAATTTTGTCCCGCAGGAGTTCTTTTACATGCCAGTAAATCTACTGACGTGGAGCTGTCGTTTTTAAGCACACTTAAAAACCATCGGTCTGGGCCGGATTTGAACCCGCGACCTTGGGAACAGTAGGCCAGCGTCTAACCAACTGAGCCACCCAGACCGACAATATTAGGTTGACTGTTAACATTAAAAGCAGATATAAAGAACTTAATAGTGTAAATGACTTAATGTAACTAAAAATATTATGTTTCTAATGTTCTAATGTTTAAAAATTTACGAGGTCCTTGTTAGTATAGCAACAGATGACGGGGTCCTTGAAAAAAAATTGTTGGGAACCACTGACTTGAACTATCAAAACTGACGCAATAACCACAAAGTAAATCAGCTTAACTGGTATGTTTCACTTACTAGTAGAATTGTATCCAGCAAATTACCAGCGACTATTAGAATAAGGATTGGGATCGATTGTGCCTGAAATTCATGGGAGGAAAGGGCAAAGTGTATTTAAAGATAAGCTGATTTTCTTTTATTACTTGCTATACTACGTGGCAGTGGCGTATGCTGGTATTGTTACACTTGGCCCACAGATCTGAACAATAAGGGGTTGCTGATTAAATGTTAACTTTACAAGGTGTATGACAATATAAGTTAAATAACTATTATAAAAGTAAAATAAACAATTTTCTCATACCTGCTCATATATACACGAATTCTAGCCGTCTTTCTTTATAAGTAAACTGCGTTGTCACACTATCAAATAACAAATTTATTATCCCTCGTTGCATCATTTCAATAAAGCAGGTATGCTTTCTCCGCCGATAAAAGAGGCAAGACGAATAATCCTTCTGTTGCCCATAAATAAGATTTTATTCCCTTCAAGGCTGAAAAACTGCTCACTGCCCTTGCAGTGAGTGCGTAGTGTTTAAGGGCCCGTCGACAGCTAGGTCATTTGGGCCTCTGCCTTGCAGTAGTGGAAGAAAATGTTAAAATCAGTTCACTTCAGTTAACTTCACTGTACACGACACCAAGTCCATTTGATTTCATAGAATTTGCAATGGTTTGAACGGACTTGTTAGAAAATTCTTGAAGTGAATAAAACTTTCAGCTCATTTTCAAAGACAGTATATCGAAATAGAAAACATACGGTTCTCTCAGTTCAGTAATATATTTATTGAAAAAAATATCGCAACTCACAAAATACTTAGAAACCAGTAATACCAGAAATTTCAACTGATTCTGTTATTCAAATCTTAATTTAATTTGAGTTATTAATGCGTCCAGGATTTCACAGAAACTCCCCAAGCACGAAAAATGAGGTGTCCTTTTTTTGCAAGGAGTACCACTGAATCAATCAATTAATTTAGTATAGTTCAATTTTTTTATTTCAGTATATGTCACCATGCAAACGGTCAGCAACCTTTTTCCTGAGAATTCAATGAATGATCTATCCCTTGAGTAACGAAAGTGCTTAATACTGTAAAAGATTTATTTAAGATTTGTTAATCTCTTATGTTTGTGCAAAACTGTGATTACATACGCTACATTTGGGAAACCCGTCGTATTCCAGGGTGTTTTATCTGTTGCAAATAGACATGGCCAGCAATAAGTTAATTAAATTAGTATGAACCAGACACCCACACATGCTTATCATAATAGTTTATGTTAAAATGGTTTTTGTAAGGATTCTGCTCACACTGCAAGTGCGATGGCGCTGGAGTAGGCCTTCTCTGTTTTACTATTGCGATTATGGAATGGAACAAATGATCAGTTCTATTGGAAAGCCAGAAGACTAATGGCATATGGTCCACAAATCTAGAGCATTAGATTAAATAAATAAATGTTTTACTATTGCTAACTTATCCTCGTATTTCAACTGTGAGAATGGTCTTTTCACTAATTATTTTATTAAACATTGTTCATCCATTTCGAAGCATTAGCACTAGACAAATTCGATCCAACACTCTACTTCTTCCAGAGGGAAACTGGCTGGTATTGTGTTCATTATTAATGTTACTTATCAGTTTCTAGTTAACTTTAGATACCTATGGGTTTCGGTGATAGTTTTGATAACCCACAATATACGCCACTGCTACCTAAGTACATACACTAAGTAAAGGAAGTATAGTTTTCCATCCCAAATTTGGGCACTGAAATTTTACCGCAAACACATGTTTATGAGATGTTTAGAGTGTCGGATCGAATTTATCTTGTTCTCCACCAGTGAACAGCGGGCAGATTAGGGCTTCGGATTGTTAATGCAGCAGCCTTCGGTACGACAGAGCAAAGATGGGTGAGGCGGTTGAATGCAGCAATAAGCACGCCAAGGCTACAGAATCGCACGTCGCCATGCTCCCAGGAGCGTCACCGAAAACTGCCGTATGAACACGAGTTCCGAATAGCACGTGGAGTTAAAAGCAACAAAGAGGATGTGTTTAATAGTGTGATTGTTATCCTCAACAGCTGTGTAGTATTAGTATTGTGTAATTTAATTAATTTATTGCTGACCATGCTTATTTGCAACAGTTAAAACGCCCTGGAGTACGACGGGTTTCCCAAATGTAGCGTCTGTAAGCACAGCTTTGGATAAATAAATATAAGAGATTCACAATGTATATAAATCTTTTACAGTATTAAGTACTTTCGTCACTCAAGGGAGAAAACATTCATTGAATTCTCAGGAAAAAAGTTGCTGACCGTTTGCATGGTGAAATATACGGAAATAAAAAATTGAACTATACTGAACTGATCGATTGATGCAGTGGTACCCATCTTTCGTACTTAAGGAGTTTCTGAGAAATCCTGGACACATTACTAACTCAAACTACATTAAAATTTGAATAAAACACCGTTGAAATTTCGGACATTGCTGGATCCTAAACATTTTGTAAGTTGTGATATTCTTTTCCAATAAATAAATTACTGAACTGAGAGAACCGTGAAGAGACGTGACTTTACAGTGAGAAATAGGTAGTTACAGTGAAAGTTAAATTAGATACCACGACTGCAGTGACAGTGAGTACTAAATGAAGTCACAGTGAATGTTGAACTAGGTCACATCAGAGAAGTAACAGTGACAACTTAGTGATATTAGAGTGAAAGTTAAACTATATTTCACTAATGATGAGACAGTAACAACTAAGTGTAGCCACAATGAAAGTTAGATTAGGTCTTATTAGTGAAGTTATAGTAAGAACTAAGTGCAGTGACAGTGCAGGCTGAGCTAGATCTAATTAGTGAATTCACAGTGAGAACTAAGTGCATTCACAGTGTTATAGTAAAGATGTGGCAAACGGGCATGGTGGCAGATGAAGTTTCTAAGGAAACTTAGTGTAATTTCCTTACCGATGTTGGTATCTGTGCGTACCTTGGACATGTGTCAAATATTCTGGAAAGAATCTCTGATTATCGCGAACAAATGTAAAATCAAACAGCAAAAAGAAACATGAAAATATTTGTCAATTAGGTACTTGAAAGTTGTAATTGCATCCGTTGCACATGAGGCGTTCATGGAAATCTGTTATGGAAAACGAAGGCATAAAAGAATATTCTAGATACACACATTGTGACATCAGAGATCTATCTATTGGTGACGAAGCTTAATAGAGGAAATGTCTCTAGCTTGTTGGTTTTATGTTTTTTTTTTTTTTTTTTTTTTTTTTTTTTTTTTTCCCCTCTTTGACTGAACTGCGGGGCAAGTGGACGGCTGGAGGAGGGGGGGCGGCGAGTGAAAGGACAGCGCACTTTTGATCTGGCAATTAGTTCAATGCAATTTTTAAAACATTTGTAGATGTGAATCACGTCTAAATAATGATTTGCATCATATTTATTGAGGTTAAATGCAATTCCGTGTTTGTTTTCCCATAAATGGAGATGGTGTTGAAAATGAGATTGTTGAATCTCAGAATTAAGCTCGCTTGGAGAACCTTCAGGAGGTAATCCCAAATACTGCGAATAACCACAACAGACTCAAGCTTCTACACTCTCGATAAGTTTATAACAGCTAATTCCTCTTCCAACAACTTCCCTGGATATTAAAAGTAAACCAGGAACCAAAATGAGATACAGAAAATCTGAGGTTGTACTAAGCCCAGAGTGTATAAACCATTTAGAAGCTGGGAAAACTGAAAAGGAAAAGGTAATAGCAGGAAAGCACGGAAAGTTAGAAGAAACTTGCGGATGAAAAAGAGAGTATCTGCAAGGAATGTCATTAGTGTTACAAAGAAAGGAAGAACTTGGTGTAGTGTCTCGATTCTGCAAATTCGTACCATGTTAACTGTGTAGAGACTGAAAATAAACCATAGTTGTATAAATGATGTCAGTGACTAAAATTGTTGGAGAATTTTTGATTTGTTTAAATGAATGTTCAGTTCTATTAAAAACAATTTGTGATTTCGCACCAATTATTATGGCTTTAATTTTGAAAAATATCCATAGCCTGTCCGTTTGCCCCGCCTTTACCCTGTAGTATTGTAATTTGCTAAGCAAAAACGATTATGTTGTAAACATTCACTGTTAATGCAAATACCTCTATTTCCCCCATTCATTACAGCAGTTTTGTGGGCTGTTTTTGTTTTTCATCTCGTGTATCACTTGACCGCCAAGGGGATTTTACATTCCCATCTGCGCTGCATATAATAGGATCATTGCGGTACACTTCGTTAATATTTCACATGATATGGCTCAGTTATATTGCTATATTCGATGTATTGATTAGCGAGGATACAAGTTTCCCCCTCATGAGTGATTTCTAAAGGCTGTATGTGTGCAACACATTTGGAGTTCCCGGTGTGATGTTCCTATCGCTGAGAGCTTTTTAATTCTTTATTAGAAACGCGTTAGTACCCTGTTAATAATAATAATAATAATAATAATAATAATAATAATAATAATAATAATAATAATAATAATAATAATAATAATAATAATAATAATAATAATAATAATAATAATAATAATAATAATAATAATAATAATAATAATAATAATAATAATAATAATAATAATAATAATAATAATAATAATAATAATAATAATAATAATAATAATAATAATAATAATAATAATAATAATAATAATAATAATAATAATATCTCAACTTTTCCCAAATGGATGGTCGTTATTCAGATTTTCTCTCTTGGCTGTGCAAAGAGAACGAATTTCAAAGCTTTTATATAGTGACCAACTTTTAAAGATTTGACTATCGCTCAAAGCCTACGCATTCCCATATTCTCCTTGTACCTACAAGCAAATATGTAATTACATAATTTCTGCAATTGTTTATCTCGATTAACATGAAGTAGATAGAGGAACAAGAGTTTGTAACAACAAATAGTAGAAGAGTAGTGAGAGTCATATGAGAGCAATACACCAGATTTTTCTATTTACAGTAAAACTTCCTTTATCCTGCCCTGGTTTATCCAAATCAGAATTGTAGATATATTTTTCAAGTTTAGTGTTCACATTAGATAGTAAATTTAACTATGATAGCAAGAAGGTAACTTATAAATACGTCAAATATTCGCTTTAGTAGCTCAGTTTTCCTAGTGTTTTCAAACAGCAAATGTTATTAAGTTTATCGTGTGTCTTTCAATCGGAATCGTTTTTGTCTTTATCAAAGTGTTTGGGAATGTAATTCAGTGTACAAATTCAAAATGACATCAAAGTGAAAGAAGGGTCTGGTTTAAATGGATAAAAAGTTGGATGTTACTAATCGGATTGATAAAGGAGAAACATTGAAGACCATAGCTGCTGAATTGGGAGTTACTGCGCACCAACTGACAAACATTATGGCGTACTTGGAGCGTCAGCCCGACACCATTCCAGCCGAACCATTTATAATAAAGCGTTTGCATGACCATACTTCATTCAAACGCCACACGAGTTTCAAACGAAGATGTGGATCAATCCTTTGTTAACACATGATGTGACTTTATGTGATTAAGATTTGTATATTTTGTATTGTCTTGTAAACAATATATACTATGTATTGTACATAATTTGTTAGAAGACATAGCTTTTTATCGTCATGAGCGGCTAAACTTTTTATTGAAGGATTTAAGAATTTTGTTTTACTTATTACCGATATAACCCGGATTATCCGGATTTTCGATTTTCGGATTGCCTTTGGTCCCGGTTGGTCCGGATAAATGAGGTTTTACTCTTCAATTTTTCTATTACATTCTGGGAAGTCCAATTGATAGCCGCCTCTTGGACATCCTTTAAAGTGGTATGTGACCATGCTTGCCCTTACTAAGAGTTCAGCATTTCTCTTTGAATGTGGGTTCTCCAGTATGAGGACAATATTTTGACGAATAGTGGCCATCAGTTACTATCACACCGTTACATAACATCGGATAATATCTGTATTCAGTCACCTACTGCAAAAGAAACCTCAGTGTTAAGTTGGTGAGACTATTGCCAATGTGTTTTCAACTGATGGAACAGTTTTTTGCGTAAAGGCTGTGAAAACTATTGTAGCAATCAACTCATGTTAACGAAGCACACACCTGCTCTCATTTTAAACAGTGGCTGATAACGAAGTCTCCCTGCGGGTGCCACATTTTTATACCGTTTTCCACGAATCTTCTACCAGCTACAGTTGGAATCTTTTTCTGAGGGTATGCGTGGGTGGATATGGTAACAGACAACACCAGTTAAGTAGGCTGATAAATTTAATGGAGATTGATAAATTAGCTATTTGAAGCGAGTTACCACTTGCTTGAGGATATAGAATTAAGCTATTTTAAATCTTAGCACGATAAACTGCAACTCTTGAAACATTTCTAACTTCTGACGTATCAATATTTCATAGCTTCAAGTAACTGTTAGCATAATAACAATGAGAAGCACAGGTTGCCATGAGGCGCCAAGTACATGTAAAGAGCGATCTTTAAGCGCTACGAACTGCCGACAATTAATGGATAACCTAAATCATTGTGAAAGGTATAAAGGAAAGACGAATCTTACAAAAGCATACCCTTCTATCGTATTAAGTCTCGCCTACATCATGACTGCCCACCACATTCTTATATTACGTTGCCAAATTGTAATTTGTAAGCAATCTGACTTCTGAACGATCGGAGTTCCGGATATCCAAAGCTTGAGCACACACTTAAAGCTAACGTGCAAACAGCTATCTCGATCAGCACTTAACGACTGCAAACAATTATCTGCTTTCGTCGTCTCGTCTTCCTTATATAAAATGACGTAGCAGGATTTTTCTATAAATTCACCTTTTCCCGCGAAGTCTGGAAACGCTCTGTTCTGCTGCACCCATAGTCGTTATTGTTCTGAACGTTGCATTATCGCCGGGCCACCTATTTTCAAGCAGTTGCGTGAGGTAGTTTGACCTTGAGCGTCCTTTATAAATGTCTTTATCTTCTTCTTCTTGTCCTTATTATCCTCCCCTTATGTAGCACTTAGACCCCCTAGGACTTGCAAGCCAGTGCCTAGGGTCAGACGCCTGTCGGGGAGCAGAGGAACCTATGGACCGGACAGAGTGAAGACCTGGAAGCGAGTGGTATGAGAGCGCCAGGTATGAGAGCGAGGAAGAGGATGATATGAAATACAGACGAAATCGATGATTGGAAAGGTGATAATGGAGCAATTGGTGGAATGAGTGGTGGGGGAAACCGGAGAACGCGGAGAAAACCCGCCCTAACGCCGCTTTGTCTACTACAAATACCACATTTGGGTCCCTGGGATCGAACCCGGGCTGCCTGGTGGTAGGCGAGCTCTCGAACCGATCGTCCACGACGCTGTCTTTATCTTACCAGGCAATAATTCCGGTGTCGGTCTGGGTGGCTGAGTTGGTTAGACCCTGGCCTACTGATCCCAACGTCGCGGGTTCAAATCCGGCCCAGACTGGTGTTTTTAAGTGTGCTTAAAAGTGATAGCTCCATGTCAGTAGATTTACTGGCATGTAAAAGAACTCTTGCGGGACAAAATTCCGGCACACTGGCGACGCTGATGTGATCCCGGCAAAAGACAGCGTTGTTAAACAACAAACTAAAATAAAATAAGTAAAATTTCCGGTATCATGGTGATAAGCTAATAAGGCTACATACACCAGCTGTTGCCACATTTAGCAGTCAGAGTTTTAATAAGACTTGTGTAAATCATAAGTCAGCATTTACAGCCATTGTTTGTTGTAATGTGAAAATGTGCAAAGCTGTACAGTTAACATGAATTTAAAGGAAATATTGGTTATTAAATATATTATGTTTCTCCCTTTTCAAATTGTGTAATGTGCTGTTTAAGCTTGCCGTGCCGTTTTTACTCTCTCTACTACGTATGGTAAACAGGGGAAGTATTCTATTCGACCAAAAAGTTCGATTTCACCGGAAATAAGTTTTGAAGCCCCCTGAATATATAAACGAAAAGTCGCTTAAAACCAAAGTTGGTGCTTAAGTTTAATATATTTCAACTATGCGATACTAACCTAAACTGCCCTTTACATGAACATTTTTTCAAAAATTTTAATTTTCTCAAAAATAGCTCTAACGATTTTGGTTAAAATGCCCTATGTTTAAGATTTTCTTTATGGAAAATGAGACGTATATTTTGAATGTTCTGGCTGTAGCTCATGTAGTCCTGTTTACTCTTGATGACTTTTGCATAACTGGTAAACCGTAAGAGATAGAAATCTTACTGCAGAAAAAAGTAGATCTCGTTAAAACACACAAATTATGTCCAAATGCATTCATTTTGTGAAGTGAACCATTTCGGATATATTCCTTGTTATTTGTGTGAGTTTTGCAATACTTGTACTTTTGTCAAATGGAAGGACGTTATTCCATTTTTATCTCTTGGCTGTGCAAAGAGATCGGAATTTAAAGACTTTCTATAGCGACCAGTTTTAAAACATTTGACTATCGCTCAAAACCTAGTGTATTTCCACATTCTCCTTGCACCTACAAGGAGATTAGTAATAATATAATTTCTACAAATGAGGAAGAGAGCGCAACACATCGAATTTTTAAAACATTTTGTTACCTTTTTGCTTGCCTATTTTAATGGTTATAAATATCCAAACATCCGGCCTCTTTTGCCATCTGTGGTTCAACTACTTTGGCTTAATCTCAGCAACAGTGTTCCTCTCTGAGGGTTCAATATCTATTTTCCTTTGCCTTTCCAATCTCAGTCCTTAATCTAGAGACGTTTACCTCGGGGTTACGTGCAGTTGTGTTTGGTTTTACTGCTCTATTTGTTCACGGTTCTCTCTCAACTGCCATTAGCTATATTCTAGAGGGGGCGCTGCCTGGGGAAAACGGTTGTGTAGGTAAAAGCTCTCTAAATGTGTTTCTCGAAAGAGCTATTAGAAACTACTTCCGCTGCCCTTAAGAGAGGCAATTGATCGGCTACAAATTGCACAATCCCGTCGACTACATCCACAAAACGCTTTCATCAAGTAAACCGATTCCCTCCAACTCAGCGGATGCATCATGACGTGTTCTAGGTCATTATCTGCTTGCCCTAATTTATAGATGAGACACTTGGCCTTAGACATCAGAAGATTCGCTCCCTCATTTTGCACTATTTCAGGACTCTAAGTGCCGGCGGGAGTTTCGGCATGCATGGCAGGTGGTTGGTCTCCGTGAATCCTCATCCTCCGAATTGGGGATGGGGGTCCTCCGACTCCCGGCACTCCCGAGGGGACAAGTGAGCCCACAGGGGAGTGAGGAGGAGAGCCAAAGTACGAACCGCCACCGGGGAGTTCAAGTCCTTCCCTCTGCTGTCGCCACTCCTCAGGTCCGATCACCCTTTGTATCCTCTCAACTCACTCTTCCCTCCCGGGGGCCCTCCCGGGGGCTCTCCGTCAGGGGCATAACCACAGAAGATTCCATTTCATTTATATGCATACATAGAAAAACACAAACACACGGGCTTTTTCTGAAAATAATTTTGAAAGGAGACTCAGGTATGATATTCCTGTGAAATATCGGTATTGAATTTTTGGGTACCATACAATGTTTCCTCTATTTACTGCATATAAGCAGTAGATAAAGCTAAAATAAAATAAGATTTGTAGCTTTCCTGGCGACGAACATATTCAAGATGCTCTCGGGCTTCGAGCCAGGTGTAGTGATGAAAAGACATCAACGTTTCGGGAGTGTACATCTCTCCCATCTTCAGAAGATGGGAGAGATGTACACTCCCGAAACGTTGATGTCTTTTCATCACTACACCTGGCTCGAAGCCCGAGAGCATCTTGAATAAAAGCTAAAATAGACGAACACGCTTTCCTAATTAAAAAAAAATGTAAACCCTAGAAGACTATGAGTTCCATTTATACTGGATGAAAGGGAAGACATTACATTAATTTAAACCAGTGATAGATCTCAATATTTCGAACACAGTTTGTATTTTACGTTTTTGTCTCTGACCATTTCCTACGGAGGTATTTTAGTTTTTCTCGAAAACAAGCTGGCAACACTGTATATTGTTGGGTGTCACTTTCCCTAGCTCAGTACATAAACAAACACAGTAACGGTGCTTTTTGAGAACACAAATACCCTGCCTTGTCCTTCTGTGTTTCCTGCGCGAGTGTAGGCCAATCACAAGCGTTAGCTCCCAAAACATTAAAGCGAAAGCGAAAGTGCCAGACCTGTCTACATGCAAAAACTAGCTCAATTCCCTGACCAACCTCAACGCCACGTTGTCGCCTTACTGCACGTGTGAAAAAGCTGCTTGGAGTCTTCCTTTGCATCTTTTAAATAATTAATTATTTCGAAACCCTGTGTGATGTCGCATAATTACTACCCAAGCTATGTCAGAAGTAAGTTACTCTACGCATCTTACAAATAACAAACTGTTATCTTCGTACATTCCTGTGGAATTACGCATCCAAGTTGGATCAAAAAGCATTTATTTTTTCGATCAAAGAACACAATGCCATTATACTTTTTCGCTTGTAATGCTTCTATGAAGCACATGTTAGAAGGAATGCAATGACTTGCCTTCCAGCCTGTATACAGGCTGTTAGGAATATAAGTAACTTTTGATAATTTTTATAATTGGTTCATGAATATGTATCCACTGCAGTGTGTTAATTTTTTCCCCTTCTACTGACATTTTTCGCACAAACCAACCACATAGTTCTGGTATGATTGTTATTGCGTCACATTATGGACAATATCTGTCATATAGACTACCTGTTTCACTCTACACCTCAATTTGTGACCTACTGGCCTAGGTATTGTGAGGGCTTTGGCCATGCAGAAAGCAATGGAACTCGGTCCCGGTACACCATTCATTATCACGAGATGGACTTACTCTGCGCCATGCCTTCTATGTCACACCTTCTTAGAGGTACTAACCAATCTGAAAGCATACAACTCTTCTTATAAGTCAAATTATACGTTCGCAAATAAGCAAATATTTATGGAATTTCATTCATTACATTATCCTCAATCACCAATTAAATTTTTCTTCACTTATACTTTTAACGCCCCCATTTTAAGTTAATATCTTAGGGTCACATTTGTTAGTAGCGTTGAGTTTGGTAACAAGTAAATTACTGAATCAACAAACTATTAATTCTTCTATATGAGTTCTGAATTTAAATATTAAATATCTCTCTCTACCCATGCACATTCACACATTACTATAATTTGGTATTTATATCTGTTAGGAAGAATGATGAATGCCTCTAATTAAAATAAAGTATCCCTCCAGCAAGTACAAAACCCGGAATCTCAACATAACACACTAAACATTAGACTCTAGAGATAATAATTTAAATTGTATGTATTTATCCATATTAGTGTTGAAATCCAGGTAAGATCTGTTTAATAATTGTGTATTGCGTTTAAAAATATATTGGAAAGTATTTTTAAACTTAAGTGTAGATGGTTGTTACACGAGCTTACAAAAGACTTCTTTCAAATACGGTTCTAACGAAACACCACTCTTTCATGGATGAAAGAGAATCGATCGATCGATATTATAGATGCTGTTCTCAGTGCACGAACCTGTATCAGTCCTCATTAGTCTCGCTATGTGCTGCTGGCTGGATGTGATCATAAACCCCCTCAAGCTTCAGTGCATTGTTCCGGCTTCTCAATCCTCCCAAGGGAACACAGCAGTACATGACTTTCAAAAAGGTGGAATCCATGTAATACACCTTTATGTAGCAAAGGAACAAAGGAAGTTCGAGTTACTTTTACATTCTTTACTCCAAGAGCAAGAAATATCGAGTTATGCATCCCGTTGTTCCAAAGAAACCATTAATGTTTTTACTTTTACTTTCCTCTGTGTGCTTCTTTACATGAAATGACTTCAATAACATTGTGGTATAAATTTGAAAATTCAAACGAGTTCAGAGGAAAAAGAATGAAAGCAAAATTTGATATTATGGCTTGTTCTACAGTTATTTTTACAAAAACATTCTTCTATCTACTTCCTGCTAATCGAGATATTCTTTAATACTAGAATTCAACATTATCAGCAAAATTAAATAACTATTAAGGATCTTTTTCTGCATTTTTAGGAATTATTACCTGATAGGACATTTTTTACAGGTTATGCCATTATAAAATCTTTTTCAGGAAAAGAACCCAGGTTTTAGTCACTTTTCGCGAGATTGTATTTATTATTATTATTATTATTATTATTATTATTATTATTATTATTATTATTATTATTATTATTATTATTATTATTATTATTATTATTATTATTATTATTATTATTATTATTATTATTATTATTATTATTATTATTATTATTATTATTATTATTATTATTATTATTATTATTATTATTATTATTATTATTATTATTATTATTATTATTATTATTATTATTATTATTATTATTATTATTATTATTATTATTATTATTATTATTATTATTATTATTATTATTATTATTATTATTATTATTATTACTACATTCTAGAATCACAATGAAGATTAGATTGAATTAGAAACTCAAAATCTAAAAACTCTTGGGAATCTACCGAAACGGGCTCACCTATTCATCCTTTTTAAAATTGGACTCTCAGCTACAAATTAATACACCCAACTAAAAGATTCACGTTTACAGTAAGACAAAGTTGTCCTCTAATAGAATGTGGGGTGAATCTACGTGCTACTTTTGCGGGTCCATAGTTACAGTTCATAAAGAGTAACTAGTGTTTGAGGTCATATTTGTATCCCGTCATGCCGAAAGTAAAACCAACTATTTCCGCAAAACTGAATTGAAATAGAAATGGTGAAATAATTTGCAAGTAATGTAAGTTGTGTGAAGCGGGCAAATTTGTCTTTGCTAAAAGGGAAAGTGTGTGGAACAAAAGCAATAAATGTGAATGATACAATGTGCAGACTGCTGATGTGCTCTCAAGTAATAAGCATGGCTCCGAAGAACAAGAGCTGCAAACATGCAATATTTGTTGCTTTAAGCACGGCTCTGTATCTTTTGTTGATATCGAAGGAAGCTTCTCAGTGAGAAAGTTCGTTTTAATTGACAATAGGTAGTCCTGCAACTTTTAAAACTTAGAATAGGTAATTATTATTTATTTATGCCAACAAACTTACTGTTGGTGTTTTTAAACACGCAAGCCGTGGGTGGGCAAAGTTTAAGAGGTAGAACTGGAACTTAAAAATTCAATGCCACAACTGGGATTTGAACCACAGACCTTCCGCTTACCGGGCGGACGCTCTAACCACTGAGCTATTGTGACAAACGTCCGCCCGGTAAGCTGAAGGTCTGTGGTTCAAATCCCAGTTGTGGCATTGAATTTTTAAGTTCCAGTTCTGCCTCTTAAACTTAGAATAGGTGTTTACAACCTATTTTAGTTCAGTATTCAGTGATAAAGGACAAGTGAAACGTGCAAGGATATCAACAAATAAAGTTGCTTTTAAGTCATTCTTAGTTCTTTTAGTTATTTTTAATGTTTCTTTAAGTCATTAAAATTTGGACACTAATGATTAGACAACCTTCTTGTTCATATGCATGTAGATGTTTAAATTCAAGAATCGTTATTGATCGTGAAAATAAATATAGAAAAATATGTGTTGCACTTACATGACTTTTTCTACTCTTCTGCAAACCATTCTTACCAAGGTTTATTTCTCAATCTACTTCGTCTTAATCGAGCTCAACATTTGTGTAAATTATCGTATTGCTAATTCTCTTGTAGGTGCAAGGGGAAAATGGGGATTCAGTAGGTTTTAAGCTATAGTCAAAAGTGTTAAAGCTGTCCTCTGTGTGATAGATTTAATATTGCATTCTCTTTGCATATGTGTGGGTCATTAATACAGAATAATGAAATCTCTAAATCGAATTTTTGGATGGAATACTCAATCTGGAAGTATCTAGTAGAGATGGTAAAAATGTGATTGGGCAGAATTGCAATGAAACAATAATTGAACAGAGAAATCTGTAAATAAAAGGCAGACTCAAATGCACATTTTCCTGTATATTCAACTTACACATTATAATATTTGCTATGACTCTGATAGTTTCTCCGTTCCAATATATTCTATGCCAGTTAAATTACGCATGCAATAATGCGTCTTAGAATATTTAAACAAGCTTTTAGAAAATGGTCTGGTTTTTGCGTTAGGCAGCTTTCCGGTTTAGAGCATTATTTAACACAGGAAATAGATTCGTATCAAGATTTATTTTGCATTTGTCCAGGTTTCCAGTATATAGAGGGTCCGGCTTATTCAAAGCATGAGTTAAGCGATCAACGCAGTGCGATCAATTGAAATGTGACAGAAGTGTGGCATTATGAACAGATGCGATTGCTATGATAAATTAATAGACAATACAAAAATTCATAATTAAATGTAAAGGCTAATCCATTAAACATGCGGAAATACAAATTGGTAATTGCCATGCGATTGGGCTTAAAACAAATGTTGGTTAACAACGCAGTGGTATAACAACATTACTGCACTAACACAATAAAGTGCAACTTCTAATTCTTGTGTCTTTTGTTAACAAAAATGTAGTTTTAATTTCAGCGGTTTAAAAAGAGCCTTTACAAATCCTTTGTTGCATGAAGACACAAAACTGTGCCAAAATGTTGCAGGTTACAGAAACGCAGATTTGTGTTTTCGCTGTCACTTGGTGATAAATCTGTGCAATGTGGCTAGCAACTATTCAATTATCATTCATGGAAGATTACATAAAATCGCTAATCATGTGAACTCATGTTCAGATTAGCGGAACAAGCCTCCCTGCGGAGACCAAAGAAGTCACTGAAGCAGAAGAAGCTGTGGTCAAAACCGCTACGTCCACTTGGAGAAGCACCCAACCTTAAATTCCTCAACCGGATGATGACAACGATGAGCACATTCAAGGATATGAGGGTGAAAGAGTAGTTCCGCAACAGTTGCTAAATGCATCGACCACGTGTATATACGAGCCAGTTCATATATTTTAGAACTTTTAGGTAGCTGAGCACATGAAGCACTCCCAAGATGGTTTAGTGATTCTGGAACCCCAGCTTATGAAATAATCTCAGGCGTAGAATGCAAACTATTGGTTCTACTAGGCTCACAATTAGAACCGAATAATTACTGTTTTGTTGCGCATGCAATAACTTTTATCTTTCCACGTACGAGATTTAGACGCACGAGAGTATTGCACGTGCAGCCATTCAAGCAATGTGGCGCAACAGGGTTAAAAAACTAAACTAAACCCCTGCGCGACAGCCCACGAAGGGCCAAGGCCTACCGCCCAGCCGCTGCGTCCCCCACCTCTGCCCACTACAGGTGTCATTGGTGAGATGCAGTTCTGGAGGGTGGACGTGGTCAGCTCCCCGAGCCCTCCCGGCCAGTTATGCGGTCTTCTAGACCTGGGGCCGCTACTTCTCCATCAAGTAGGCTCCTCAATTGGTCCCCCCGGGACCTAACGAGGCTGAGTGCACCCCGTGCCAGACCTCCTAGGGGAGATAAAATCCCCATGCTGATACCGGAGGCAAGCGCGCTACCAACTGCGCTACGGAGGTTGTCGGCGCAACCGAGTTAGACACGTGAAAATCTCAATCACAGTTATGAAGAAAGTTACATACTGGATCAGCAAGTGACCAGTCGACTCCGACCGGAGAAGTGCGTGAGACAATCAGTGTCAAGTATCCCATTATGTACTGCACCACATTTTCATCTTTGCCTCTTGCTTCATGAAGTCGAAGATATTTGCAATCATTTCCAAGGTCTGAGTGTGTAATACCTTACCAGTTAACTTTGGAAACGATTATTGTTATACATACCATAAATATACAATAAACATTATTTACTGCTCTCTTTCGAAACACAACCAGATGCGGAACATTTTCGATGCTTATTGAAGGTATACCAGATGGAAGGTACTGCCTTGGCAGTAGGATAACCGAGGATTCTACATGACGAGTGCAACAAATATGCCCAATACAATTATTGCCAATAAAAACAGCTTCATAGAAGAAAAAAAGATGTGTCGAACGGATGTAAATGGTTTATTATTCGACTAACTGTCGCACATACATTCTGTGAACAATGCTGCCATGCGTTTTCATCTTAATTCGAATGAATTTAGCTGCAATTTAAAGTTCAAATGTCACGCAGAGTTTAATTTTTAAGCAAAAAGTGGCAACGCCAGGTCGCGTGTTCTCACCTTGGTTGCATGGCCAGCACATTCAGATAGGGGAGGTTAGAAAAGGGCTGAATGTAGTAAAAGTGAGGGGGAGAGGAAGGGCAAGTTACAAATTCATGCGCCAGGTATATGCATTGGTGAATGAGGTGGCAGCTTCAGCTGTCATTTATGATATCGTTAGTTTTAATTCAGCCCGATAATCTAAAAAAGAACGCAATTGTTTTAGGAAATTGAAGAAGAAACGTTTTATTTATTTGTGTATTAAAATCTACTACTTTGGCTTTAGCCGCAATGAATAATAAGAATGCACATTATTGCGATAATTTGTATCCCTTTAAGTCAGCATTGTTTTAACCCTGGAATTAAGTATCGCTTACTCTGAGTAACCAAAACATTGAGTAATTCTTAGGCTTGGCAGCTCATTTGGCGGTCATGGTCATAATTCCTGAAGCTTTGAGCGCACTGTACCATGTCTAGGTTATGAAAAGTGGCTAAAATTGACTACCAGAGAGACTGTTAATGGCCAGGGTTGAAGCAGCTCATAAATAGCCATTATAATTATTAACGCAAAACAGGTTTCACATTAATAAGAGAGATATCAGGGATTTTCGAACCTTGCAAAATAATTTTCCTGGCTCAAAATGAGAAAATGCTAATGAGCAGCATAGTTTGTTATACTAGAAAGAAAATAAGAGAAACAAAACCTAAGGAGAAAATAAATAGGGAGGTTTAGCACTAAACAGCCATACTAG
This sequence comes from Tenodera sinensis, assembly GCA_030765045.1. Classification (NCBI taxonomy): domain Eukaryota; kingdom Metazoa; phylum Arthropoda; class Insecta; order Mantodea; family Mantidae; genus Tenodera; species Tenodera sinensis. The sequence goes on from CM060971.1 coordinate 64,965,966, forward strand.
TCTTATGTGACATGCCTCATATAAACATTCATCCACACAGATTCTAAATTGTAGCTTTAGTCAGTAGATGCAGCTCATTGGAGTATCTGCTTCAAAACCTCCACGGATATTGAAGTGTGGAAGTTAGGAAGAGAAACTGTTTACCCACTGCCTCATTTAGGGATATATCATCAACTTCGCTTTAATATTTTAGTTTAAAGTTAGACAATAGAAACCGAAAATGGTTAGAAATGGATGAATGTTTTAAAAAATGCTAAAATTGGTCTAAGGTATAGGTACGTACTCTAAGTAAGGTTTTATCTGTGGAGGCAGCCAAACTGCAGGTATACAGACAGGTGACTGCTGATAACCTTCTTACGTCATTCGCTGTGCAGGCCAGTTCTTTGCCTCTTTACCAGCTTGAGGCACTGAACTGTGTGTAACCTTGACAACAACGTCTTAAACCGTAGACTTGCTTTTCAAACAACTTTGCTATGGTATTAGTCAATTCTGAGACATCCGTTGTTCATGTTTAATTCTTATCCATTTTAATCCGGTCACTATTCAGCTGTATCACACGACATCACAGAACCAGCGTGAAATTTCTAGGCTAGCATATAGCGACCCGGTTTTCCAACATTTGACTATCGATTCGGTTCCCTATGTTGCCACTGTACACGAAATGCATAATGAAGCTATTTCTGCAAAGCTTATCTCGATTAACAAGAGGTCAATATACAAATAAGCTTTCGAAAGCACAAGAGCAAATGAATGATACTAGGTAGTGACAGTCATGTAAATCTACCAAAAAAGATATTGCTTTTTAATTTTTCAACCATTTATCTATAGTAAGTAGAGAAATTATTGCATTCCACCCAAAAATTCGAATCCGAGATTTCATGAGAAAATGTACACTTTGAGACTTCCTGAAAGCAAATATATAACCGCTGTCGCGGTGGTGTAGAAGAGCTATGCAATGGTCAACGCCGTGTGACGGGGAAGTTCGAAACTACAGGATAACTTTGAGAGTATAGTCTCAGCAAGCTGCAAGTATTCATTAGTATTATGATATTCAATGGTCGTTGTCAAGCAGTTCTGTTAGTATGTAAAGAGTCAATTAAGAATTCTATTATGCTTGTTGCCTGTCAATTGAGGCCAGGCTAAGTAAAGTTGTAATTAAGGGGAGGAAAATAAAGAAAGAGTGAAAAAGATAATGTATTCTGTGACATATTTGTTTTACACTATTTTAGAGGTCCCTGGGAGTGCATGTATATTTGCTCGAAAAGCGTAACCGAAAAACAAAAACCTGATTAAATACAAAGTTTGGTGATTAAGTTGACGAAGATTTTTAAGAAAGCCCACACCGCAAACTTCCCTTTCATTGAAAAAGTTTCGCTATTTTTAACTTTCTCAAAATCTAACCATTTTGACTGAAGTACCACTTGTTTAAGATATTTGCATAGCTCATGAAATGTTAATGGAATAACTGGGAATAACTGTGACTATTCTCAATGACTTTTCCATAATTTGGTAAACCGTAAGAGGAGACAAAATCATACTACAGAAAAAATTGATCTCAACACATAATTTATGTCAAATATAGTAGTTCAGCATTTCTTGTCTTTGTTTGAATGTTCAAAAATTTGTACTTGTCTCAATCGGGAAGTCGCTATTGCTTTTTCGCATAGGCATATAGAGACGGACATGCTTTTTAAAAATCCGACTATCGCTTTATCTGCGGTGACCTACAACGAAAGGTGCAAATGTGAATTGAAAGTGCACCTGGAGTGACAAGAAATACATAGCAGAGTAGCACAGGATAGGTTAGGTTAGGATAGAGCAGAATAGAAAAGGATAGGATAGCACAGGGTGCCGAGGAGAGAATCCCGCGCGACGACCTTTAAGGTCGCTTGTTCCTATGCCCCTTGCGGGGCACTAACGGGAGGATGAGGGAAGAGGAGACAGAAGGCGGTCGACCCAAGGAGTCACGATAGAGCAGAGGGCATGTCCCTACCACTTACGGACTAACACACGCCAACAGCATTTTGGATAAACGGCGTCCCATCCAGCTGCAGGAGTTTCGGAGCCGGAGACCGACCCGCCCAAGGCTGTATGTTTACCGAGAGCACATTCCCTGCCATGCAACGCCGAGACCCCGCCGGCACGTATTACCCTGAAAGAGACCAGCCAGGTGAGGAGTGAAACGAAATGAGAAGTGTACTGAACCTACCCAGCGATCCGGTGACCCGGGGTACCCCCAAAAAAACCATGGCCCAGGTGGGCCAGCCACTGACATCGAACTCAAGAGCCCCCGAACGCCAGGCCACAGACGAAACGCCTGAGACAGTACAGGCAGTTTGTATAGGAGTGAGTAGTCACATGAATGCAGCACAAGCTGTTTCACTTGTAATCCAGAAGCATAATGCTGGATGTAGAAAGAGAGGAATATAAAGGCAGAGGTTAATACACAGGGGTAAAAATCCAATTAAAGCACGGATTGCTAATACAGAAGCGTTGGTTGACAATTTTGTAAACTGTTTTTTCTTCTTGCCTGTCAGCCAGGTTATCTCCTTCACGCACTGGTGCCTCTGTTTGCTAAAAATCAATAGCTTGCTTGTGCACAGTGCTTGTTCAAATCTGTATCCAAATAATAGCTGCAGACAGAATACCCTTTATTGACTTATTATCTGCGGCTTTGTATTTAGCACATGTTCCTACAGAAGAATGACTTTAATAGGACGATTCATACAATCTAGCAAATCAAATAGTGGCTGTAAATATATTGTATACGAAGCAAATAATAGCTACAGACAGAAAACCCTTTATTGACTGAATATCTGCAGCTTTGTGTTTAGCACACGTCCCACAGGAGAATGATTTTAATATGAAGATTCGTACCACCTAACAAATCAAATAGTGGCTGTAAATATATTGTATAGGAAGTTTTAAAATATAGGTATAAGTTCACTAAAACTAGTTATACCTACAGGAGAACCACCGTTAACGGAACTAAATAAGGCAGAACCGTTTTGCAAACGCATTTTTGTTGTTCGAATACTCGATGGTGAGGATTTTAACCTGCGAAAGTAAAAGTCAGATGGCGCCAAGGTAACGTATGGGACTCGTTTTCAGGAGATCGCGGGTTCGATCACCATCGATCGATTATTCTGACTTAGGTTTTTCCTTAGTTTCCCTTTGTTTGATAATGATGTTAATAGTAATAATATAATTTATAATTTTATTAATAATTATAATTAATAATTTAATTTTATATATTTGTTTATTGTTTAGTAATAGTTTGTAGTTGTGAGTGATGTTGTGTATGAAATTTATATTTTGTTGTATTGAGGAGATTAATTTGTTTTAATTTTAAAATTTTATTGTTTTTTTTTCTCTCTTTTAATATATATTAATTTATTTAGAAATTTTATTGTATTTTGATTGTTTGAAATGATTTGTTATTGTTTTAGAGCATTTATTTCTTAGAGTGATTATGTGTGAAATGCTATAATTTGTGTTTTTGTTCTTATTTTCTTGTGTTTTGTTTTATGATATATAATTTAATTTATCTATCTTTATAATTTGTTATATATTATATTATTTTGTAATTTTATTTTAAAATTTTTCTGTAAAGTATGTTGTATGTATAAATGTGTAGAATAAATAAATTTTAAAGATCTGGCATATTAGCCCTGGTGTAAGTAATTAGGTGCTAGGGTTATTATACAGATTTTTATTTTATTTTATTTTATTTTATTAGTTTCCCTTTGTTACTAGATCAATGCGGGGATGGATTCACTACTCCACGAATTCCTTTATTTTCCTTTATCATTTCACTCCCTTGTCATCTTTCAAGTTTGGTTGGTAGCGCGGTACGTTCCGGCAGATGCGGATAGATGGCACCTTCTTCCCTGGCCCATTCTAGAACTTGCTGGTCAGCCCGCGAGAGTCACCTCGTCACCCTCGCGAGGAAGAGATGCATTCTGGTAAACTGTAAAAGACAAAATCTTACTACGCAAACCACGCAGGTATCGTTAAAGCATGCAATTTAAGAAAAATAATTCTTTTTTTAAGGGACAATTTCCGAGATACTTCTCGTTTTATGTTATTTCAGCAACTGTTGTTTATCCTGATTAACACGAAATAAAGAAAGCAATAAAGCGTTTGCAAGAATAGCTTGTATAAGAGTAGAGAATGTTATGTGAATGCAACACCAAACGTTTTTGTCCCCCGCTGTTTTGGTTAAGCCGAACGTGGGTTAAGCGGGATTTGTAACATTACAAGCTAAAAGTCTTACATTATTTACATTATTTAATTTTAGGTTGAGTTTACGATGTGTCCTCCCCCGTTGTGTACCCTATGCCCTATTGCCTACTATATGTAAGCAGTAGAGAAAGTAATATCTAGGAAAATAAGTAAACTATTTAATTGTTACAATACGCTCTTGAATAAAGTCTCGCTCGTTTGAATGTAACTTCCTCTCTTCGCATTGTTGTGACTGTTGCAGTGTTTAACGCCCCCTTTTACTACATACGGCACCGCAGGCGGTGACACTGATGATACATGGAATGAAGATGGAGCACCGGTGGAATGAAATGGCGGGGGAAACCGGAGAACCCGGAGGAAACGCGCCCCAGCGTCGTTTCGTTCACCACAAATCCCACATGTGGTGCCTGGGATACCCGGTCGGTTTGGTGAGAAGCGAATGGTCTAACCACTCGGCTACGGCGCGGCCTCTTCGCATTGTGAATGCCGTTTCCACTGTCTACTTCCGCTCTACTCGTTCACTGCGATATGCACACCTCGAGATCTTGTTAGATACTGGAGCCCGTAATAGGGATACCATCGCCCTGTAACAGGCGTAATAGTAGGGCACGAAAATAGTAATATACTGTGCATCCCGCAGATTAGCATTTGATACTCCAGTTCTGGTAAGAACACAGTTCTCTGATTGGAAAAAGACGTGAACTGTGCAGAGAAATTGCATGAAAAGCTTTAATATTAAATTTAACTTCATTAGCTCTTTTTCGTTCACTCATGTGGCATTTGCTGATATCGGTGCAAGAAAAGTATTCTTTAAAAGCATAATTTGGGAAGCAATGATGTGAAATAATGCAATCTATAATAGACACACTTTATACACGTATGTATAAATATGCAGTAAAATTATATCTGTATTACTCCAGCTCTCTGAATTTCATTTAATTTATGTGATTCAAATCAGAATATGCCGTGTGTTTTCAGCACACCTAGCGTACAGTGGAATGGTGTTTAGGATTGTCAAACGTAGTCAAGGACAACTAACATTAAAGTTCAACATAAATATTACCTTCGGCGTTTACGACACAAGATAGCTCATTATTACTGTTTTGTACGTGCACATTTCCATATTACATCACCTGGGGTTTTGTTAGCAGACATTGTTCAGAAGGACAAGGAAGATGCCATAATTACCTACATGTACAGGCTCTGGTTTATGTTAATTGCAGCAAGTGACAAAGTCAGTGGCGGAACGTACTTCATTTCCTTAGGTTTGTCACCTTCATACACATAAGATCGCTATGGTTGTGTGTAGGAAGTTGTGGCGGCCTCCATTACTCCTGAGCTTGATCTTGTTTTTCCTTTTGTGTCTTGTGCACCAAGCATCCAGAACGTTCCATTTGCTAGTCCTTGTTTTGCCCCTTTAGTAGATTTCTTCAGCTATTATACACCACATTTGGTTAAGGTTATGTTCCCTTATGTCCCTTCTAATTTCTCTCTTAGTTCTCTTAAAAGTTTCAGAGTATTCCTCTGTCCTTATTAATGATCTTTCCCATAGCTGCTTATTCTTTTTGTCTCTCTCTTCTATTAGTTGTATTGTATTTACAGATAATTTTGTTTGTCTTATTATTTATTTATGCCAACAAACTTACTGTTGGTGTTTTTAAACACACAAGTCGTGTGTGGGCAAAGTTTAAGAGGTAGAACTGGAACTTAAAAATTCAATGCCACAGCTGGGATTTGAACCACAGACCTTCCGCTTACCAGTCGGGTGCTCTACCATTAAGCTACTGTGACAAACTGCCAGAATGGCATTGAATTCTCAAACCAGTTCGTATTTTTCCTGGTAAACCACAAAGGCAGCCTCAAATCAGAGACAAGGTCTGTGGTTTAGCTGTGGCATTGAATTTTTAAGTTCCAGTTCTACCTCTTAAACTTTGTTTGTTTGTTTGTTTTTTTTTTTTTTTTTTTTTTTTTTGTTTTTTTTTTTTTTTTTTTTTAAATGCCAGATTCACTTTTCGAAGCTTCCTCTGCAGATTGGAGAATACATGTGTGGGTTTCGTTTTAAAGCTCTTGCTTGTTTTGAGAGTTTCCTTCTATTTGTTTAATTTTGTTCTGTGGTGCTATCTTGAATAATTCGTTGTTTATTTTCTCAGCTTTGGGTTTATATCGTCTTTTGCCATACCTTTTTATTTTATGTGGTTTGAGAGTTGGCTTTACCATTCTATGATCTGAATCAAATTTGAGTCCGTTTATCACTTGTCCTTCTGGGACGTCTTCTAGACTGTTGCTGATTATGAAGTCTATTTCGTTTCTTGTTTTTCCGTCTGATGATCGCCAAGAGAAATTTCCCGCCGGGGGTTTCTTAAAGAATGAATTTAGTATACGCAAGTTGTGTTCTTCCGTAAACTGGATGAGTCTTTCCCCTCTTTCATTCCTGGCTCCTATTCCATAAAGACCCATTGCCGTTTCCCCCTCATATCTTGTTCCAATTTTACAATTGAAGTCCCCCATTATGAGTACTCTGGGAGCCTTATATTCCATAATTGCTCTGTCCTGATCGCTATAGAATGATTCCATTTCTTCTTCGGAGGTTGATCTTTTGGAGCGTATACTTCTGTTATTGTTGTTGCTGTTTCAATTTTAATTCTAAGCGTTGTTATTCTTTCGTTTATTCCTATATATTCTTTTATGCAGTGTTTATAGTCTTTGTGCACTAAAATTTCAACTCTTTTACCTTTTTGTTTTCCCTATGTACTACAGGTTGTTTCCATCTGTCTTTTGCATTAGATTTTCTCCCATTTTCCGTATCTCACAAGGGATACCTTTGACCTCGAACGCTCGGAACCTCATAAAAACGGGCTTAGAATAACAATCATAAACAAAACAGTGATCTGTGTCATTTCCATGCAAAACGTTGCATTCTATTTCAAGTGACATTTTAATAGAGAGAAACAAAGTACCAAGATATTAATACCATAGGAAGGAAGTTATTTGTAATTCAATGACGCCAGTGTATCATTACGTTTTCAATCAACAGTGCCAAAAACCCTCTGCTTAAATGATTTATAACACCGCAAAATACGCATACTACACATCTGATAGTGCTTACATTAGTCCTCAAAGTGCAGATGCGGAATTTTGATGAAGTGGTTATAACAAAGTAGAGGAGAACAATGTGCACACCTCATTCAAGACGCATTATCACATTCCATATCACTTTCTCATTCACGCAGTCCAATATCAAAACCCACACTAATTATATTTGCAAATGATGATATGGATATGTCAATGTGATATCATCATTTATCATATATTCCCATACATCATATCATTTGAAAATATAATTAGTGTGGGTTTTGATATTGGACTGCGTGAATGAGAAAGTGACATGGAAAGTGACATGCAGAGAAAATTCATAAAATATCTAGTTTCATAACACGCCAAACACACTAGTCAAAGACAAAACTACGTTAAATATTACACCAGAAAATTGAACATCAGTGTGATAGAGAATAAAACGTGGGTGATTCAGAGAAACTTTCTTCCAACACTGATGTTCAAGAGATCCGCTTTAGATCGGTCCGGTGGAAAAGTCTGAACTCAGGCGTAGATTCAATTGCGATCTCGACAAGGTAATTGGGAGTAAAAGGGAAATAATATGTAATTCGGGGAACTTCAAAGTGGTTCGGACTGATATACTATGCAACTAGTTAGCATCTTCTTTATCGTTATTTGTTAAACTGAATAGATCAGAGAAGCAATCAGCCTTAGTTTTCTTCACCTCTAAATACCCGACCCGAGATGAAAGGAGTTAGGTAAACAACAACAACAACCAGAAGAAGAGAGGCAGCGAATAAGAGGCATCATCGCCGTCACCGCTACATGTGCCTGAAGCCAGGTTATAATCATTAAGCTCTATTCGGAGCAACATTGTGGTATGCAAGTTCAGCACTAATACTGCGACAAGATTTTCTAAAAAATTCCTCCCTTTTACGTGGAAAAAAGTCGTTATTTCTGTCTCAAAAAGGCCTTCTAACTATTTTGATTAAATTATCATGTGTTTAAGATATTTGCATGACAAACAAAATATATATCTTGAAACTTCTGGAAACAGCCTGAGAACTCCTTTTCATTCTGAATGAAGTTTGTGTAACGGGTAAGCCGTAAGAGAGAGAGAGAGAGAGAGAGAGAGAGAGAGAGAGAGAGAGAGAGAGAGAGAGACATGATCCTACTACAATAAATGAAGATCTCGTTACAGGATACAGTTTATGTCAAATAACTTTTTTGCAGCGTTAACCATTTTTAAGATATTCTTCTTAGATGGTTATAATGTTAAAATGATTGTGCTTTTTTCAAGTAGTAAGTCGTTATTCAGTTTTATCGTGGTCATGCTAAGAGCATTGAATTTCAAAGCCATTACATAGCAATCAGATTTTTCAAAAGCTGACTTTTGCTTTAGCCACGTGTATCCTTCTGATATGTTCAGCGGATGCGTAAAAATATCTAACGAAAGTTTGTTTTTATTAACTAATAGTAGATACAAGAATAAGCTTTTGTAAGAATAGTTTACAGAGGAGTGAATAAGGAAAGGCATATGAATGTAACACGTTATTTTATTGCTTCATTTGTATAGTCCCATTTAATTTCTATGTAAGTGCTGAAACAGTAATGGGTGGTTGCTGCAAACTAGGTGACAACGAAAGTAAAAGGTGAATGCTCCGACATATAAAAGCAAGCATTCAATGGCGAATTCGTGCAGACAAGTAGGTAGTTTGGGGTATATAATCGTTGCTATACGTACAAATTATATGGCTATAGGGAGCGTGATCATGCCAGTTGCCCTACTCTAGCGGGCATATGCTCAACAGTGCACGTGACGCGCCTGACAGGGCACCAATGGGTTTGAATTAAAGGGAAGAAGTTAAATGTAATGGACGAAAACCATACAAAAAGTAGAACCAACTGTTCCGTGTTTAGTTTTTCGTGTTTCTGAACAGTAGGGGCCGTGTAATTCGAAGTAAAGCTAGGATTGTAGCAATAAAATGAGATACCCTCGATGCCAAAACATGAAATTCTACAAAGAACTCAAAATATCTTCTATGGGTGTTTCGTATATAAAATGTAGACTACAAACATAGAAACTCTTTAGGATGTTCATACTGCGCCATTGTCCTAACTGCAATTGTATGCTTCTGGAAATGTATGATTTCCACAATGCCACACTAAAATTCCAGTTCGTTATTTGCAAAAATGCACACATACACACACACACACACAAACACACACACACACACACACACGCACACACACACACACAGATTGCGCTAGCGATATGTTATTATTTGGAAGATAATACTTCATAGAATCAAAACAATTATTTATCAACTTTTAGATTGTCTAATTAGTAAAGACATTTAAAACACCAATCTTCGGACAGTTTAACGAAATTAATTACTATTGATGTCAACGAACTGGGAACTTCTTTAATAACTCTATACAAATGATTTTCAAACGCAGGTTAATATGAACTATTTTACTGTTTTGAAATTGGAGAGCGTCCACAAAATATTTTATATGAATAAAGATACACTCTGCATTAGTAGGATATTGTGTTTTAAGTGCTACAATTAACATAAACTTGGGCTATATCTTTACCATGATGTATTTTAGGAGCAGTTGTTGGTACTGATATCAACTGAACAAACAATATTACCAAAAGTGACCAGAAAGCTCTATAATGCATAAATATGTCACAGTTGACTTATGGTGAATCCCAATAGCTTGCGTTCTTATAATGCCGCCTTAAATTCATCTGTTATGTGCATTAAAATGTTTGTAAAACATTAGTCGCATAGCATTTTCTCTTTCAGAAACAAAAAACTATGTTTAAATCTTCCAATCAGGCTTATACAAGGCTTTGAACTCCCAATGTTGTCATGTATGCCATACGCCACTGATGCCAACTGTGATGTTTACGTTCTCATAGAGTAAGGGTATTACTTATGCATGACGTCACGGTGATAACAGCTTTTTGTGCTGCGACACACGTGTTCTAGGGTCATATTGGCGGGCGGGGGGGGGGGGCGCTTTGACTTGAGAAAGAACTGAGAGTTTATAAATAGTTGAACTAAAAATGTCGGTTTTGTTCATTTCTATCATGGATCACATTCACATTTATTCGCACATTGTGTTACCTGACTCTGGAAGGATAGGAAGGATTCTAGTTCAAGAAAAATTCCCCCGCCATAGCCGAGAATCCCAGCTGGGACCTTTTGGTTGAGAACCTAAATAATTGTGGATACATAAATTAGTTATAATAAATTAGAATTTCAGTTACATTTCCCTGATCTGTACAGACAGCCGATAAAAATTATATAGGAATTCAATTTTTATTTATGCACGCTATTTAACTGCTACGTTCTCAGCGTCCCGTTCTATATTGGGCGTGAAAGACCGCTTGATTTTGCTCAGAGACCTCTTTATCAGGCCTAAGGTCATAAATCTACAACAGGGAATACCGGCTTTACTTCCCTTCCGAAGGAAACTATGCTAAGAATTTCATCGCCCTCCGCCGACATGTTACCCCTAGACCACGGAGAGCGACAAAATACTAGGAAAACCACTCTAGTTACTTGTAATAAAAGTGTTAAAAGTGGTGTTTTATTTTGTGTTTGCAAATGTTTGCCGAAACGACGCTAAAATCTTGGTGTAGCAACTCTTCAAGTAAAATAAGATCACTTTCAACATGTGTTATCATACGGTATTTTTATTCCTTGTAATGAATCCAGCTGAACTATGTGTGCTCATAGGCAATGGTGAGCTGTAGTAGTTGAGCCTTCATTGTTGTTTAACCTTCACAGTCCCAGTGCTGACAACACATTCTGGCTGTAGCTATTTTATATGTTTAGATTGCACTATGGAAGAAATATGTTACATGCAATGGCATGCTGTTTCCTTGACTTCTTTGGTAACATTTTCAACTCTCCGCTCCTTACAATGGTTCGTCTGGTTCAGTTCAACACGTTTTCGGGTCATTCAAATAATGCGCTATCGCACTAATCGTAATAGAGAGGCCTCTAGTTGTCTTAAACATATGATAATTTAATAAAAACCATTAGAGCCATTTTTGATAAAATTAGTTTTTGAAAAACGTTCCATGTAAGGGGTAGTTTTGGAGAGACGTTCTTGAAAAACTTCGTGTTCAATGTTGGACAATGCTCGACTTAAATACCAATTTGGTATTTATTGACTTTTCGTTTTTGAATTCTGCTGTTGACATACAAAAACACGGACACACAGAACTATTCTTAATATTCTAAGGGTCTTAAAACATGTATTTCCCTTGAAATCTTGATATAGAATGTTTGGCCAAACTTAACTTGTCCTTATTTAAAGGACACATTTGTATTCAAATACCTTATTTTTCTGTGAAGATAACCGTTTCTAAGATATTCCTTTTATTGGTTTGAATTAGTTTGAAACAGAAAGTCATTTTTTATCTCTTGGTTATCTAAAGACATAGTTCAAAGCCATCATATAGGGCCCAGTTGTTAAACATTTGACCACCGTTTAAGCCTAATGTATTTCCTTATTCCCCTTATACCTACTAGAAAATACAAGTAGTTTGATATGCTGTAAGACAATTTCTGCAAATGTTTAATCAAATAACAGGAAATAGATAAAAGAATAAGCGTTTGAAACAATAGTTTGTGCAAGAGTGACTAGCGAAAGTCACATGAGTGCAACACAGAGTGAAAATATTGATTTAGGTAGCAGTAATAAGAATAACAACAATCGGGACAAGACTGGATACTATGTTAGTGTATGCCCTATGCAACCGAAGGAACCGAAAACGACTCAATTTTACTTGCTGTCTGATGTACGCTCTTCACTGTAAAACCCAGTGAAATCCATTCAATGCACGTAGCCGAAAATGGGGAAAACGAAGTGGGAATCCAAACAACTCTTCGTTAAGGGCAATTCTAGGAAATCGCACGGAAAGTGAAAATAACAGCGATGCTGTTCGAATATCTTCCCTGCAGGTGAGCTGTAATTTCAAAATTGAAGTTACGTTAACCGAGAAACGCCTTAAACTACATAAGAGCATTTATTGAAAATGAACATTGTATACTGCAAAGCAAATAACTACGACTGAACTGATGTCAAAGGAAGACTCGTATAATCATAAATATAAAAAATTATAAGCTTAAAGTTACAATTTTAGTGAATATATTCGAAATTATACAATATATTTTAAAGCTTTTGACAGCATAAATGCGTGCGTACTTTAGGTACTTCCGGTACGCACAAATCTGGTCTGCTTAATGTTATAGGGATGAGTGAGTGATTCAGCGAGTGAGTGAATGAATAAGTGAGTGAGTGAGTGAGTGAGTTAGTGAGTGAGTGGGTGAGTGAGTTAGTGAGTGGGTGAGTTAGTGAGTGAGTGGGTGAGTGAACGAGCGAGTGAGTGAATGAGTAAGTGAGTGAGTGGGTGAGTGAGTGAGTTAATGAGTGAGTGAGTGAGTGAGTTAGTGAGTGAGTGGGTGAGTGAGCGAGCGAGTGAGTGAATGAGCGAGTGAGTGGGTGAGTGAGCGAGTGAGTGAGTTAATGAGTAAGTGAGTGAGTGAGTGAGTGAGTGAGTGAGTAAGTGAGTGAGTGAGTGAGTGAGTGAGTGACTGAGGTTTAAGAGCCAGTTGACAGAAGGGAAAACACTGGAAAATGTTTTCTCGCAATTCACTTTAACCGAGATTCGAACTGTGGCTACTCGAACCTGGAAGAGATTCCTGCCACCAGTCCATGAGGTGGTCTCTCTCTCTCTCTCTCTCTCTCTCTCTCTCTCTCTCTCTCTCTCTCTCTCTCTCTCTCTCCCACTGTACATGTTATATATTGGTGCAGACCGGGGTTGTATGTATTTCATCATTCATAACATAAACGGCGAGTGGGAAGGGAGGATTGCATGACAACTCCGCTTTTATTTTCAATGCTGTACACAGTATCTTCTGTTGATTTATATCCCAATGGCAATATGGTTTCCATTGCGATATGCGGTGCTGTTCCATTTACATAGATTTAACAACGAACCCGTTGTTTTCATAATTTAATTTCCCTTTTCAGTCGAAAGCATAAAGAAGCATTCTTCTACCATTAGCGCACAGGTATCTACCACAAAACGCTGTTGTGTTACATTCACATAACTTTCTCTACCCATTATTCAACAATTCTTATAAAAACTTATTCGTTTATTTACTTCATGTTAAACCAGATAACATTTTCAGAGATGGCTTTGTTATGTTTTTCCTTGTAGAGACAAGGGGAATAGCGAAGTGAAGTTGGTTTAAATGGCTACCAAATCCTTTAAGAGCTGGTCGCTATGTGATAGCCTTGAAATTTCGTTTTCATTGCATAGCCACGAGAAAAAAGCAAATAGCGTTTCTGCTTATAAAGTATGCTAATAATCTTGGTAATGGCTAATGCTACAAGACATTAATTGACAAATGGTATTATTTAACAAGCAATAAAAATTCATTAAGAGGAATTAAGAGGACTTGAGAAACCCTTTCTAGGAAATTCGAATGCAAATTTCTTTGTCGTGTAAATAGCTTAAAAATACGGTATTTAAATTACAGTCGTTAGAGCCAATGTTGACAAATCCGAACTTTTGAAACCTGTTTAATGCAATGCAAATTACTGTCTTGAGTCTTATTTCGGCGTTTAAGCAGAATCATGTGGGACTATTTCGGATATTTGTACCTGTTGTTGAATCATTCAGTTCAGTACTATTGTGTTTCTAAGCTAATGTTGTATTTGTATACTATTTAAAAGCCTGCTTTAACCGTGCATCGTTCCTGGATCGATGAAGAATGGAAAGGAAAGTGATGTTTGGTATGGTAACCAACTTCCGTGCTAGCACTTCTCTGTATGGAATCCAACCCAAGTCGACCCCTCGAAAAAGATCGATAACCCACACGTAAAGCAACCACCTCAAATACACTCGTGGCGGTTATTAAGGTGTTACACTTAACAACTAGAATCTGCTCACATATGTGAAAGCCAGACAAAGGCTAAGAATTATTTACCATAAAACTGGGCAAATAAAAATGAATATTGGTATTTTCTCTGCTGAGTAAGTAGAGAAGGCATTGCATTCCACCCTTTGACATCGATATTTCGCCCAGAATACATGTCTTGAGGCCCCCTGAGCTCGAATATTTTTGGAATAGTGTGTGTGTGTGTGTGTGTGTGTGTGTGTGTGTGTGTGTGTGTGTGTGTGTGTGTGTGTGTGTGTGCAAGTATAACTCGAAAACAAACCCACTATTTTCTTTGTTTTTGATTTTCTCAGAAATGACTAAATATTTTTATTACAATACCATGTATTTAAGATGCATACAAGGAACAAAATTAGATATGTGTTGAATTTTTGCGAATGGCTTGCAATGCCATCTTCATTGTGAACGACTTTTGTAACAGATTGTCAGTGTTACTATATAAAAATGTAGCTCCTCGAGAGGATGGATGAGGTGAATGGATCCTAACGGCGGCCGGAACAACACAGCAAGTGGCAGGGTCCCTACATTTGTCCGGTTAGAAGCATCCCGCCGGAGGCTGGCTTAACTCCCCTTCCCCTCTTGGGCTTTTACCATCCCATGGGGCCCATAAATCAGTGGCTCACATTCCAATCCGGGGCAAGAGATTTCCAGAGCGCATTTGTTCGGCCTTCCGTGCTGCTGCCGCGACGCTCGCCGACGTTTCCAATCCTGATAGAAATCTATAGGGACGAAAGGTGAAATGAAATGATTAATTTCAGGAGGGACAGGAAATGAAAATCCTTTTCTGCATTTGCCTGGCGGCCCTGGCAAATCTACGAAAAAGTCCATAGGTCAGGAAGGTTGGCCACGGCGATCGAACCCGCAACCTCCCGAATGAGAGGCACAAACGTTACCTTTTGAGCCATCCTACTCGGTGTGGTCCCTGTTCACTTGTTTCTCACGAAGTAATGGCAATAGTATGGAATTTTAAAGCCAGTAGTGTTTATCATTTGTCTATCGCTCGGTTAATGTATCCTTCTTGTACCTACAAAGAAATCTATAATTAAATTAATCCTGCAAATGTTTATCTCGATTAATACGAAGTAGATAGAAAGTAAGTTTTTTAAGAATAATTTGTAGAGTGCAGTCAATGTAGATTCTTACTTTCTATAGAAGTTTGAGAAGGTAGCTATAGCATTCCTCCCAAAAATTCTATATCGAAATTTCATAAATTGAGGTGTGAAGCAAAACAAAATGCCTATACTGAAAGGTATTGTTCATTTCCAGGCGCAGTTACGACCACGCATAAAACATGAGGAAATCTCACTGTAAAATGGCAGATGAAGTTACGATAACTTTTTGTTGGTCCATCACATACTGCTAGTGTTTCTTAGAGTGCCTTCGAAACTCTCTGCAACTGCCTGTCAGACTTGCGGAGGTCCTGGCGGACGATAATCAAGCAATGGAACAGGTTTTTAATTTGTTTTTAACGATGAACATGAATCTAAGAATTTAGAATTTTAGATATTGATATTTTACTCCTTTTAGAACATTTTATAACTTGTTTTAACTTGCCTCATTATTTTGGTATATTTATCTATATCATTGCATTTACCACTATTTTTATTTGATATTGAAGTTTATCTCTGACTTTTGCCACGAACCATGATCAAGACACTGATGGCCATGTAGTTGAGCGCCCTTAAACTACATCAAATGAAATCAAATGGCAGATGCAGTACCGTTTAAGGAATACATTTAATATATAAATATTGTGCCTAATATATATGCGCTCCTTGAGCGATAACTTCGAAATTCGGCAAGTATATGTATTTTTTCATGGAGAATGTATATTATCCATTTTATTATATAACGTTACATTCACATGATTTTCTCTACTCGCCTTTCTTTTAAGTAATAAATTCACATACACTTCTCTGCTCACCCTTCAACATATAATGCATACAATTTTCTATTACTAAAATAAAATGCCACATGTTACATTCACGCGGTTTTCTCCGCTCACTTTTCATTTACAAAAAGCGATCACATTTCTTTCTCTATTCTCCTCCATACAGTTTTCTACGATTTAAATAGAAATGCAACACATTACATTACACGATTTTTATACACACCTTTCTTTTGTGAAACAATTAAACTTCTTTCTCTATTCCCTTTTGTACAACTAATTCCTACAATGTTCTATATTTTGAAATTATTAAATTCACACGGTTATCTTTCCAGACGTTTCTTTTACGAAACACATTCACATTTCTTTCTGTACTCCCTCTTGTACAAAGAATTTATACAATTTTCTATATGACTGACATAGAAAAGCGTCTTATATTCATACAGCTTTCTCTACTTGCTTTTCTTCTTGTGGTATTTGCGGTTGTATTTGCATGATGTCTTCCTGGGGATTTTACTTATTTTGGGTTCTTTATAGTATCCAATGTAAGTCTAAAGCTTGTAGGGATAAAATCGCTAAACCACGGGCAACGCCGGGTATTTCAGCTAGTAAATGAACAAAAATGCATTTATTTGTCAATTTTCACTATGTATAGGTAGCTCTCGTTAGCAAACAAAAAAAAAAACAAAAAAAAAAAAAAAAAAAAAAAAAAAAAAAAAAAAAAAACACACAATGAAATTAAGTACTTGCCTGGCCATCAACAGTGAATATCTCCAGAGGCACATCTGTGTCCTCCTGCCAGTACTGCGGATTCCTGGTGCTCGCGTTCTTGTTCATGTTTCGATGACAGCAATAGCAGATGAGGAACACGACCAAGATTAGGCCGCTCAGCATCGCTCTGTGGGAAACAGGCAAACTCATTACTTCAGTGCAACACCACCCCTGCTGACTTAATGTCTATCACAGTCACACTATACAGAGTGTGACAAAAAACTGTCATCGGGAACTACAGAGTGTCCTTAAAAAATACTGTCATAATTTAAACTGGTATTATGTTACTTTGGATAATTGTATTTATATGAAATTGGTTACAGTCGAAAGTAAAATTCAAATATTTTAATTTCTGTAAATGTCAACAATGGGTAACAATGAACAAGACGTAGGAAATACAGGAGCCAAAATAGAAGCTTAACTAAATGCACTCACGTTTGGGATTGTCGATATAGGTTCATAGTTGGATATTTAGTAGGCAGGTTACACGTGAATGTTTGTTCTTAAAATTGTGTTGTTATTATTTATTTTTATAGCATTATAAAACTTTGCTCCCATATAACTAGGGACCCTCTCTGATAAATGTAATCTGGTTCTGGGGAGATTTAGTAATTGATTATTCCTGGTATTATATGTGTGAACATCTGACATGTTTTTCATTGGGAATTTAAATTGAACTAAATATAAAATGGTTCTATAGATGAACAAGCTTGGTAATGTAAGGATTTTCAGCAGAATAAAAGTGCTTTTACATGATTCGTTATACCTTAGACCACCTAAATATCTAATAGCCTTTTTTTGTAATACAAATATTCTTTGAAAATTTTGTTTAGATGTATTTCCCCATAATTCAATTCCATATGACAAAAAGGAGTGGATAAGCCCAATGTAAATAGTTTTAGCAGTAGAAATAGGAATAGAGTTTCTTAGACATCTCAGGACATATAGATTTTTACTAACATTAGCTACTATCTTGTCAGTTTGTGAGTTATAAGTGAGCTTATTGTCTAAAACAATCCCTAGCAACTGTGTTTCGTCCACACTTTTTACTACCTCTGTATCAATTTTTAATTGTAGTGGATGATTCATAATTTTGAATCCAAAGTTTATCATTTCGCATTTATTAGGGTTAACACTTCAATTTAAATTATGGAAATATTGAACAATGTTACTAACTACATCGTTTAAACGGGTTTCTAGCTTTAATATGTCATTATCACTTACAGTGATGGTTGTATTATCAGCAAACTGAATAATCTTTATCCCATCAGAAGCATAGTTATCTATGTCATGCATATATAGCACAAATAATAGGGGGCCGAGAATCGAACCCTGAGGAACTCCATGTGTTATATTTTCAGAGCTGGATATTGATACAGATGATCTATTTTTTAATTTTACAATTTGTCTCCTATTAGTCATATAGGACCTTATGATATAATAACCTAAGCCCCTGATATCAAGTATTTCTAATTTATTCATTAAGCTAGTTTTTTCAACACAGTCGAAAGCTTTAGTTAAATCCAAAGAAGTTAAGGAGTAATGGCAAATCCACAATAACGAAGTTAGTGTGTTTTGAAATATCATAGCACGCAGGGTCTGGTGCAGGTTCAGCGTGCTTTTACATGAAGGTTTCAACATCCAGCTTCTACACAAACGTCAACTTTGAAGTGGTACCGTGATCTTGATTGTGTCCATGTACCCCCAATACCTAGCAACTTGCAAGAACAGCAACATCGTGTCACTGTTGCCATCCAGTCCATTTCATCAGATACGTTGGAGGGTGTGTGGCGTGAATGGGAATATCACTTTCATGTTTGTAGCGTCATTCGTTGGGGCCATATTCAATGTCTATGAGGTATAGTAAAAAATATTAAATCATATTTAAATATCACAAAAATATTTTTTTTTCTTTTGAATGTCACACGATTATCCAAAGCACCCTGTATTGCGTTAAATTCTATTTCTCATAAAGCAGAAATGTTAACAGTTAAAAATGAGCAACGCAAAAGTTGCATTTTATAGGTAAGGCATGATATAGTGACACGACTTTCTCTAACACTTCATTTCTCAGTTCTCTCTGTCTCTGTCTCTCTCTCACACACACATATATATAAACATACACACACCATATTAACACATTTGCATGCTCACGTAGTGCTTTTCCTGGTTCAGAGAACTTCAAAACAAATACTTCACAGCTATGCATTTTGAAAAGTTGTTCTGCTCCGGATGAATCTGGTAATGTTTAATTAATTGAAGTGACCTGAATCCGAATTTGTATTCATAGTTTATGTGTCACGTGAGATTTATCTGCAATACTCTTTATAAAATAAAAAGGGTAAAAAAACAGATAATCATTAGCAAAGTCTGCATTTAAAAAAATCCACGCTGCATTCGTATGCGTTTTTCTACTCACTCTTGCACAAACTATCCTTAGAAAGTCCTAATCCTCTGTCTAACTCCTGTTAATCCACATAAGCTTTAAATTCACATTTAATCATTTTCATGTACGATTCAGCAGGCAAAGTGATAGATTTTTAAAGAGCGGGTCGCTGTTTGTTGACTTGTAAATTTCATGCACTTTGCATGTTCACCAGAAGAAGACCAGTAGTCAAATCCACTTGGGAAGGGTATATGTAATTGTAATTAATTCATAGGTACTGAATATAAAATGCTCATATTTTAAACAAAATCGTTGGAAGCATTTTCAGAAAGCAAAAGTTTTCAAAAGGTATTTTTTCGTAAATGGGTATCGGAAATGGGGAGGAGGAGAACATTTTTAAACATATTTGCATCGCATAACACGGACTAACTTAAATATGAATGTCAAACCTTTCCCTTGTTCAAAAGTAATAGTTGCCCAATTGGTAGAGAAACTTACTAAGAATTGGTTGTGTGTATGTAGGTAGGGGAAAATAATTTGTACTAACTTCCATTTGTGCACTATTTTATAATAAAGCATATTTTCTTTCTCACGTTTTTATTTTAAATTTGGTAACATACTATTCATATGCTAGTGTATTATAAAGTGTAAATACCACAGCAAGCAATAAATTGAATATATTGGAGTACAATACAGCATCATTAAGCCATCATCACGCCCTCGTGAAACTTGACAATAACTTGGGTAATTTGATACTGGTCTGGTATTCAGAATTTTAACACCCGCTGGTTTAACTATCCTTAAATTGGTTGGTAATTACGACTCTAAGTGAAACAATGCAAACTTTTCCGTCGCTTTATAAAATAGCAGTAGAGTAATAATATATCACACTTACTTTATATTTTATTGAAATAAGTCAACAACTTTCCACATTTGTGGGTTGCCAATTTGACAAAGTAAACAAAAAGACAAATAACAATATAATTAATTCATTAGACAAACGTTGGAGTTTACGTCTAAGAGGGTCATAATATGGCGATAGAATTGATAATGATATAGTTTTACGGAATTAAAAAAAAATGAATACAGATGCTAAAACAAAAAAAATATCCTGTTGCACTTTTAAGGTCCAAATAAGTGTGATCTAAGGATGTTTATGGAGCTACGTATAGTGTCATTAACGATTTTCTTTATGTTGGTGGCTGGAAGTTTAAATTCTTTCCAGAAGTTCACAAAAGGGCTGGAATTGTGCCTCGGGCACCTACCGTGAGACCAATAATCTCTGTCATCCAGCTGGTATTTATTTTTATAAAAGGGTATAGCAGGTACGTAGATGGTTTGTTTTTCCAGATGAACTTCCATAGGTTGACTTAGATGGTACTCAAACCGTTTACATTAAATGGCCATGAAAGTCCTTGAAATTTTAAAATTGTCCTCCAGAGGAAGTAATCTCTCATCTTCGCCTTCAAAGACGCTCCAAAACCAAAGAAAAGGAAAAACATGGATGCCGCATACGCGGATAATACCAAAGGGCGGTCCCACGATGTGTGTACTTTTGTCTAGCAGGCTTTTTTAGTTCGTGAAAGCCCAACTCGCCAATGGTGTTTTTAAAAGATTTTAACCTGCGCAAAAAAAGACGCTGAAAAATAATTATAACTGGAGATAATGGCAAATTAAGTTTTGTATACGTGTATGTGTGTGTGTGCTTGTGTGTGTGTGTGTGTGTGTGTGTGTGTGTATGTGTGTGTGTAACAAGCTAGATAGCTCCGCGTTAACACGTGAAGTTCAGATTCGGTAGATCCTGGGTTCGATTCCACATTGACCGCCCACCCTGACCTTGAGTTTTTCCTGGTTTTCCTTGGTCGGCAGGCGAATGTTGGGAAGATAGTATATCCCGTGGACACTAGAGGGCTGCTTGGTTGAATGGTTCGTTCATCGAAATATGCTCCGAAAGGAACGAGAGATTTGGGAGAGCGAGGAAATCGTGGCTACCAGAGCAAGCTAGGGGCATAACCTTAGAAGAGAAGATATGACTTTACCACATTATTTCTTCTATTTTAAACATGAGTATTAATGACTAAAGAATTTTAAACCCAAATTATCTTTTATAACCAAAAATAAAAATTCTGTTTTAGTGTTTTTGCTCTCAATGCTAATTTATATCACTACTATAAGCCGGAGGCGTGTGCGCTTTTCCATAGGTGTACTGCACATAGACTTTACTGTTATCACTCGCGCATGTAAGCAGCACCAGGTATATTGACCATGAAAACCGCCTCACACTACAGACAACCTACAAGCATCATATGAACAGAAAGAAACAAAAGAGTTGCGTTATACTACACCTTGACCTTGCGTCTGCACACACTTGCAAGGCAATGCTTCACTAGCTTATAGAGTACTACGTTACGTTGTTTTCGTCCCTTGCTTCTAGTGGCAGTTGTTTGCACATTTAATGGCCGTGCTGTACTTCTGACGTCATTCATTCTTTGCGTCCAGCTAACCTGTATCGCATACGAGCACACATCCCTCCGGCCTTTAATTATTACTGTTTAATAACAGAATGGTTTTACATATTTGTATGTTATGTATACTGATATGCACAACATCTGGCCCATAATGGATCGCAGTTATTTTACTTCGTACTGATAAATCTAGCCCCTCCCTCTGTCAGGGTGATCTGTTGTTTGCTGTGCGTAATTCTTGCCCCTACATTGGTAGGCAACTTTACCTTCGTCAAAATATGACGTGTCGAAGGGTAATATTACAGGTTAGTTGCCCATGTTCTCGGTAGCGGAGTATTATTAAGGTGGTGCTTCGTTGAATGAGGGTGCAAAAACAAAATATAGTATGATGAAAACGTAGAAATACAGCCAAAAGTTGAGAATGTTTTAGTTTTGTTCTTTAATAGCATGTTATACTCTCTTTTCTTAACGTTGGTTTTCTTATTCCAGTTCGATAGCGGCAATAGCGCTAAGCTTCCTCTCCATGCTTCTGATGAAACCTCTCAGATAAATGTAGTTGTAATCGAGTTTAACAACGCACGCAAATAATTCTTTACACCTTCCGCTAGAAGAGCGAATTATGTTTTCTTGGTTTAGCCTTTCCGTGTAATGAAACTCTTTCATAGAGGCGGCATGCGAGCCAGTGCTTCATTTCACATAAACTAACATCGTTCATTTGTTTTCGTTTGTATGCCCCTGACTTGTTTTTCACACCAGTTACTAGAGAACCGACAACGCCGGATTGGAGTGAAAGGTTGGTTACGAAGGTGCAAACCTTGAGGAAGCAAACACACTATTGCGACCAACGAGAATACGCCATTTTTTGTGCACACAATTCTTATTTTTGCGAGGAATCAGTCCTGAGCACCAAACTATTAGCTACTCATATATTCTATGTAGTATTTCTATAGCAAATAAATAAAAATAAGAAATGCATATCCTACAGCAGGAACAATATTTTTCCAATAGAATTATATCAGAAATGCAGCAACGGAAACGTTTGAAAGTTATTGGTCACTGCAGTTCATACGCTACTGCCTGGAACAACAATGTTGTTTTTTTTTTTTATTTTTTATTTTTTTATTTTTTTTTTTTTTTCAATTGCTACTTAACCTAGGTAAATTTTCTTTCGGAGTAATGGGTCCATTATGGTTATGACCTTATGACAGGCATGGGCAAGAGAAGAGAGCTAACGATTGAACTTGTCTTACCCCACATTCTCTTGCCGAGTGAAGTAATAATTTTTGCACTGTTATTAACCATTTTGTTTATATTAAAATGTTTTGCATACAATAATTATTACAGCCACCTACTATGGTTAGAAAAATTACATAATCTTCAAGTTATAACGCTCCTTTATCCTATCCACATATTATTCTTGCTCTGCCTTATGATTAACATATTAAATTGTTTCTCTTTCACAATAAACAAAGCAGTAAATTCCATTGTTGTTTAGACTTAAACATATTTTAAAAGGATTTGATTGACATAAATTGTTTGGTTTTAAACTCAATATTGTGTTCAAACTTTGAAGCACGAAATACAATAGTTTATATTAAACAAACTAATAAGAAACTTAACCCCTAAAAAGTGGAATCGTATCGACCCCTTCATATGTTCAAGTAATCTGAAAGTAACTTTTGAAATAGTAAATAAATACCTGTAAGATCACCAAAGTTTGCTTTATGTTTCTAATTATAGTAGATTTTGATATTGTAATACTTTATATTTGCAAACTGAAATCCGCATATTAAACAGAAAACTTTCCTGTTCTTGTAACTTACTACAAATTCCCTATACCACTCTTCATGAAACATGCATACTCGTCACTGAATGAGGCGTGTCGGAACCTGAGCAGCAGACACACACACACACACACACACATACACACGCACACACACACACACAACACACACGCACACACACTCATACTTCAGACTCTAGGAAAGATGGGTAATAATCTTGATTAAAGAAACATTTGCAACCTCCAACCAGGAATCAAACCTGGCCCTCTGAATTTGGAAGCTAGCACGCTAACCACCAGACCCAGACGAAGATTTTAAGTGAAATTGTTGCAAGTTAAATGCCAGACAAAGCAGTGAGAATAAAAAACAAAAGTGAGGAAGGAAGACCGCGTAAAATAATTGCACAAGCTTAGCAGCTACCCTCACCCCTCGTTAACACGTCCAGAACAATATTTCTAAAGTAGCTACTTCTAAACTTTTCCACTTCTCGCCTTTTTCTGCAGCACATTACTTTTCATTTTCTTTGTACACAATGCATTATCATTATTGTCGAGGAAAAGATGTTTTAATATCATGAAGATAAAAAGAGGTAATTTAATATCCAGAAGCGCTTCTAAAGGGCACTTAGCATTAGACCAGACAATAAGATAAGAGTACAATGTCAGCAAATAACATCAAATCGTTTATAAATATTCTGGGTTTCTGGAAATAATTCAGACAGCAAAATATTGAAAATGATATCCTATGTGACTCTGTGTTGTATCTTTGACTATCAGATATTATTACCAAATTATTTTAAGAACGCCTATGAACACAATAAAGATATGGTAACCGGAGGGTCTGTGATTCAAATCCCAGCTGTGACATTGAATTTTTCAGTTTAATATTTGCATTCCAACTTTCTCGTTCTGGTTATCTTTACCGTTGCCCATGGTTGTGAAACAGTCTTTAAAATGAAGTACAGTCGCAATGATAATCATCATCACTCCATGGATTAGATTAGACACATTGTTCCGTTTTTCACGCTATACCGCTCGCAAAAGTTAAAGGCATGTGAACGCTGGCCAATGCTCAAGCAGAGCGCTGTTGCCAAGCGTAGTGCGTGTACCGGCAGACGGTCTGTACATAAGGTTGTGTGAGATGCATGCATCACATTCGGCAGCGCTGGTAGGAGGGGCAAGCGTAGGATTCGCTGGAGTCCGCAGTACGCCCCGCCTCCATATGCCTTTAAGTTTTGCGAAGATTATAGTCTCTCTATGTCTTCTGTGGCCTGCCCACGTCTCTTGTCCCTACTAGTTTATAATTTAGAACTATTTTCGGAAGTCTATCATCGTCCATCCTCTGTACATGTGACAGACAATTATTTCCATAGTGTTTTATTTGTTGATTTTTTAGATTTCACTTTCAGCTCTGTTCTTATTATATCATTAGATATATATGCGGTCTAGTTTTGTACATCCTTCGGTTCTTCTCAAGAATTTCATTTCAGAATAGCTTTCATATAGCTTTGCATCTTCTTTATCCCATCCAGGCTTCACTTCCATATAAAAGCACTGGCTTTGCCATTATTTTATAAAATTTAATTCTTATACCCTTTCTTGTTTTATTTCTTAAAGCGGCGTGTAATGTTTCACACACAGGTAGTTTGAACTCTTGATAGTTTTAGGTTCATATCTCTTTCTTTCTGAGAGCCTATTTTACACCCAAAGTACCTGAAACATGAAACTTGTTCTAAAGTTTGATCATTTAAAATAATTTTAGATCTCAATTGTTGCTAACCCAAAAAACTACTATCGTTGTATTGTTTCAGAAATGTTAAAATTATAGTCCTTACATATTAAGGTTAATTCATCTATAGCACGTTGTAAATCATCTTCACTTTCCAGTATTAATACTAATCGTCTGCATATAATAAAGCCTTTATCTCTGATTGTTTCAACTAATTCCTTTGTTACGAATCTCCTTCCATTTTAGAAAATGTCATTATATATACCGGGTGGAAGGAAAAGCGTTACATTCATTTAAACCAGTGGAAGATCTCGGCATTTGGAACACATTTTGTACCTTACGTTTTAGTCTCCGACTAATTCCTACGGAGATATTTTAGTTTTATCGAAAACAACCTGGCAACACTGCAGTCACTTTCCCTAGCTCCGTACATAAACAAACAGCGTAACGGTGCGTTTTGAAAACAAACTCATACCGTGCCCTGTTCTTCCGTGTTTACTGTGACAGCGTAGGTCAATCACAAGCGTTAGCTCCCAACGAAAGCGAAAGTGCCCGACATGTTTACATTCACAAACTAGGTCAATTTCCTGACCAACCTCAACGCAACGTTGTCGAGTTAGTCGTCTGTGTAGTAGCAGCTCAGAGTATTCTTTCACGTCTTTTAGGTGGTTAATTATTTCGAAACTCTGTGTGATGTCCCATAATTACTACCGAAGTTATGTCATAAATAAGTTACTCTACGCATCTTGCAAGTAACAAACTGTTATCTTTGCACATCATTGTGGAATTACGCATTCAACTTGGATAAAAAGCTATTTATTTTTTCGAAATCGACTGATCAAAGAACAAAATGTCATTCGACTTTTCTGTTTGTAATGCCTCTAGAATGCACATATTAGAAGGAATGTAATGACTTCCCTTCCATCCTATATATAGGGGAAGACAGATTATTTGTAACTCAGAATTACTTACACATGAGATTTTGATAATACAACGTGCTTTTTGTAACCAGCATGGTATAAGCAATTCCTAAGTCTGAAGCAATTTCCGTTTGGATTTTGTGTGGATTAAGTTCCACCTCTTGTATGAATTTTGCTTTTTGATGTAATGTAGAACATTTCCTTTTTCTGTCGTGCATGGCTGATTGAAAGCAATTGAGAACTGAAAGACAAAACCGATTAATCAGTAAGCACCAAATAGTGGCAATTCTTATCTTTACTTCTGTTCGTTGCTATGACGGCTCTACCAGCAAACGTCTTTGTCTTTTGTTTCTGCAGCCGAAAACCACTCGCTCAGCTTGCGTCTTCATCAACAGAGATAAGGAAATCACACCTCGAGTTTCTTTTAAATAGCGTATGCCATACGCTCCTTATAAGTACGTAAAACTGTTGTATTTCACTGAAATTTAATACATATAACAGCGAATTATGCATAAATGCATTACGTATAAATAAGGTTCTATTAACACGTTTCTAAATTACATTTTACCGGGACCTACAAAAATGTACGTATAAATACGAATTACTTAGAACTGGGTTATGTATAAAGCAGGTTCAAATGTATTCATTAAATAAGGCGGCTGATAATGCACTCCCTTATCTGCACACACTTCACAACTGCAATGAGATAGTGAATTGAGCAATGCACTCAGTTGTACAATGTTCAACTACGCTCATTGCAGATGTACATTTCTACTGGAGTGGTTAATAGCAACATAACAACAGAACAGCGGTTTCTAGTCCTTCGATAACTATTTGTTAATTTTAAAGAGAGCAATGTATTACTAGTGGGAAGATGAAAAGCGCTGTATCTTGTGGATGATTATGTGATATAAGACAAAACAGATATTAGCGTAGGTGGTGCGGAGCATTTGCTTGCGCTGTGTAAATGACGTTAATTAAGGGTATAAAAAGCAGAAGCTGTATAATATTTTGCTTGTATTCAGCTCAGCACCGGTCGATGTGAGCGAAATGTTTCCACTCCGCCGACGAAGCAGCCCCGGGAGACCCGGATTACGGCAGGATTATGAAGCCATAGATGTGGAGAAGAAACATACAGAAAAGAGAATCAAGCGAGACGTCGGATAGCAGTGGCGTATTCCTTCCTACAGGTGAGTTTATCATGCACTCCCGAATTACGAAACTAAATTGTTTTATATATTATCATACATGCATGGAGTTTCTGCTTGAAAATATTCTGAAAATCTTGTTGCTGATATCAGTGGAATTTTAAAGAATGAAGTAGGTAGGGTGAGTTAATAGTTCGCCACAATGAGTCACAATGATAACAATCTCTAGCGACTTCACTCAGTAATACGTACAATATTATTACGATTTCGATGAAGGAACTTGGTAAAAACACATAGCGATACAAATGCGGAATAGCTCACTGTGGTACGAGTGTGGTAAATAAATAGCTGGCGAACGGGGAAGAACAAAAAAAAAAAAAAAAAAAAAAAAAAAAAACGTACGACATAAAGTCGAAAATGATGCACGTATCGCATGATTAATCACATAATAATAAACGTCAGTTTTTGTCTTATTAAAATCAGATTAAACCTTTTCAATTTATTTTCAATAATTTTTCAGTTACACTTGGGAAACTGGTTACTGACCACCTATCTTGAAACTCGGACATCCTTTGCGATTGAATGTGACATATTTTATATTGCAGTTTCCTTATTTTGTGACGAATGATAGTCAGTGACTGTCGCATAAAAGTAAGCATAACATTATTTAGCCTTTATTAAAAACGGTACCTTCACTGACGACTTTTCATAGACTGCTTGAATACGAAATGTGTAATTTTAGTGAAAGTCTTATTAACAGACGACAGTTTCTATACTTAAACTTTGACTCTGCAAATGAATGGTATTCTGCATTTAGTATACGTACCTATAGGCCAGAGTAGTGATGGCTTTCAATTGGTATGACGAGAATGAGATACTTCAAAATTACTTATTTTTAATGTGAAATGTTTTAATATTTTCAGCTATACTTTGCAATGACCCTCAATCATTTTTGTTGCATAATTCATTGCACGGCAGAAAAATACCTCAAATTAAAATACATACCACATCACAACATATTGTGACATTGCTTCAAACTTCCGTCTGGGAAGCATCCAAAATCGAATGCTCCTTGGCATGACGTCACGTTGGCAGAGATTTTGCGAGTTCAAAAGGCTAGTACGTGAAAGTTGATGTACAAAAAGAATTTACTGTGAATCTGGTGATAATTTATATTGAATGAGGGCATAGTAACCGTAAAAGTAGAGAAAATAAAGTAATTGGAAAAGAGATTTAGCTACAATACTTTAGCTAACGCAAGATAATCCATTAGTTATTAGGTTACTATTCACTTATTTTTTAATGTTCCATTTATATGCCGCCAGGCCATATCGAGGGTTTTAATCTTTAGAACAGCAATGATGTTCACTCGTTTTACATGACTTTCAGTCTTTGGATTAGTATTACTTACTGTTGTTACATTAAATTAACACAAACATTCACACTCTCATTTATACTTTCAAACTCTTGGGAGACAGCGAAATAATTGTAGCTAGAGAAAAATTCCCACCTCCAGCCAGGAATCCAACCTAGGTCCTCTGTATATGAAGGTTAGCCACAGAGGCAGTCTACTATTTGTTGTAAATTATACGTATGATAGAATATAAATTAAATCTCAACTGTAGCACAATACCGCAACAAGACTAATGCCTGTTTGATGCCGGAACAGATAATGCTCATGACGCTTCTTTCGTCAAGATCTATACAGACAATCGCTAATACATTCTTTAGAGCTGCTTATCAAATCTGTGTCTGGATCTGAATTCGTTATCCAGGAGATTCCGCCCATCCCATACAATGCGCCGACGAATACCAGCATCACCAATAAATGCCGCCTTCATTTTGTTCGTTACAAATGTTAAACACAAGATTCTACAAAACAGTAATCGCCAGTTTAAGAACTTGTGTATTTTTAATGCATAAAGTCTAAACAGGACTACGGGAATGCAAATAGTAGCCATTAATTACAAAAGCGGTAATCAATGGTCGAACAACCAGGAACAGAAATGTTATTTCCGGCGTTTCATTAGGATATACTGGCCCTGTGTTGGCTGACCTACTTTTCACGATAAATAAAGAATACACTTAAATCAATACAATAGCTTAGTCAAGCAAAACCATCGGCAAAACCTCCAAAAGAACGCTCCATTGCAAATACAAAGGAAGGCAATTACGGTAACGTGTGCTGTAACATTTAAGCTCATGTCCTTAAAGGGTTTGGCTTTATAGGCTTAAACGGACAAAATGTGATTTTTTTGTATGTTAATGTCCTCCAACGTAATGTCATATCGGACGATGAATGAAATGGGTAAAATTATGCTCAAATAAGCCCAAGGTCTATAGAGCTTAAAGTTCTCGACATTTGTCTTCTGAAGATAAGGAAGGGGGGGGGGGGGGGGAATACAAAAAAATTACAAAAAAAAAAAGAAGACAACACGAAATCAAACCTCTGCCGTATAACCTGACACAGATTCGAACTTGGGATCACTTGAATGCGAGGCAGACACGCTACCACCACACTACAGAGGCGTACCAAAATATGATAAAATGCAAGTGTTTAAAAATAGAAAACTTATCGCATGCTACTGGTAGAGATAACGTACATAAATCAATCTGATGGAGATTACCTTGAAACACCTTTCTAAACCTAAGTTTTTATTTTTTCCTATCTTCAGTAAGTAGAAAAATTATTCCATTGCATCAAAAAATGTTACATAAAAATGTCACTGAAAAGATATCTACGTTTCCAAACTCCCTAAAAATATCTGTTTTTAAAGAGCATTTTTAGAAAAACATCCGTTTGTTCTTGCGTGGTCTCTGTATCTGTCTGTGAACAGCATACGCAAAATGGAAACGTCGGTTTAATACGAACATTTTCAAAAAAAAAATCCCCTCCGCAACTATTCCTTACATGGAAAAATGTTCATTATGGTTTATTTTTCCAAAATGACTCAAATTGTTTTAATTAAAAAACCAGAGAATTAAGATATTTACATAACTGAAAACCCTAGGACAGTATCCAACTTCACAAAAATGTAGATCTCTTTTTAGAGTCCATACAAATTATGTCTATTTTTTGAGTTACCATGTTCCATATAGGTATTCCTTGTTATTGTTTAAATTCAAACAATTTTTATTTCTCTCCACATTGAAAGTCGTTTGTTGCTTTTTATTTCTCTACTAGTACTTACAGTAGATGAGCAGAGGAAGCCGGCACCAAGAATTCCCCGGAAGCACATGTTTTGAGAATCCCTTAATCAATAAAGAAAGCATACTTGGAAAAAGATCCACGTGTGTGTTTGTCGAGTAGACATCTCTGACTGGTACACACCACTGGGCTCCCCGTTTCACTTTATCTCTGGAAAATCTTTCGAAACCAAGGGGAACAGAATGTTACATTTACGGCGGATTTTGCATCTTCGTTGCTCAGAAAAAAAGAATATCACAAAATAGTTTGATATCTTCTCTATCAGCCACTAGAACTTGGGATACCGGTATTGTCATTGCTATGGGAAATGCCTCATTAGGTGCTATTGTTGACATGCATATCATAATGAGGCAATTATACAATATTTTATACAATAACATCCTGTTTATAATAATATGCTTGCATAAAGTTATTTCAAGCCTGATAAAGAGGCAAAATGAAGCAATCTTACAGGCAAATACAGAATGGGACGCTGAGAACCATAGCGGTTAAAGAGCGAGCACAAATAAAACTCAATTTCAATGTTAATAGCGCATGGCAGCTCACAATGATATAAAAATACCACTGATGTGCTTTTGGATATAGTGCATGATCCTACTAGAACCTGAGCGAATGACGTCATGCAAACTGATGGTGGACGTAACGTCTCACTTCCTTCTTGAAATAAACAAGAGACTGCTGACAATGCGAGGGGGCACCGTGCTTAATCATGCACTTGCTCACGATGTTTACTACATGGAAATCGGAGAGATAGTAACATCACGCAAGTAGCCATTCACCACATCTAGAACTACCCCTATATCTATATTAATTCCCATGTTCCTCTCCCAAGAATATGACTAGAGTTTCAACAGATCAAAGCTTAGGCATCTTAGAAAACAGCTCTTGTGCTAGTAATACTAATGTTGCACGGATCGCAAGGCATCTAGACATAATCTTTCTCAGAATACGCTGGAGTTGCTGATGATACATTTCTGACAGCCACATTCTCGTAAAATGAACACAATACATCAGTGGTGTCCAACCTTGTCTCTTTGGAGACGCTTAAGTAATTAGCAGTTATTCCCCACTCCACTCTTTCTGTCGAACGGTGAGTTAGCATTTGCTTCTGGCGTGTAGAAACACAGACAGTCGGTATCCAGTGGCGGACACAAAAAGGCAATTCCATGGCAGTTTCTAAGTCATAACTTGAATTGTTTGTGAATGTCCTCAAAACACCTTTTTATTTTGAATAACTTTTGCATAAATGGTGAACAGTAAGAGACAAAAGTCTAACTAAATAAAAAATCTGAATCTGGTTAAAAAACAAAATTTATGTGAAATTTTTTCTTTTTCTTTTTCCTATCTCTCTCTCTCTCTCTCTCTCTCTCTCTCTCTCTCTCTCTCTCTCTCTCCTTTTTTGAATGAGTCATTTCCGATACACTCTTTATTATTTGTGTGAATTTGCCAATACCTACACTTTTCTCAAATAGGAATATGTTGAATTTTATCTCTTGGCTTTACAAAGAGAACGGAATTTTAAAGGCATGGCATAGCAACCAGCTCTTAACACATTTCATTACCGCTTAAAGCTTACTGTATTCCCATATTCCCCTTGCACCAACAAGAAAATGAGCAGCAAGATAACTTTTGAAAACGCTTATGTCGATTAAAATTGAAGTAGACACAGAAATAAGTATTGGCAAGAATAGTGTATATAACAGCATATATCTGCGAGCAATTTCTCCAAATTGAACTATACTAAAAGTCTGCATCGCAATAAGTTACAGGACGATCACTTGGTGTATCTTCTAAGGCTATGCACTTCGACTTTGTCACCAAATATTGACTTCTTAAACGTAAGCAGTGCCAAACAAGTCACTAATGAATAGATGTTTAACGCATAAGATTTGAAAGTGCCTTCGTAAATCAAACGCAACGTGCCTACAACAAAATCGCCACTGTAACACAATAGAAGTCTGTTAAAGATTGGCAAAGTCCGCTATAGTGGAAGGAGGT
Source organism: Tenodera sinensis (assembly GCA_030765045.1). NCBI lineage: Eukaryota > Metazoa > Arthropoda > Insecta > Mantodea > Mantidae > Tenodera > Tenodera sinensis. The sequence continues at coordinate 64,998,550 of CM060971.1, forward strand.
AAATCCAACCCCTCCTTTTTCGCAAACGTTGAACACCGCTACAATGTACGTATATTTGAATTGTTCATTCAGCTATTACGTACTGATGTTTAACTTACTTCTTATCTTCCTCTGTGTGAATCTACAATATACCACATGCAATAACTTCATTTTTTAAAAAATCTGGCAGTGTTGTCGATTACGGGCTCGCCTGTTGAGATTACGTTCGCATCACGGCGTAACGCTTTGTGTGCAAAAGATAACAAATGCAATAAAATTTAATCCTATCATCGCATCAGAGTAATCCGATCTGCCCTCGCAAACCTCGCACATATCCTATTTCTGTCAAGGTAATCTTATCTGCGTAAAAATTTGAACTTGAACCACTTTCAAGAGCATATTTTTATTCCTAACATATCTGCTTCCAACTGGTTCACAACAGGTTCACAACTTTAGTTCAGTGAGCCGAATATCCTCTCTAAGCCTTGGTTCGATGATCGAATGCGACAAGATTTTCAGTTATTTGCCCTTTGTTGCGTCCGTGAAATTCTCTCGGATCAAACAAACAAAATTAAGCCTGATTCTCTATCACAAGTTGTAAGTTGAGATGTTCAGCAAACTTACGAGAATATTTTCACTTTTACTTCTCCACTGCTTTCCTATAGTGGTGGAAAGTGATAGAACAGCGATGTCCAACGTTTGCGAAAGAGGAGAGGTTGGGTTTACCTCCCTCCACTATGCTATCTACGAGAGTGAATATTTTAACAGACGAGTCTTTATTCCCGAAATCAATAAATAAAATTCACGAAACAGTTAGCAACTTCGTTTGCCTTTTGGTTGCAAGTGTTTAACTAAATCACTATCAGCTACTCGTAGAAGTTATTGGACCTAACGTGGTTCTTCCCGCCCCGGACGGCTTGAATCTGCGGCAACGCTTCGATAGCTGCAGACTGTGTTTGATGCGGAGTGACTTATTTATAGACCGTTCTCCTGATGCTAAGTGTCCCGCCAGACGCCCAATCTTCATTCTGATTGGTTTTATACCACGTTGTATGTAAACAAAATTGCTCGGCCTTCTATCAGTCACGTCCCTCCTGATATTTTGCGGAAAACCAACTGTTCCTATCTCTCTCCCAAAGCATTTCTGTCTCCTTCTATTTCTATGACCGCTCGACTCTAGCCTAATACGTGACGTGGGGGTCTTCTTGTTAATAGACTCACGGTTTGTGTACTTGAGCCATTGCTAACTGCTTCGCCTACTAATGATTGCCTTATTAGATCTTTGGCTACATTTTCTGTAAAGCTCTCCACATTATTTTAACATGTTTTTATTTATTGCAATTCCTACTTCTTACGATCTCTCTTATATTTATATTGTACATTTCAATGTCCTATATGTCTGCTGGCTATATGCCTCCTATAACACGAAAATGAAGCAGGAATATAACCCCAAGCACTCTGTCTGAAGATGTAAGGGAATTCAACATGTACTTGTCACTGACTTTACCATTAAAATTCTCAAGAGAGTGAAAAATCGGAAGTTCGCTATTATGTCTATTGTGTCGGTAAAAGTTGTTGTGCCGCTGACCGTGACAAATTGGCAAACGGACCAAGATCCCGCGTCCTATAGAAGACAATCTCGGGGTAGTGGTTCCCCTTCTATGGCCTTAAAAATATTCCAAGTGGGGAAGATGCGCCAAGGGTGGGAAGCTGAATAATTGTTAGTCTGTTTAGTCAGCGCATGTGCAGTTGGGTCACAAAGGAAATTTGCACTACCCACAAGTAATGACTTCCATCTCCACGCTTCAGAAAGGCAAACCTTTATCCCTGTCCTTGAAGACCAATAGCAACCCTGATTTTAAGGAAGTGGCAGTTGCATGTTGACTCATGTGGAGTCTCAGAAATTCTGAATTTCAATTCTTTTCTCTTTCATAGCTACAAAGGTTCATGTTAAGATGTTGCAACTCTGCCTGAAAGGACCTAAGAAGAAGGGCCCATGTTGTAAAACGATTATGAGGGTTCCTCAAAGGAACTGCACACGCGTTGAGTAAGCAGACTACAACAGAGTTGGCAAGTGAACGGGAATAGTGACGGACGGCGAGGGCATCTACGTGCCTCATTCCATCACTGAACCGATAAAAGTAGTCCGACAATAGGATAACCTCTGTCCTATCCTAGTGCACCGAGGACATTATCCCACGACGCCACCCATATAGCTAGACGGAGCCCACTAAAGTGATAGGTGGCAACGTCGAGAGGGACAGCCTCGAAGTTCAAATATCGTAATATAAGCTCATATCGTTCTTGGATAACTCTCCAAATGGTTGGCACGTGTATTTATCACAGTGAAGCACTCCTCAATTGGTCCTCAAAGACTTCAAAAGGCTAGGTGTACCCCTACGAGACCTCTTACTAAGAGATAAATGAATAAATGAAGAAAGAAGGAGAATGAAACCTAAAATGGTATTTACAATTTTAAAGCAGGAAGAATATTATGAAATACTAAACATAATGGTGCAATGTATAACGATGAAGCCTATGAATGATTACTTAGAAAATAAAAATAGAACAAATGGAACTGTAGAGCAGTCAAGAATTCAGGTATCGCAAGAAGTGAGATCTCTAAGAGTCTAACAAATGAAAAATTTCCAGCAGACAGACGTGGAACAGGAAGTTGGACAACAGGAGTAATTGATCATTTACGAGGAGAATTGGGGCGAGAGAAATGAGCAGTAGGCTACGATGGATGGAAGAGGTTATTGTACCAATATACGGAAAAATGAAGACGGAAAGACAGAAGGAAGTTTATGGACTGGAAGAAGATGCCAGGAGGAGGATTTGGATGAGTCCAATTCCCAGTCCAGGAGTTAGAAATAGGAGAGTGAGCTGAGGACTATGACTACAAGCACTATAAAAGTAGTATAGAAGTAGTAGCAGTGGTAGTAGTAGTAGTAGTAGTAGTAGTAGTAGTAGTAGTAGTAGTAGTAGTAGTAGTAGTAGTAGTAGTAGTAGTAGTAGTAGTAGAACTAGTAGTAGTAGTAGTAGTAGTAGTAGTAGTAGTAGTAGTAGTAGTAGTAGTAGTAGTAGTAGTAGAAATAGTAATAGTAGTAGTACAAGAATGGATATGAAAAGTGGTGAAGAAGTTCACTGAAATAAGAGAGGAGAATGGATAATTAAGCGCAATTTACAAGAGAAGTGATGTGTAAGTGTTTAACTGCGCATTTTAGTTAAATTAATTAAAGTGAAGTTTAGGAAGTACCAGTGAAAGAGAGGAGTCAATTTTTTATATATCAGCGATGTCCAACGTTTGCGAAAGAGGGGGTGTTGATTTTGACCCCTGCTATACTCGGACTTTGTCATTCTTTAACACTCAGACGTGCATTGTGTTGAAGTGGCGGTTTAGATATATGTACGTTGCGTTTGATTTACGAAAGTACATTAAAATCTTATGCGATAAACATCTGTTCATTAGTGACTTCTCTGGTTCTGCTTACGTTTAAGAAGTGTACCAATATTTGGCGACAAAGTTTAACTGCTCGTGCGTAACCTATTGTGATAAGACTTTTAATATAGTTCAGTTAGGAGAAGCTCTGTTTGGAAATATGTGTAGAGTTACACCCACTTTTATACAAAGTATTCCTGCAAATGCTTATTTCTATGCCTACTTCATTGTACTCGACATAAGCATTTACAGAAATTATTGCTAATTTTCTTGTTGGTGCAATGGGAATATGGGAATACAGTAGGCTTTAAGCCGTAGCAAAGTATTTTAAGGGGTGGTTGCTATGCGTTGTCTTTGAAATTCCATTCTCTTTACAAGGCCAAGAGATAAAAAGGTTAATAACATATTCCTATTTGACAAAAGTAAATGTATTGGCAAATTCATACAATTAATATAGAGTATCCCAAAAATGGTGTGCTTAAAAATAAGTATTTGACATACATTGCGTGTTTTAACGAGATCCAGTTTTTTATTTAGCAAGACTTTGTCTGCTTCTTACTTTTTACCATTTATGCAAAAATCTTCCAGAATGAAGAGGTCTTCTGAGGACTTTCAAGTTATGACTTAGAAACTGCCATGGAATAGCCCGTTTCTATCCGTCACTGGATACTGACTGTCTAGTTGTGTTTATATACGACACAGGCAGGACTGATTCACCTTCCGGATGAGAGAGGAAGTGGGGAAGTAGCGGCTAACTACGCAAGCAGGTAGCAGGTTTGGACATCGCTGTTATAAAGTATTAGAAAGAGACGTGAAAATAAGGTCAGTATTAAGATTATTTATCACTTGATGAAGATGATGATGGTGATGGTGGTGGTGGTGGTGGTGGTGGTGATGATGGTGGTGATGGTGGTGGTGGTGGTGATGATGATGATGATGATGATGATGATGATGGTGGTGGTGGTGGTGCTGGTGGTGGTGATGATGGTGATGATGATGATGGTGATGATGATGATGATGATGATGATGATGATGATGATGATGGTGGTGATGATGATGTACATTCAAGGGAGCTCGACCTACGAGATCTTAGTGCCCTCATAAGACAAATCATTACAAGCATCACAGATAATGAATACTGGATGACAAAGTCAAAAATAAGCTGCTTATACTGAATTGATCGTGGTAAAGGCAATACTGACACTAAAATTATGGGTTAAGTAAATAAAGCATTTAGAATGTAATTAGCAAATGAAGTATTTATAATGATAAGTAATTATCGACAAGGAATGGAAAGAGAAACCAAGGAAATTTAATAACTTTAAATATTGATATCAGGGGAATATGTTTGGTCTGTGGGTTTCAGGGCGCTCAACTTCTAGGTCATCAGCGCCCTTAAAAAGTTCATGGCAATGGGTAGATATAAATTTGAATCAAAAATAAAATTACTAGCAAAAAAGAAATTATAAACGTAAAAAACAGAGGCAATAGTCAGATATATAACAAGGTGATAAATATCTCAAAAAGCATCAAAAGAAATATCTAAAATTTTAAATCCTTAAATTGATATTACACTCCGCTAAAAACTCAAAAACCTTATCAACCGCTGTTTTGTCGTCCGCTAAAACCTCTGCAAGTCTGGCAGGCAGCTGCAGACAATCTCGAAGGTGCGCTAGAGAGGAACATTCTAGCAGCATGTGACGGACTGTCAAAAGGTTGTCACACAGTGGACATAGAGGCGCAGGGTCCCTTTCAAATAGGTAGCCATGTGAAAAATTGCAGTGCCCTATTCTTAATCGAGCCAAACTAACCTCGCGGCGAGGTACGCGACAGGAAGTTACCCAGTTTATCGGAAGTTCTTTCACTTCTCTAAGCTTATTACCGCGGAGAGCTGACCACTCTTCGTGCCAGGACGACAGCACCGCTCTCCGCACTTCAAGCCTGTCATCCGAAGTAATACGTGAGATGGTAATACTGGGTTCTGTAGTTGCCGTCTTTGCTGCTAAACCTGCCATTTCATTCCCCAGCAAACCTACGTGACCAGGAATCCATGCGCACACCACGTCAACGCCTGAAGCGTGTAAAACATGGAGGGCACCCTGGATACGTTGTACAACAGGGCAATGCAATGTGCTCTATAACGTTCAGATGTATGAAGTTCATCAGGCAGGAGAATTGGTTTTTGGCTACCAGATGATTAAGTACGTAATTAGCGCAATGCTGGATACCGCGGGGCAGTTAGTAGAATTCACGGAGTAGCTAGACGCCAGTAATTAACGAAGTAAGTCCAGGTTGCCAAATGCGTTTCCGTGCTTAGACAGAAGACCGCGGATTTCTGAAAATTGTATAGATGAAGTCAGGGTGAAAATCAAGAGACCTTGAACACTGTAGAAATTATGTTACAACATGGCATTGATAGCTACGATGGGGGCTGGGTTGAAAGGGGTTAAGGAGAACGGATATTATTATTACTGTTACTATTATTATTAATATAATTATTAATATTATTATTAATGTTATTGTTTTTGTTGTTATTATTATATAATTATATAATAATATTGATATCATTATCATTATTATTGTTATTATTTTTGTTATCATTGTTATTTTTGTTATTATTATTATCATTATTATTATTATTATTATTATTATTATTATTATTATTATTATTATTATTATTATTATTATTATTATTATTATTATTATTATTATTATTATTATTATTATTATTATTATTATTATTATTATTATTATTATTATTATTATTATTATTATTATTATTATCATCATTATCATTATCATTATCATTATTATTATTATTATTATTATTATTATTATTATTATTATTATTATTATTATTATTATTATTATTATTATTATTATTATTATTATTATTATTATTATTATTATTATTATTATTATTTCTTTGTTATGATTACAGATTCACAGCCAAAATTTTTAAAAGATTTATAATCTAAACATAACAAACATACCATGGCATGTGACAACTCTCTTAACCAACAAATCAACTTATGAAATACTTATTTTAGTTGTATAAAATCACTTGGTAGTGCACCAGAGAATAAACTAATTAGTTATGCATCTATTCTTGAAGAGTTAAAAACCGAGTTTACTTCATATACATAGAGTCCATGATTTCAGAAATCTTGAGGATGACATTTCATTATGTGATAACCCTTTTAATGTAGATGTAGTCAATGTAAGAATTAACTTGCAATGTGAACTCATAGATCTACAAACAATCTTGTGACAAAAAGCAAGTGCAGATATTTAATTGCTACAGACGTATTCGAAGACCTGTGTAAAATAAAATATGTTGGTCTGGAAGAATTTGCTCCTTCTGTTACAGCAATATTTTGCTCCAGATATGTCTGTGAGCAATTATTTTCTCTAATGAACATAGCAAAATCAAAACTGAGATCTGACGTTTCAGATGAGCACCTCTCTGCGCAACTGCGTATTTCTGTTACAGTGTTTGAGCATATTTGTACGTTCGGATGACAATTAATGTGTGTAATTGCAATTTCACATAGTAAATGTATGACCATCTCCTTCCTATTAGAAATAAACGCGCTGATCGTTAACTGTATCAAGAGTTTAAGAAATGAAGAAATACTTCTCCAATCAGAAAGAATGTTACGCGCAATGGATTCGGAGCAGACACAATTCGGCCTACCCTGGTTTACGTGATGCATGGATTAATTGCATTACGTGGTCCTAGCTTAATTTTCAAACATATACTGGTATTTTAATATAAATCCAATATTAAAATACTGTATTATGGTTTTACAATTTATATCTGCTCGTTAATTTCTGTATGCTGTTTAGAATTTGATGTAATGAGGTTGGGACCGCCTGTTCGTAAGTTTGAATCTGTTTAGAAAGTAATGGTCGTTCCACATCTGAAAGTGGTTAGGTCTATTTCAAGCTTGTTCAACGTCATCATATTAGCAATTCATCAAATACCTCCCCGGTATCCACATGTGCAGATAGGACCGTCATTTTACAGAGAGCATTAAAGTGCAATTAAGCGATATGTGAGTTCCAGTAAAGTTGAACTGAAGATTAGCGTTTAAAAAGCGAAATAAAACTAAAACTGTAGTAAACCTAACCTGGAGCTTAAACCTTATTTATAATACCAACCTTAAATCCTAATTTCGAAGTTTACCATAAGCAAAACTTAGAATCCCTGTCTTGCCTTTGCACTCGCTCTTCCCTTAGTTGGTGGGAACCCAACTGGCCTGTGATGTCTAAACAAAGTGCTACCTCCGGTTCCCGAGGTCGCCAGTTCGTACCCGGTGGAGGGCGATAAAATCCTTAGCACGTCTTCCTTCGGAAGAGAAGCAAAGCTGTTGGCCCCGTGCCGTAGATATACGATATGTAAAAGAACCTCAAGCCTGTTAAAGAGACATCTGGACAAATGTAACGGGCTTTCGCACCCAGTATAGAATGGGACGCTGAGAACTACAGCAGGTAAGAGTGTCCATAAATAAAACTCAATTTCATTTCCTTTCGAACGAATGGAGTTGCGCATCGAAAAGATTTAGAAACACGAATAACTGCGTCACATTTAAGCAAAATATAAGTATTACAAAATCCAAAACTATTTCAATATCTCGGAAATGGTTAACTCTACCAAACCAAAAGAAATCTAATGTGTTGCGCTCACATGACTTTCTCTACTCTTGTACCAACCATTCTTACAAACTGTTATTCCCATACCTTCTTCGTGTTAGCTGAGCTAAATATTCGTACAAATTATCTTATTGCTTATTTCCTTGTAGGTGCAAGGGGAATATTGGAATACAGTAGGCTTTGTGCGACAGTCAAATCTTATAAAGCTTTGAGATTCCGTTCTCTTTGCACACTCAACATATAAAGAAATGGAACAACGATGTTTCATTTCACGAACATTTTTAAGTTTTCCAAAACTCACACACATAACAACGAATATCTCCGAAATGGTTCATTCTACAAAAAAATTATTCCTACATAAATTGTGTATTTCAGCAAGACCTACATTTTTTGTGCAGCATGATTTGGCCTATCTCTAACGGTTTACCAGTTATGCAAAAGTTATCCAGAGTAAATACGACTACGGGGGCCACAGCCAGAAAATTAAAAATATACATTTCATTTGTCATAAAAATGTGCCATACGACAGTTTAATCAAAATTGTTACAGGCATTTTCAAGAAAATCAAAATTTTCCAAAACGTTTCCATGTAAAGGGTAGTTTAGGGTGGGGTTATTTTCTTCAAAATCTTCGCGTTGCATACTTGAAAGACATTAAACTTAAATACCAACTTTGGCTTTTAACCTACTTTTCGTTTTTGAGTTATGCTGTCCACAGGCACACAGACTGACACACACACACACACACACACACACACACACACACACACACACACACACACACACACACACACACACGTACCGATTTCTAAAAATGCTTTCTTTGAATTCAGGGGGTCTCAAAACATATACTTCCGGTGAAATCTCGACGTCGAATTTTTGGGTACAATACAATACTTCCTTCTACTCACCAGTAAAGAAAGTAAAATCACAAAACTGTATGCTTCAAGGAAACCTACATTTTTTGTGTAATAGGATTGTCAATGTCTTAGGTTTTACCACACACGCAAAAGTTATGCAGAATGAAGCGGACTTCACAGTCTATTCTCTAAAAATTAGTTTCGTTTTTAATGAAAATATCTTAAACATATGATACTTTAATCAAAATCGTTAGAGCCATTTTTTAGAAAATGAAAATTTTCGAAATGAATTTTCCATATAAAGGGTATCTTGGGTAAGGAGATTTTCTCGAAAATCTATTAATTGTTTCTTTAAAATATGCTGAACTTAAAGCAAGTTTGATATTTTACCAAATTTTTGTTTTTGAGCTATGCTGTTCTCAGACGCGCACACGTACACACCCGCATGGACATTTTTCTAAAAAAAAGTTTTGATTCGGGGAGTCTCAAAAAAGGTATTTAGGTCGTTCCACCCCTAATAAAATGCGCTCGAGTGCATTATAAATAGGAATCCCATTAACTAGTTCATATCTTGAATTTTTATGAGGGAGTAACTTTTGAATTGATATAATAAAAAACAGTTTATTCACGAACGTCGTTCTACCACTGTGAAATTCGCTATCAAATCTTTGGGTGTAATACAATACTTACTGTAATTACATAGCAAAGAAAGTACCTAATTAGTTAATGATATTAGGTGGAAAATTTCGTGTTATGAAACAAAATTTAATTGCTTTGTTTTGAGAACTTCAGATATACTGTAATGTTGATATGAATGGAATGTAATGCTTCTTCTACCTTCCATGAACAAGGGGCAGATAAATTAAATAGAATTAAAAGCTTTCTTCCCTATTGACACCCTACTTGCTTACCCTAAGACTAGCATATTTCGATGTTTGAAACAACAATATTTGCTACAATAGAGTACTTACATGCGTTCGCAGCAAAGATCCATAAATGAGTAATCCCGAGCAGCACTTTCAACTACTCAGGTCAGCGACCATGTGTATCACATTCAAAATTTATGTATGTACCGAGTTACTCCACTCTCCTATTGATCTGTTCCCAGCTTTGTACTTAGTTGATGTTTAGCGTGAGAGTGAAGCCTCCACTTGAAATGCTCTTTAAAGAACACAATAAAGTATCTGATGTGTTGCATTTAAACATCCATCTCCACTAATTCTTATACATTCCTGTACTAACCTTCTAACTACTTCTATTGCGACACATTTCCAATACCAATTTTCAGAGTTTGTCGTGGTACGATGTAAATGTTGGCAAATTCTAAAAGAAAACGGGCACACAGCGCATACGAGAAGGCAATTAAAACCTTATACCAGAATACAAGTATACCAATAGATGAAGGAAAAGGAATTGAAGAAATTTTTATGCATATTAATAAGGTTGCCCATTCTTACCATTACTTTTTAATATATATTTGGATGAAGCCATTGGAAAATAGCAAAATATTTTAGATGAAAATTGAATGATAGACGAAATGAAAATTAATAGTATATTATTTGCAAATAATATATAACAGTGTCTTCAGAAAAGCAATTGTAAACGACAACTCATATATTCTGTAAAATAATAAAAGAATACAACTTGAAATGCCAAGTTAGAAAACAAAATGTACCTATGGCTTTTTGTGCCTTATTACTAGAGAAAAAAAATTGATTGGAGCAGAAATAATTGAACAAGTGAGCTGATTTAAATATTTAGGAAGTATGATCACTTACAGGAATGAAATAGAAACAGAAAAGAAATTTAAAAAATTTAAAAATATCTGTAGTACAATAAATAGTAGAAATAAACGAGTGGAAAAGAAATTAAAACTTTATAAAACAATCGCAGTACCAATATTGATTTATGGATCAGAACATGGCCTTTAACAAAATTGGAGGAGAGGAAAATAGAAACAGCCGAAATGTGTTTTCTCAGAATTATTGTAAGAGTAGCGTTAAGAGACCAAAAGAGGAGTGAAAATATCCGGCACGAATTAAACATTTTCAGACTAAATTATAAGATAAAGGCAACTAAATACAATTGGTTTCAACACGTAACAATAATAAACGAAGATAGATTTCCAAAAATATATTAAATTATATATCTTTCTACCACAGAAGTATTGGAAGATCTAAACAACATCATCTAAACATGATCATCTGCCATACAATTCCAGTGGGGAAAGAAATGGCTCAACAGGCCCAAGCCATGAAGTTGATGATGATGATGATGATGACGACGACGATGATATTTCGTCGTATGACACAATAGCCAGATTTTTAAAGACCATATCGCTACATTATCACTTTGAAATTCCATGCGTTTTGCGTGACCACGACAAAAAACGAATGACGACTAACTAGTTCAGAAAACTATAACTGTCTATTTGAAAAGTCACACACATAACAAAGAGTATTTCAAAGTTGGTTAACTTCACAAATAATTCTATTCCAAATAAACTGTGTGCTTTAGTGAGATCTAAATTGTTTTTCAAAAGTAAGGTTTTGTCTATCTCTTACGGTTGACCAATGTCATCTAGAATGAAGAGGACATTTTATTTATCATCCAAATTTCTTCTGTGTTAGGTTCAGCATCATCCAAAAATGCAAATGATTTTCAAAAAGATCTTCCTACGCCGGTACCACATAAATGGAAGGTATTCTGAAAAACACCTCTAACGATTTTAATCAAGCCAGACATTGCATGAAAATATGTATATCTTGAACTCTCTTCGCATAGCCTGTGAAATCCTGTTCATTCGGAAGGAAGTTTGTAGTTTATCTTGTAAACCATAAAATATAGATATCAAAACAGAGTTAATTTCTCATAAGCTTTTTGTGGCATCAGCCACCTGCGAGATAACCGTTTCTTTTCATTTGAATATTCATTGTCATTTTTGATTTCTCTACATCGTACATAATAGATCAAGGAGGTACTGCATTCCATCCTGAGATTCTCTACAGAGATTTCTCCATACATTCTGAGGTCCCTCTAACCAAAAAGGCATTTGTAGAAAAAGGACCATGGTGTGTCTCAGTCCGTGTGTATATTTGTGTGTGTGTGCGTTTGTCTGTAAGCAGTAAACACAAAAACAAAAGTTTCTTAAATACCAAATTTGTTAATCGTGTTTGGTAATTTCCAAGGATACGACATGAAGATTTTCAAGAAAATCGCCCCACCCTGAACCACTCTTCAAGTGTAAATTTTGATTTTCTTGAAAACCGTTTTCGCTTTATAACTAAAATACCAACATAATTTTGTTTCATGACAAACAAAATGTATCTCTTGAGTTTACTAGGAATATCCTCCAAAGTCCTCTTTTTTCTGAATTACTTGCATAACTGCTAAACTGTAAGTGAAACCCAAAATGTTGCTAAACAAAAAAATGTATATCTCATTAAAGCACACAGTTCATGTCAAGTACATGTCCTTTTAAGGGGTTGGCCATTTCTGAGATATTCCTAGTTGTTGCTTAGCCTTTTAAAATATTGACATCTTTTTTTTTTTTTTTTTTTTTTTTTTTTTTTTTTTTTTTTCCCTTTTACTTTCTCTACTGCGATGTAGTCAGTAGAAAGTTACTGCATTCCGCATAAAACTTCAACATTGAAATCTCATTTAAAATGGACGTTTTGAGAACCTAAATTCTCAAATGGGAAGTTGTTATTCTAATTTTCCACTTCTTGCCATGCAAAGAGAATGAAATTCAAAAGCCATCATATAGTGACCAGCTCTTAAAACATTTGATTGTTGCTTGAGCCTACTGTAACCCCAATTCCCATTGTACCTACAAGGAAATATGTAATAAAAACAATTCTACAAATGTATATTTCGATAAGTCTGAAGCAGATAGAAGAATAAGCGTTTGTAAGAATAGTTCGTACAAGAGTTGGTTTGGTATGGTAGTGTTTCACGCCCGCTTTTACTACTACAGCACCGCAGGCGGTGACACTGATGATACATGGAATGAAGATGGAGCACCGGTGGAATGAGATGGCAGGGTAAACCGGAGAACGCGGAGGAAACCCGTCCCAGCGCCGCTTCGTCCACCACGAATCCCACATGCGGTTGCCTGAGCTTTGGTGCCGTACAAGAGTGGAAAAGGAAGGCGAAGTTAGTGCAACACGTCGGTTCTTTAAAAATACTGTAGCTGTTCAGCTGTTTCTCACGATGCCACTAGAAACAGTATGGACTTTCTAGGTCAGCATAACAGAGAACCTGTTTTCAAACATTTGACTATCAATTCAGTTCCTCTACCTTCTCTATACCTACACGAAGTTTTTTTTTATTTAAACATTTGCAAAAATTACAATCTGTTCAATAGTTGAACAATAAGTAACAATGATAATATATTACTATTACAAACTATGGCCCAGTGTACAAAGAAACTATATCTGCAAAGTGACCTCGATCAAGATGTAAGTTTTATTAGGAATAGTTTATGGAAGTTACATAAAAATAAATGATAGTGGGCAGAGAAAAGTGTGTGAATGCAACATAGCACATTTTGTTTGTAATTACTGTCACTTTTTAGCAATTTAGTTATTAATAGGACATTTTACAAAAAAAATTAATCAAAATCGATGTTTATTATTATTATTATTATTATTATTATTATTATTATTATTATTATTATTATTATTATTATTATTATTATTATTATTATTATTATTATTATTATTATTATTATTATTATTATTATTATTATTATTATTATTATTATTATTATTATTATTATTATTATTATTATTATTATTATTATTATTATTATTATTATTATTATTATTATCTATTATTAATCACTTATTGTGTATTTGTAAAACCGATAGTAAATAATCCTATTTGGATTAATCAGTGTTGACATGCCATAAGGGAAGTCTGAAACGGTCAAAAATCACATTTTTTTTCTTTCAGGCACTAACAAAAGCTCTGAAATGTATAGTTTTAGAAAAATAAGCACTTTTAAAAGTTTCAGATATTTTTAAAAGTATTTAAATGCTGTTTAATTGATAGTCTCCATTGCTTTAAAGCTACAATGCCAACCATAAAAGTCAGTTTTTAAAAGCAATGTTTTTGGATAGTTATATTCCCTTTTTTCAGAAAGTATTAGATCTATAGAGCTGAAGGGTTCATTACTAGTGTAAACACTTCGATAAATAATAATTATTGAAATACATCCCCTCTTCGTAATACACATTAAGTATGTTGGAAAAGAAATAATATAGCGAATTTTATACGTTTTCACCTTTTTGGCCTTGCTTATTTCCAATATACCCAACTAAATAAGTCAAGTTTAAAATGTAATTGATTATACATATAACAAGTGTGAAAAGTGTAATATTGTATCGTAAATGATTTCAGAGTAAAGGGTACACATGTTTTAAGAGTAAATTTAGTGCTTTTCTTCTGGATTAAATAATTTTTAAAACATCAACCTATAACATAGAAAGATAACAAAACTAAAGCAGTTTTCATGGTTAATAAAGTAATTCACAAAAATTTTAGGTTAGGTCATTGAGGACAAGGGAAAAATCCCGTAAAAAGACTTTAACCAGATAACTCACCCTAACCGAAATTAAATTCGGGATATCTTGAATATGAGGCAGACGCATAGTCCCAGCATACAGTGTTCAACTCTTATTAAGATTATAGACATAAAAGTAATTTTTCTTCATTGCACTGATATACACATAAACAACTTAGAGTTTTGTTGCGCATAAAAGTCTAAGAAATGAAGCCTATAAAGCGCAGTTTGCAGAAATATAAATAACATAATTAAAGGAGTGTAGATTGCTCTGTTAATAAGCATACTTAATAGTGCTAAATGCTTATTGCCAGTTCTGATATGAGGAGTTTAGTTTAGGAGTAAAGAATTCTTATGGAAGCTCCATAGGGCGAGAGCGTGCTTCAGCAGAAATGAATTTCTCCAGTTAAGTGCTCCTCAATCTTCTCGTAGAAAATTACTACCAGAGGTAATCCGCAATATCTCATTTTCTGGGCTGCGTGTATCCCGGAGATTCTCCCACAAGTGCTGCTGGGATAAGGCAGAGAAACTCATTAAATGGCTGACTTGTGTGCACGAATGTGGAAGAACATAACCAGACGTTCACTAATCTAATTAGTTTTATAAATGTTAGCTTTCGAAACAACGTGAAGTTGTAACTTTTAGGGTAGGGTTGCACTGGCAGTAATTTACTGATTTCATGAGAGTATTGTATTGTCTGAGAATGAGAAGTATGGTTTTACCTGGACTTTTTATATTAACGTCCTCCAACATAATACGTCATATCGGACGATGAATGAATGAAATGGATAAATGGTACTCAATTGAGTACGAGATACACAGAGCTTAAAATTACCCGACATTCGACTTCTCAGGCTAAGGGGAAACTTCAGAATAAACCTTATCCGGATAACTCAACCTAACCGAGATTCGAACTCGGGTCATCTTGAATGCCACTGAGGCAGAATACTGTTTTACCTTTATGAGGTACTTTACAGCAAAAGTGTAAGGCCGCGATACCGACTCCTCGTTTGCGACATTTTTGACGCGGCTCCAATATCTCGGTCTTCGATGAATCTGCCTCCAGCCAGCTGCTCTAATGGTTTCAGCGTATGTGCTGATGGATGTGAGAATGGACAATATTCAGATAAATTGACTAAGAAATTTAATGGAGGCTAATAACTAAGGAATTTGAAGCAAATTACAGACAGATTGAGGCCCTATGAAGTTTACGGTTTAAAATGAATTTCCATAACAATGATAATAATATCGTGAGTCCTCGAAATGCTAAGCGGAAGTTTTCCACCAAGTCACGGTCTATAGACGCTACTGACTGCCGATAGTCGATCACATTAAACACTTCCGTAAGACTATAAAACAAGAAGAAAAAGACATGAATTTTATAAATACATGCTCTTCCATCAACTTCATGACTTCCCACCAACGTTCGTGCTTATCTTGCCTACTTTCAAAGCTTCTATTCGGCTATAAAACAAATTTGCACTCTGTGACTGGTTAAATTCTAAGAAGTCTAAATTGAGTTATTTATGTACGCTCTTTAAATTCTATGCTTTTCGGCGCCCCATTCTATACGGAACATGAAAGACCACTCAATTTTGCTCACAGGCCTCTTCATCAGGGTTGAAGTTCCTTTGCGTGACATAAATCTAAGACGCGGACCACCGGCTTTATTTCCCTTCCGAAGGAAGAGATGCTAAGGACGCACCGCCGGATTCGAACCCGCGACTAGAGGCTAGCATGTTAGCCCTAGACCACGGAGGAAAGTTCTTAGATCCCTGATTATCTTAGCCACGCCTTACTAATAGCTAATTCTTAACATGGAGTTAGCTGATGACCTCAATCCTCTGACCAAATGTAACTCGTATCTTCACATTACGCATTGATTTTAACATACGGAAACTATTTATTGCGATTATTTATCTAAACTCCTAACATTTATTTATAAAATTATTACTGTTTCGCGTCAATAATTCCGGTATCAGATCTCAGTCAAAGCAGTGGTTTTAAAAAGCAGTAAAACTACTGAAGTTCTATCTTCATAGTCTGGCATCGTATTCATGCAGATGAAACCTTCAGATTCAGCGAGAAAGCAGTTTTAAGGGAGAGAGCAAGGTCGTTAAATTTGTAAACTCTGGATTTGTGTTAATTTTCTCTACTACAGTCGGCCTGGGTGGCTCAGTTGGTTAGACGCTGGCCTACTGATCCCAAGGTCGCGGGTTCAAACCCGGCTCAGGCCGATGGTTTTTAAGTGTGCTTAAAACGACAGCTCCATGTCAGTAGATTTACTGGCATGTAAAAGAACTCCTGCGGGACGAAATTCCGGCACACCGGCGACGCTGATGTGATCCTGGCAATTGACAAACAAAATAATTTTTTTTTCTACTACGTACATATAGTAAGTAGAAGGAGTATTCTATGCCACCTAACGGAAATGCCAATGCGTAACACAACGAAATGTCTGATAAATACCAAACTTGCTGCACAAAGACTAACAGAACCTAAAAATCTAGACTGCAGTTATCACATACCCCCATCCTTTTCTCATATAACTGTCGCACTTCTGGCTATATCAGCTTTAATACTGCTTTACCAAGGAAGCGGCGATTTTCTTGAAAGAAACACTGTATTATGAATGACCTACAAAGTAATGAAGAATCCCTACTCTACACGGACTCTTTAACTATGCACGTGGGAATGAATACTGAGCGTGTGTCATGATAAAGACCTCCTGTCCAACTGTTACAAAACACTCACACAATAGTTGCTTCTCTAGTCGAAACCCCCGATGACCATGAAAGTTAAAAGGAAGTGCAAACAATAAAAAGAAATCTGACGTGTTACATTTGCATCACTTTTTCTAGTTATGGTTTAATTGTATACATCTTCCACAAATTATTCTGATGAAAGCTTATTACTTTTTAACAACTACTTTTAGTAAGTAATGACAGTATTGCATTTCATACAAAAATTGGCTATAGGGATTTCACCGGAAATACATATTTTGAGGTCCCCTGAATAAAAAGAAAAGCCTTTTTAGAAAAAAATACGCTTGAATGTCTGAGAACAGGGTAATATAAGATAATGCCAAACTATATAGAATTATAGGGGTATAAGAGGAGACTTTTCATTGGTAATCGACATCTTTAAGTAGAAATGGACAGAAGGCATGACAGAGAGTGGTTAGTTTTGCAGGGATAACGCCTCACAACAATAACTAGGCCAGTAGGTCACGCATTGAGCTGTGAAGCAAAACGGATAGTCTATACGACAGGTGTTATTCATTTCACGATTCAGTAACGACCATGCAAAAACCGTTAGATAGTAAATTTTATGATCGGTTTATGTGAAAATATTAGACGAAGAGAAAAATAATTATCTCGTCGAACTGGATACATATTAAGGTACAAATTATCAAAATGTCCGCATTATACCCCTAACAGCCTGCATTTAAGGAACACGAGATTTTCAAAAACTTTTTTCTGGATGCTATTTTGG
This sequence comes from Tenodera sinensis, assembly GCA_030765045.1. Lineage (NCBI taxonomy): Eukaryota > Metazoa > Arthropoda > Insecta > Mantodea > Mantidae > Tenodera > Tenodera sinensis. Next base: position 65,016,547 of record CM060971.1, read on the forward strand.
GTTTGTCAAATCCTATATTGCCAGTAAAATCCCGATATTGAATTTTTGGGTGGAAGAACACTTGATGCCGACTCTGCGTGCGGCACTTTTTAAGCGGTCTACCATGAATCTGCTGTCAGTTTCTCCAGTGGTGAACTATGATATTTTTCTCATGGTATGTATGGGTGGTTATAAAAATGAACAACACTGATTAAATTGGCTAATAATTTTAATGGAAGCTAATGACTGACCTATTTGAAGCGACTACTTGAAAGTACAGGATGAAACTGTTACGGAATCCTAGCACGAGAAACTGAAACTACTGATATGTATCTGATAATTTCTGATGTATCAAGACTTTCATGATTTAAAAATAACTGCTTCCACAATAACAAAAATAATCTTAAGTTGTTGTGAGTCGCTGAAATTCTGTTCGGAAGGTTCCCTTGCGGCGATTGCCAAATCTGTATAACCGGAGTCCGGTCTTTGGGCGCTCCGGATTGCGAATAATCGATCACAACAAACCTTTCTGAAACGTTGTAAAATAAGAAAGAAAAGACAAGAATTTTAGAAATAGTCTCTTAAGTCCCGATGTACATTACTCCCCAGTAACGTTCCTACTTATGTTGCCAAGCTATGCCTTTTATTCGCCTATGAAAGAATTTTTCGCTTACTGACTTGCTAAATTCTAAGAATTTCATTTCCATTTTAATTTTAAGAACTGAGCTTGCGATTCTGTACAATGTTGCTCATTGAGCTAATGCATTTCTTGTTTACACAATTCAACGACCTAGACTGTTTTTAACACTGACCTCGATAGTGACCTTAATACTTCTGACAAAAAAGGGAGATTTAAGCCTCTTATATTATGCATTTAATTTTAACACACGAAAATGTTTATTGCAATTATTATCTATGTCTCTACAACTTCTTTATAAAATTATTAATCTTAACCATAACCCCGTGGCACAACCCATCCGAGCTAGGGCCTACCTCCCGACACGCCTCTGCCCATCACAAGCGTCAAGAGTGGAGTGCAGTACTGGAGCTGGAACGTGGTCAGCGCGCGTCCCTCCCGGCCGGTCATGTGGCCTTTTCGACCAGGGCTTACTCCACCCTGTGCCAGACCTCCCGGGAGGGGGGGGGGGGGAAGGGAGGTATCCCCACGGAGATCGAAACTGGGTCCTCTGTGTCAGAGGCAGACGCGCTACCACTGCGCTATGGGGGCATTCAATTATTAATCTTACCCGTCAATAATTCTGGTTAGAAACTTTCTCTTATGTTTTCGTGATAGACAAAGTAATACGAATAAAAACCATGGTTAAAGTGCTGCTGTTCAACGAGTTACAGAACACCATCTGTTGTTTCTCAAGTCAAAGCCTTCGATAGGGCTAAAAGTTAAAGGGGCTATGCGAATGAAAAGCCGAAAAAAACGCAAAGAGGAAGTAACTGGGGACGTGTAAACCAGATCACGGTACTTTCTCCTGGTATTTAAACCTGAGATACATAAGCATTATTGCACTATCACAAGAAGTACAATAACAATGTTTGATCTTCAACACCGGTTAATCTTCTTTTAATGGGATCAGCCCCATCGCGAAAACGCATTAGCCCCGTAATGAGAGTAGCATCAGTTTGATAACCGCTTTTGTGTCGTCGCTGTGTTGATCAACTTAACGTGGATGTGTCGAACGCTTCTTGCCTCTTCTGCCCCTTTCGTTCTGCATTCAGTGTAAGGGACCGACTGGTTTATTCAGGAGTACACAGGAAAAGAACATGGCAGCGGTACAGTCCAACTCTACATTAAGTTTATGTGCAACTGTCATTTGAGGTACCTGGTATCAAACGCCACCAAGTTCATTCACCTAATTTTCTGGATAACTGCAAAAATCTGGCCGGAATGAACTGTTATTTTAAGTAATTTAACTTCAATGTTAAATTCTAAACGAGCTATTTAACATGAAACTTTAGAATATAAAGTAGTTCAAGAATATGTTTTTTAGAAATATTTAAGAAATAAAATTGAGCGAAATTGGACGTGGCGGAGTTTAACACCAAAATTCAGATTTAGTGGTTCCTATAATGAAAGATTTGAAATTATATGTAACACAAAAATAGGTCCTGTTACACGCATGTTAATTTTAATACTCAAGAAAAACAGGTGTCGCTTGATTATAACACAAGTTTAATAAGCATTCTTTCGTTTTACATTATATCTGTCTATTTCTTCCTCATGAACTACATCGCTCTTGTTTTCTTCAATCTTTGGTCATATATCTTCATGGCTTTCTAAAGCAGAATAAAATTCTTCTCCAAAATGTTTTGATACATCACGCACCGTCTTGGTAAAATGTGCGTCATATTTAGATTAGTCTTAGTAACAAGCTTAGCCCCACAAACTGCATTTCCACTTCACCTTTAATCTTTCATCACAACTCTTCACATTTTGTTTGCTGGATTAAGCTTAAAATGCCATTGCCGGGTTTCTTAGTTGTCAATCGTGATGATAAATATTATTACTTGGAATACTGTTCCACGGCTTTGGATAAATTCTTCACCCTCTTCCAGCTGAAGGATAGTATCATTTTCAGGTCTTTTTCAATCAACTTGTTCAGGAGAATTAATTAGGAGCATACAGCCACTTTTCCATCACAGTAATGACTAATGAGTATGTTCTTTTCTTTTTCTTTTCCTTTCTTCCCTTCTTTTTTTTTTTTTTTTTTTTTCTTTTCTTTCTTTTTCCTTTTTTAATGAGGCCACCACTGCCATCCACAAAACACGTAACCATTGTTTTCTCTTCAACTCAATGTTGTTTATTCTGATAATAGACACAAGAAAAATTATGCTTGCATTTTTACTTTCTCTACTGGTAAGTAGAGGAAGTATTGTAATCCACCCAAAAATTCGATGTCGAGATTTCACCGGAAACATAAGTTTTGAGATCCCTGAATAAAAAAAAAGCATTTTTAGAAAAAGGTCCGTGTGTGTGTCTGTGTGTGTATGTGTGACTCTGGACAGCATAACTCAGAAACGAAAAGTAGTTTAAAAACCAAAGTGGTAGTTAAGTTTAATGTCTTTCAAGGATGCAACACGAACATTTTGAAGAAAATAACCTCACTCTAAAGCACCCTCTACATGGAACATTTTTCGAAAATTTTGATTTTCTTGAAAATAGGTCTAACGATTTTGATTAAAATGTCATGTTTGAGATATTTTTATGCCAAATGAAATGTATATCTTGAATTTTCTGGCTGTAACCTCTGTAATTGTATTTACTCTGGACGACTTTTGCATAACTGGTAAAGCGTTAGAGATAGACAAAATCATACTGTATAAAAATGTAGATGTTGCTAAAATACACACTTTATGTCCGAATAAATTTTCTTGTATGGTGAACCATTTTGGAGATATTCCTTGTTATGTGTTTGAGTTTAGAAAAACTTAAAACTTTCGTGAAATGGATCATCGTTGTTCATTTTTGCATATGTTAAGTGTGCTAAGAGAACGGAATCTCAAAGCTTTAAAAGATTTGACTATCGCACAAAGCCTACTGTTTTCTAACATTCCCCTTGCATCTACAAGGAAATAAATAATAAGATAATTTGTACAAATATTTATTTTAACTAACACGAAGAAGATATAGGAATAAGAGTTTGTAAGAATGGTTAGTACAAGAATAGAGAAAGTCATGTGAGTGCAACACATCAGATTTTTATGAAAGTCACTTTCACACCATGTGTAGCCAGCAACATTACGTTTCGTTGTCAAACTGGCAAGTCACGGGAGGAGCTGATTGCCACAAAGGGATTTTGCAGACTTTTAAACTACAAATGTCAATATAGGTGCTGGATTAGGTGAATATTGATAGTCGGCCTCATTTTTATCAATGCTTCATGGAATTCCTTGAGGTAAAATCTATCAGAAGCGATCCATAACTCAATTTGGCCAAAAAATGGATTTAGCGGCTTTTGATACTAGGCGTCCCATTTGTAAAGCCATGCGGCTATTTGGCTAAGGAAGAATTGCATTGCAGGACTATCATCTACCGTGAAGGGCAACATACTCGACCACGACATGAATGACTTCGGTAGGAAGAAAAAATAAACAGTTACGTAACATGTGGGCGGGCCATCGGAAGTGCAGTCACGTAAAGAAAACATCCGCATTTCTGATTTGCATGTTCTGGAGGGCTGAGGTCTGCAAATGTGAACCGTGTTTCATATAACTAGGCTCAGGATTTTGATTGCCTAAACATATTAACAAATGACCTTATGAACCTTAAAATTTATCAAAAAGTCCTCAAAACGAGGAATGATTTAAAAACTCCTTGCACATTCACTTATACTAGCCACAGAATACTGAATTAGAAATCATTAGAACAGCGATGTTCAACGTTTGATAAAGAGGGAAGTGTGGGTTTACCTCCATCCACTTTGTGCCGACTTTGCCCCTCTTCAACCCCCAGCCGAGCATTCTGTTGCAGTGGCGGGTTGGTTACATATACGTTGCGTTTTAGCTTTGTTGTGGATATATTTTTGATGAAGTTCAGGACTGGCGTCCGATTTACTCTTATTTTCTGCATCATTTGATTTACGAAAGCTCTTTCATATCTTATGTGGTAAACATCTGTTCATTCAGATTTCTTTGGTGCTGCTTACGTTTAAAAAGGCAATCAATATTTGGCATAGTCTTAGAATATCTATCAAGTGATGGTCGCCTATTGCGATACAGATTTTTAATATAGTTCAATTTGGAGAAATTCTGTTCTCAAATATATGTGGAGTTATACTCACTCTTATACGCACTATTGTTACAAATTCTTATTTCTCTTTCTACTATATTTTACTCCACATAAGCATTTTCAGAAATTATCTTATTGCTAATTTTCTTGTAGATGCAATTCGGTAGGTTTTAAGTGACAGTGACAATTTTTAAGAGCTGGTTACTGTGTGATGCCTTTGAAATTCCATTCTCTTCGCAAGGCCAAGGAATGAAAAATCGAATAACAAATTCCTACTTGAAAGAAAGTATAAGTATTGGTAAATTGAAACAAATAAGAAAGAGTATTTGACACAAATTGTGCATTTTAACGAGATCCACAATTTTTATTTGGTAAGCCCTTGTCTGTCTCTTACTTTTACCATTTATGCAAAAGTCATACAGAATGAAGAGGTCCTCTGAGGACATTCCCAGGAAATTCAAGGTATATACAAGACAAACCCACACACCCTGAAAGAATTAAAACAAAATATTCGCCAGGAATTTCCCAGCATTTCTCAACGTGAGCTACGACGAGTGATGGATAGTTTCCTAAAGAGGTGCCAAAAATATATGAACAACGACGGTGGCCAGTTTCAGCATCTCCTTTAATAACATTGATAGGTAAAGTCTTTTAAAGTACTTTTAAAAATGTTGTATGGTTTTATAAGCGCTGTTCGGTGACAAGCGCCAAGGACGCGTACAGGCAAAACACAACACAGCCGGTTCGGAGTCTTTTGGATCACCTATTACTATTAAATGCTTTATTCTTCTGTAACAATCTTTGTTTTATGGAAAGCTGTTTCCCAATTATTTGCAATTTTTTACAGTGGTATAACAAAACAATCACATTTAAAAGGCATGAAGGAGTATCTTTGTTGACTACATCTTCACTGAATGCAGCTATTTAACTCTTATAAAAATGGTTATACACTTGCTATGGCTGCAACACCATAAGACCTGTATGACTGGCCCACAAAACTACAGAAATTATTAAGTCGAAACATTACAGCAGTCTATATTTATGAGAGGGGAAAAATCCCTGGTATGTTGGACTCACGCGCCCATCTCTATTAACTGCTGTACAAACTGTTTGAACAAATATTCTTCTATCTACTTCAGTTAATCGAGATAGTTGTATAAATAGTCTACGTTCTCTTTGAATGATTAGGTGGGGAAAACAATAAGACTTACCATTTGAGCAAATTATAAGTATTGTAACATAAATTGCTTTAATAAGATGTGCATTTTTGGCAGTAAGTTTCTGAAAAAATCATTCAGAACGAAGACGACTTTATGGGCTACTCCTAGAGAGCTCAATGTATATATATAATTTGTCGTAAGCATATTATTTTATCGTATGGAATTTTAACCCAACTCCTTTGGGTCATTTTTGACGAAATAAACATTTCGAAAAGGCTTTTTTTTTTAAAGAAACAGGAAGAGTTGTCGCATTCTTGGTAGACGGTGGACTTATATACCTTTTTTGAATTATACTGTCCACAGATGACCCCCCCCCCCCACACACACACACACGCACGCACGCGCGCACACACACACACACACACACACACACACACACACACACACACAGGGAATCACATGTATTTCCGATATAATCTCGGTGTCGAAATGTGGGTGGAACAACCACAATATTTCCTTTACTTTCTGTTAGTATGTGGCAGAGAAGTAATAAAAACTTGACCAAAAAGTTTAAGGAAGCAGAAACTCCTGTGATTTGTTTCCCAACAAATTTCCTTGCAAAAGAAAACCAACTCTTGATATTCTGTACCTGGTTCTGCTCTTGTTAACTTCAGTGAATAAGATATCAGTTCATTCAGTTTCACATGTCGAGCCAACTTTTTCGAGAACTTGTGCTCTCTCACTTCTTGGCGCCGTAAAACCTTAAAGCTTGGGAAGTTTTCAAGGGTCTTCGGCTTTCACTGACAACTTAAATAGAAGAAAGTACTCCGAAATAAAATGCGATATTCAAGGGACTAAATAGTTTGATATAAAAAGGGCACGCAGCTCGTATATTCACATTCGATTTTGAAAACTAACTGAATGAGAAGTGGGTAAAAGAACCATAAGCACACTTGAATAATGGATTTGCCTGACTAATCGTAGTGACGTTTTGAAACCAAATTTTATTTATTCTAAATACGTTATTATAGAACACGAACCAACAGTCATGCATATTGTGACCAATGAGAAGTTACTTTTTCTGTCACTTTATTTCCCTTCTAAAATTGAACTAAAAACCTTTAGGATTTTCCACACTTAGATAAGGATAGTAGAAAAAGTGCCAAGTTAAAACTCGTCCACTATACTTCTTGTTGTAGTTGTGGTGGTTTAGTTGTCTCGAGGAGCATAAAAACGGAAGTAGGTTCCACCACACAAGGAGTAGAAAATATGTTTTGCGGGTAGAAACTCCGAAAGCCCATTAATACTTGCCATAACAACAGAGACAGAGATGTATCTGGTCTCTTTTCAACATCTCTTTCTGTTTCTCTAGGCATGAGACAAGTTAAACCACATACTCAGGAGTAACGAACTACGAAACTTCGTTTCTACGAAACAATAGAACTGGTAGAACAAATCGTATAGAAGGGAAGTGGGGTCTGTTACCTTTTACACTGATAACCTCATAATGCAGAGTAAAGAGGGTTCATCATAAACCACTGGTAACTAGAGAAAGCCGTTTATCAGATGGGCTTTGTGTTTAAGCTCAAAGTTAATAACGGCCTCGTTGCTTATCTTCAGAAAGCAGATGTTAAATATGCTTTATGGTGATAAGTGGATAATGTAATGAGAATAATAACAAAAATAGTAACTATTTTTGTTCGTGGTCTTCCAGCTTGCGTTTGTTTTAAATGTAGCGATAAATCTGATACTAAAAAGATCAAACAAGTTATTGTTTTGCTAATGCGCAAATTCTGGAAGTGCATTAATTTGATGCCATAAAATAAAATCAGACTATCTCTGCAGTCGGACGGTTAGTTTTCTGTCCCTCAACCCACATGTTCTGGGTTCGATTTCGTACTGGAATAACGTACTTTTCTTTAACCAAAATCATTCCTTATGCCCCACAGGGTGTAGGATATGTAAACAAAGGAATGAATGTGAATTGTTTCAAATCCCCCTATAAAATATTTGTGTTGTATTCACATGATTTTCTCTACTCACTTTTCTACAAACTATTCATAGAAAAACTGCAATTTGTTTCATGATGTTGTTGTAGTGTTTAACACTCGCTTTTACTACTACGGCACCGCAGGCGGTGACACTGATGATACATGGAATGAATATGGAGCACCGGTGGAATGAGATGGCGGGGGAAACCGGAGCACCCGGAGAAAACCCGCCCTGACGCCGCTTCGTTCATCACGAATACCACATGCGGGTCCCTGGGATCGAACCCGAGCCGCCTAGGTGGTAGGCGAGCGCGCTAACCTTGTTTCATGAAGTAACCTCTTGTCTGTCTCTTATGGTTTCTTATAAAAAACATAACTCATACACTACTTTGATCAAACTACCATATTTAACACATTTACAAAGAAAACAAAATGATAACTTCAATGCTTTGGGGAATAGCCTGTGAAGTCCTCTACCTTCAAACAGTTTTATATAACTTTGCATAAACCATAAAGTTATTTTTCTATTTACTTCTTGATAAGAATTAATCATCATTAGGACATATTTACATAATTTCGTTGTAGGTATGACAAGAATGCAGCACATTGCCCCTGTGGTATGGTGCTTAGCATGCTAGCTTCCAAATCCAGAGGTCCTGGGTTCGATTCCCGGCTGGAGTAGGGAAATCTTTCTTCATAGTACTTTTTGTCTTCTTGACTTTTCAAAATTCATTTATATTGCCAGAACTGATACTCTAAAACATTGGTAACAATTGTATGAAGAGATATTTCAAATACGTTTGCTGATTATGCTGTACATATTTTTTTAATAACAAAGAAAATTTAATCTTAAAATTTATTGATTTTTTCATACAAAAAAGAAAGTTTTTGCAATTCATGTTAACGATAACATCGATATTGAAACATAGTTTTGTTTAGCTGCTGTTTGTGAATACTTTTGGAAATTTTCATTGAATTTGAAGCAAAACTCAGGCGCGACCTTCCTTTAGAATATGTAAAAATGTCGTTTTGAGAAAAACAGGCTTTTATATAGAAACATACTGTGTACGTTAAGCGAAGAGCACTATTTGAAAGGGCCGAAATGACCACATAGATTGGGGGATATAAAAATGATAGCTGAACCAAATGCACAGGTGTTCCAGGAAAATTTTAAGGTAAAAACACAATTTTCGACTTTTTGACAATTTTGACCAAAATTTCACTCCCAGTGTCCCTTAAAAGATCTGCAATTTGTTTCATGAAGTAAGCTCTTGTCTGTCTCTTATGGTTTATGCAAAGTTATATAAAACTGTTTGAAGGTAGAGGACTTCACAGGCTATTCCCCAAAGCATTGAAGTTGTCATTTTATTTTCTTTGTAAATGTGTTAGATATAGTAGTTTGATCAAAATAGTGTATGAGTTATGTTTTTTATAAATGGTCACATACACACAGGTACACACATCCATGGACGCCCACACATAAATATGTTTTACTTCAGGGTGCCTTAAAACGTGTATTTATGGTGAAACTTTGGTATCAAATTTTTAGCTGAATGTACTAGTTACTCTAGGTATGCGGTGCAGAAAGTAAAATTCTGATGTGATGCACTTGCATGACTTTCTCTGCTCTTGTAATAAATATTCTTACAAACTCTTATTCCTTTACCCTCATATTAGTCGAGGTTAACATTTGTAGTAATTATCTTATTCCTAATTTTCTTGTAGGTACAAGGGTAACATGAGAATACAGTAGGTTTGAGCAGTCAAATCTTTTAAAGGTGACCGCTATATGAAAGCTTTGAAATTCCGTTCTCTTTACAGGTCAAGAGATAAAATAGTGAGAAAAGGTTAAGCATTGCAAAACTGACGCAAATAACAAGGAGTATATCCAAAATGCTCACTCCACACACACACACACACACACACACACACACACACACACACACACACACACACACACACACACACACACACACACACACACACACACACACACACACACACACACACACACACAAATGCATTTGGACATAACTTGTGTTTTAACCAAATCTACATTTTTTTGTATAGTAAGATTTGGTCTATCTGTTATGGCTTACCAGTTATACAAAAGTCATCGAGAGTGAACAGGTCTACATGGATTATAGCCAGAAAAATCAAAATGGACATTACATTTGTCATGAAATATCTTAAACATATAGTATTTTAATCAAAATTGTTAGAAGCGTTTTTAAGAAAATAAAAACTTTTGAAAAAATTGTCCCTGTAAAGGTTAGTTTAGAGTGGAGGAATTTTCTTGGAAATATTCGTGTTGTATCCTTGAAAGATATTAAACTTAAATACCAATTTTTGTTTTTAATCGACTTTTCGTTTTTGAGTTATGCTGTTCATATTCATGTATGTGGCTTTCATATAACTGTTTTCTTAACGGGCACCAGTTTTACAATGTGGCAGTTACATCACCCGACTTAAACCCCCATTTTGCAAGGGGGACCACACCTATCGTTGGTCAACGGGTCCATCGGACCTAGCCGGGAGGACTAAATAGGTGGTATTTAGATCCACTGACCATAGAACCACCCATAGAACCCAAAAGTATTTTAATAGGTGATTTTAATGCACGCTCCCCTAGGTGGGGCTACAGAGATATAAATTCAGCAGGAAGAGTCATAGAAGACCTATTAAACTCATCAACAATGGAATTAATATTTAATCCAAATGATCCACCCACTTACCTTCATTATAATGGTTCAGGTACAAATCCTGATCTTCTGATGGTGTCATCTGACATAATTGACAATACAAAAAGACAAATAATAGAAAACCCAGGTTCAGGCCACAGAATCACCATAAACTCCATAAGAGGTCTAATAAATAAAAGTAACAAACCAAAACTTAAAACTTCTTGGAATTTTAAAAAAGCAGATTGGTCCAGTTTCCAAAATGAGATAGAAGGGAAGTGTAATATACTGTTAGAATCAGAGCTCAAGTCAACAGATGAAATTAATAAAAAAATTTGTGAAATATTATTGACAGCAGCCAAAACACACATCCCCAAAGGAAAGTTAAAGAAATATAGCTACTTTTGGTCTCCATCTTTATCTAAGTTAAAACACGAAAGAAATATAGCAAAATATAGCCGAAAGAACCAAGTGTCCAGAAGATGTACAAAACTGGAGAAGAAAAGCAGCCATTTTTAAGAAAGAATTAACTACAGCAAAGAGGGTCAGTTTCACAAATTTTGTAGAACATATGGACTATAGGAAAGATGGAAATAAAATATACAAATTCCTTAATAAAACAAAATTATCAAAAAATACAACTGAACCATTAAAACATAATAACAAAAGCTTAACTACAGATAGGGAAATAGCAGAATCCTTTAACAAGTTTTATGCTCAGTCACAAAGAATACCCCAAGCATATAAAAAACAAGATAAAGCTATCCAAAAAACTATCAGAGAAATAATAAGCTAAAAGATATACGAAATGATATTTTTATTCAGGATTTTAACGAAACAGAACTAGATTTAGCAATAGAACAATTACAGAACAAAAAATCTCCAGGACCTGACAAGATCCACCCAGAGTTTATTAAACACCTTGGCAGGAAAGGAAAAGAAATCCTACTTAAACTGTGTAACACGTGTTGGAGAATGACTGTACCTTCCGACTGGAAAAAAGCCATTATCATCCCGATTTTAAAGAAAAACAAACCTTCAAACAATATTAATAGTTTCAGACCAATATCTTTGACCAGTGTTATTGCAAAAGTTATGGAAAGAATGGTGGCATCTAGACTTAACTGGTTCCTAGAATATTACAACTTAATTAATAGTTCACAGACCGGCTTCAGACAGAATCATAGTACAAGTGAAAATGTACTCCTACTAAGCCAAGACATCAAGGAAGCTTTCAATAGAAAGGAGGATACCTTAGCAGTATTCATTGATTTTAAATCAGCATATGACTCAGTCTGGAGAAACAAATTAATTTAGAAGTTGCAATCAATAGGTGTGAAAAGTAACATGCTTAAATGGATAACTCAGTTTATTTCACAAAGATTTTGTGCCACAAAATATAATACATACATTTCCAAATATAAACAAACACACAGAGGACTTCCATAAGGTGCTGTTCTGAGCACAACACTCTTTAACATATATATATAAATCACCTTCCATCAATAATAAAAACTTTAGAAACCAAAATTGCTTTATTTGCTGACGATGTAGTCATTTGGACTCCAGGCTCTCCAAAAAAAGCTCAAGTAATTGAAGACAGAATAGAAACAGCCCTAAACAAAGTACATGAATGGAGCTCCAAAAACCTCCTGACTATCAATGTGGAAAAAACAAATTATGAATTATTTACACTAAAATACAAACCAGTTAATATTAACATAAATTATAATGGTAAACCACTCAAAGCAGTTGATGATGCTAAATACTTAGGCATCACTTTCGACAGAAAGCTAAGTTGGAAAAAACATATAACAAACATCTCAGAAAAGGTTGAAAAGAAACTGCAAATCCTGAAAAGGTTAGCTGGTGCTAAATGGGGCTGCTCAAGGAGAGTCCTTAACACAACATACAAAATGTATGTTAAACCAAACCTCTTGTACTGTTCTGAAGCTTTAATAACAGCAGCAAATGCTAACATCAATAAACTTGAACAAATACAAAATCAGGCTCTTCGCCTAATCACTGGAGCAGTTAAATCCACACCTATTGATGCCATGCTTGCCTTAACACGGACCCCATCAACAACAACAAAAATAGAAGAACAAGCATTGCTCCAACACGAGAAAATGTTACGACTGCCAAACTCTAAATGGACAGAAGAGAACCTCCCGCCTTCAATCCTTAAAACTCATAGTAGTTTCCTAGAAAAGGTAACACAAATTAAATCCAAATTGAACATTCCTAACACCAGAGAAAATCAACTTATAAGAGAAAATCCATTGGAATTATTGCAACCTATCTTCAATTTGGAATTAATAGCGGAAATAAGTAAATCAGACACACCAAAAGAAATACAAAAACTTCTAGCTCTGGAAACAAGTATCCCACCGAAGAATGGCTGAACATATATACTGATGGATCCTCCAACGAAAACCTTACTGGAGCTGGAGTTACATGTTCACATTTTTCCTTTTATCATTCTGTTGGCAGAGATACAACAAATTATGATGGAGAAATAGAGGCTATACACATTGCTCTCCGACAATTATTAAATCTTCCCTTAAATAAATTTAACAAGGCAGTAATTCTTTCAGATTCTAAAGCTGCAATTCAGGGAATATGTTCAAATACTACAAAGAAGTCAACAAAAATTAGAGAATGCTACAAAATGTTAACACAACTCCAAAAAGTTAATAAGACTGTTCATCTCCAATGGATTCCAGCACACTGTGGAGTCATGGGGAACGAAGCTGCAGAATCACTTGCAAAGAAAGGCACAACAATAAAACAAAAGTCTAAATTCAATTTCTCATATTCCTCAATAAAACGCTTGATCATTAAAAAATTTTCTCATTCATACCTACAAGAAATAGAAACAAATGCCAAAGATAAAAAATGGATTACACTACTTTCCAACCCAGATATAATCCCCCAGAGACCAAGGAAAACAGCGGTTGCAGCCTTCCGACTATTGACAAATCACGACTGCTTAGCAAGTCATCTCTACAGAATAGGTATCTCAGCCTCACCAATATGTGTCCTGTGTAACGATCCAGCAGAAATGAACGAAGAACACTTGAAAACCTGTGAAGCATTAAGATCAGAAGGAACTACAGTTCAAAAGTATTGGAAAGCACGAATGCTAATGGCTTCATTGCCAGATGCAAGGCACTAGAAAACAACAACAACAGTTATGCTGTTCACAGGCAGACACACACTCTCTCTCACACACACACACACACACACACACACACACACACACACACACACACACACACACACACACACACACACACACACACACACACACACACACAAAGACCTTTTTCTACAACCCCTTTTTCGAATTCAGGTGGCATTAAAACATATTTCCGAGGAAATCTCGACATCGAAATTTTGAGTCGAATACAATACGTCCCCTACTTATTATACGTAGTGGAGAAAGCATTTTTTTTTTTTTTTTTTTTTTTTTTTTTTTTTTTTTTTTTTTTTTTTTTTTTTTTAATTTAGGGGGCCTCAACAAAATATATTTGCGGTGAAATCTCGACATCTAATTTTGGATTCGAACAATATTTTCCCTACTTACTAAAAGCTAATTGTTTTATTTTCGAGTAAATACGGAAGCTGTCGCAATGGGGTGGATAGTGTGAGGTCGAACAATCTAGTGGTGAGGACCCTCCCACGTTGTTTTCTCTGTGAAAGGAAATCCGGGCCTTGGCCACCCTTCTAACTAAGGAAGCCTTTGAACATGCCCTAGCACTTCTAGTCCAGAGGTGAAACACAAGAGTACAGCACGGGTTAAAAAGAAACAAAAGCGCTCTGCACTTAATTATTGCTGCTCACTCAGTGCCTCTTGAATAACAAACGACGAGCGGAGAGTTAAGCAAGTTTAGAAATCTAGGGAACGTGCGCCGAGAGTAGGATACACCACTGATGCACACATACACAGACAATTAGAGCGACAGAGTCAGCCTTCTTTAGTTCATCACGTCATTTGCACTCTCGTTGTTGACTGTTTTCAGCTTATCGCTGTGCGTAGGATAGGAGAAAGTTCCGCTCCGGCCTTAAACGGAAATACAAAGGCCTATCTAAAACAATCTGCATATGGTACATGTGAGTGTGTGTGTGTGTCAAGTGTAGTGCATCAAAATGTATAGTGTGTTGTGTTCGTGCTGAAGCTGTTTCGCTGGAAAATGTGCACTGATAATGTTGTGATTTACCCTTACGTCACTTAAAGATGAAAAACAATGTAATGCGGTCCTATCGATAATATTTTTTGTTACGCTGTTCACACTGCACAAATTTTGTGTGATACAAAAACACTTATAGGTATATGCTATGTGAGTTATAAAACATAATTGTTATATTTCGTAGTGCAGCACATCTATAATATTTTAGGGATCCTGGGACTGAAATTTAAATTTTCTGTATTTGTATAGGTACGAAATCAATACTTTGCACACTTAAAAGTGCTTATGTTATGATCTACCACACAAAGTTCCAGCACAATCTGTTTTGTAGTTTTGAGGTAATTAATTATTCAATTTAATCATACTGAGAAAATACCTTAATATTCAAAGTACTCCAAGCGCATCAAAAACTAAAATGTCATAACAGTTATATTATTTTATAAACTCTATTAGCCCAACAAACAACATCAAAAAAGAAAAAATAATTACTTTAACCTTTTTGTATATTTAATATTTTTAAACCTATACAAATTTTCATATTTTGAAACCAAAGACAGAAGTAGAAGTCACATAAATAGAACGTGCTGGAAACACAAAATTAAATGCGCTTGGAGTACACAGAGTATTAAAAATGTGAAGTCGAGAAAAACGAATTTTTCTACACACATGGACCATAGTCATTAGTCAGGCCTTCGCCTAAACCTGCCCTGCTGAATATATATCAGACCTTCCCGTTTTTGCCTAATAGTCTCTCCCCTCAGATTCATAGCTTTACCACTTCTTTCCGCTGAATTTGCTTGTTTTCGAGCTCTTTTTTCAAATACTGCCGAAAATTTAAACAGAGAAGGGGTATTTAAATGTAACGCACATGGCATTTAAAGCCTGCGCTGGACCCTTAATAATGGCGGACTCTAAATAATTTCACTACCAAGCGATGACTGAAGGTTTGAGGAACATTTATGTGTATAAACCTAAAACTCGTCAATAATAATTTTTCGATCATTTTTTAGTCCCGAGGTCCGTTAAAATAAACAAGGCCGGGATTCTGATGACACCTCTTCTTCTAATTGTTGAATCACAGGCATTGCTAATGAATACATAGGTAGTTAGTAGAATTGGTAGATTTTTATTATTATTATTAGTATTATTATTATTATTATTATTATTATTATTATTATTATTATTATTATTATTATTATTATTATTATTATTATTATTATTATTATTATTATTGTTGTTGTTGTTGTTGTTGTTGTTGTTGTTATTATTATTATTATTATTATTATTATTATTATTATTATTATTATTATTATTATTATTATTATTATTATTATTATTATTATTATTATTATTATTATTATTATTATTATTATTATTATTATTATTATTATTATTATTATTATTATTATTATTATTATTATTATTTATGTCATTTTTAGTCATTTTGTGCCATTTCTATTCTCGAAATTTACAAACACCCCAATTTTAACAGGAAGGAAGAAACTCTAAAATTGAACAAAACCTGGCATCCGATACTCGAACATAAAAAAGAAGCACTATAATCTTCGCAAAACTTAAAGGCATCTGGAGGTGGGGCGTACTGCAGACTCCAGCGAATCCTACGCTTGCCCCTCCTATCAGCGCTGCCGAATGTGGTACACGCATCTCGCAAACTCTTATGTACAGAACCTCTGCCGGTACACGCACTAAGCTTGGCAACAGCGCTCTGCTTGAGCATTGGCCAGCGTTCACAAGCCTTTAACTTTTACGAGCGGTATAATGCAGAGAAATCACGTAAACCATTCAGCAATCAGCGTGGAAAAGCCCCGCCCATCTAACACACACCTCTCGCTCAAGCCCAGCCAATCCCCTGTGAGCGGCCCAAATATAAACACGGCACCTCCAGCCCAAGCCAATATCATCCGGTTTGCTTAGGCGGCACCGGACACCACACCACCCCTGTTCACTGCCTGAGTTCTGACGTCACTCGCTTGTTTCCCACCATTCCAGTCACTTCTAATTTCCCCTCTCTTGCACATATGGAGTGTCACGACGAACTATAACGAACAGCGAACTTCAAAAATATCTGTGAATAAATTGTCCTGATATTGGCATCGAAAAAGTCGTAAAATATTAGTAAAACCGAAGAAAACTCTGCAAGATTTCATGAGGTAAAAGCAAGTAGTGTAAATAATGCACCTACGCTTACAATTAAATCTGCAAACGGACTGCCTCTGTGGTCTGGCTAGCCTTCAAAACCAGATGTTCCACGTTCAATTTCGGGCTGGAGGGTGGGAATTTTTCTTTAGCTAGGATTATTCCCCATCCTTCCAAAAGTCTGGAAGTATAAATGGCAGGTAAATTTATTGCAATACTTAACCCAAAGTAATAGAAACCCAAAGATCAAATCAGATATTGAGAGTGAAAATCATTGCCGTTTCAAAGGTAAACGACCGCTAATACGGCCTTGGATGTTAAAGGCTGCATATATATGGAAAAGGAAAAAAAAAAAAAAAGAAAAAAAAATCTGTAAGCAATAGGATTCAATGGCTTCAGTGAGGCCAGATACGTATGACCTGACGGCCTACGCTCGTCTCCTACTCGTTCTGAGGTTCAAACACTCGCTTGGAGATAGTGAATCTGCAATTTATGTCAAGTAACGTTGTGTCAGAGCTTCCTTCAACGCATTTTACTGCTGTTCTATCTCTTGTTCTACGGCGTTTATTGCCTATAAAACAGTTTTCTTCGTGTATTTTATTTGAGAAACAAATAAGAAGACTTATGTAAGAATAGCCATAAAATCATCATGAATTGGTGATGGACTATTTTTGCTCTTGTGTCATATCCTACCTTAATCAAAAGAATCATATATTTTCGTAAAAATAGATTTTAAAAAAATATTTCAGTAATGTGGTAGTAAAGGTGCGGAAAACTTTCTGAGAACCTTTATGTTGCATTTTTTTAAGATTCGAAAGACTGCTTCGTTTTCCACCAATGCAGTTTTTAGAGAGACAAACAAACATTTATTACGTTTCCATGCAAAATTGAACTCGATTTGAGCCCATTCCCATTTTCGTTTTTCCACGTTGAATTCAATTCGGAAACGAGATCGAACAACATTCATGCACCAAGATTTCGATTCGATCCCACTAAACAAGTGGATCGGATACAGTGATTAAGCTTCTTTTGAATCCGCGTTTCCATGCGGTGTTCAATCCGGAAAAAGAACTCAAATCGAGTTGAATTTGCCATGGAAACGTAGTAATTGTTTTCATTTTATTTAAATAGGCTCACACCATTTGTTGCTACGGAAATGGCATTTTTAATCAAGAATAATACTTCCTCTTCTCGAGAAATAGAGAATTATTATTATTATTATTGTTATTATTATTATTATTATTATTATTATTATTATTATTATTATTATTATTATTATTATTATTATTATTATTATTATTATTATTATTATTATTATTATTATTATTATTATTATTATTATTATTATTATTATTATTATTATTATTATTACTTGTAGTAGTAGCAGTAGTAGTATTGTTAGTGTTAAATATCTCAGAAAGAAAACTGATTTTATTCTAATTATCTTATTTTTTTCTGTGCGTTTTAGTTACTTCTCTGAGGCATAAGCGTCGAAGTGTATTTTTGGGCTATGAGAAGAAAGTTGAGTTCAGTGTATTGTGCCTTATCTCATTGGTTGGCAGCTAGTATCATCACCTGAAGAAGAGAAAGACACAGATGCGTCGACAGGCAACACAACGACGTGCGAATGCAATCCAGGAGAAAGCAATTTAATGCACCACATTATCATGCCATCACCAAGGTAAGTGAAGATAAATAACAAGGCTTGCTATACAAGTGTATTACTAGAGCTTAGTGTTTACCTATTTTGTTGCTTTGCTTAGAATCGTAAGTTTCCAGGAGATTAGTGGCACATCCCTGCGGCAGGCGCGCTTAAGATAGTTACATCAGCGAGCGCGTGCGGCATTTAATGCCGCCTAGCTTTAAATACCCAAGTGTTCTTATTTTCTGGTAGAATTAATATTTAAGTCATAAACAATAAGTGGTATCATTGTTAATGCCAGTTTTTAATATACTGTGTATATAAATACATAAAATGGAATAAATGAAAATGCATTACATTTAAGCCTGACAGGTTTATTAGGCATGTACTGAGCAAAATTACCACGTCAGTGAAATGCAACAAGCATTTCGTGTATGGTTGTGAACTGTAGCAATGTTTGCAGTAGTTAACAAATGCATCGTCAAACCTCAGTGACTGGAGCAAGAACAGAAATTGCTTGTAGGCAAATACTGTCCTTAGAATAGTCATTCCTGTTCCATTTTATGATCACAGCTCTAATAACTATGGTCATTTTTGTAAACTATGAGAAACAGTGCTCCTAATAAGGCCATTATTTCAGAATCGGAAGTGTTTTTGCAATCTCTGTCCCTTGTGTAAAGGGTGATTTCTTGTTATTTATGTATCTGCTCGTGTTTGCAAAAACAGAATCAGTTATCTCAGGTTAAGACAATTTGCAAAAACCTTCAGTTACTGAAAATCTAGTATTCCGTTTCGGACCAGGCAGAACCTGAATATATTCTTGCGATTTTTCCCCTAGGACTGCTAACGAATGATGCATCCATAAAGTTTCCTGGTCCTTACCAATATAAGAATGGCATCACTTCAAGCGAAAATATCTTTTTAATAAAGAAAACTTCATTCTCGTCATCACACGATTGCTGAAATTTACTTGAATTATTTCAATTATTTCTGCTTCGTCATCAGTGTCAAAGAAATCAACATAATTCTCTGTCAGATGATTCCAGAAGACGCTCATTTCTTCTGGAATCAATCCCTTTCTTTGTGTGAATCTGGAAGACAATTAGGAAAATTGTATTGATAAAGTAATCATCATAACTAAATAATCATTCACACAAAGTTTTTTTTTTTTTTTTTTTTTTTTTTTTTTTTTTTTTTTTTTTTTTTTTGCTAAATAAAGCTTCGGGCGTTTGAAACATTCAGTAATGATTAGGTTACATTTAGTTACATGACTGGGCGCGTGCGGTACGGAGTGCCGCCTCGGTGTAGTTGTCCACTTTAAACATCAGTTGCAGCGATTATGATGGGTATAAAAATGTGACAATGGTGACATTCAACGCCTAAATAACCAACAATTTTTATTGTGCTTGGAGCGCTGACTTCATTATTAAAAGAGAACTAAATTGGTGGAGTCTATACCGCCACGCGCCCGCCCCTGGGATATACTAATTTTATAGTGCTTATAATAATCGCTTATTTTCATAATTGCCTATTGTCATTCATTAATGTACCTAATATCAGTTATTTATTAATGCGATTTTAATTTTAGTAGGTATCACAATGGCAGAAACAAAATTTAATGGCGGCTAATAGCTGACCATTTCGTGATTGGGTCATTTTCTTTCCTGTATCCCTAATAAATTTTCTGGGCGCAAGTGACCGGCTTTACAGCGTGTTTAACTGTACACACCGCAAGGTGTGACAAGCCTCTGAATGTTGTGTTGATGTCTTCCACCTGTTGTAACCGGTAACTTTTAATGGTCCATTCACACTGGTTGACTTTCTGGGATAGCAAAATCCCTTAACTAAAAGCATAGTAGGTTCCAGTGATGGGGATTTGGCTAATGCTATTTGTATCTCTGCTTGGTATATTACACCAAAGAAAGAATAAAAAGAATGTGAATGAGGCCTTACTTAGCTAATCGGTACAGGAATGAAAACATTTTGCTTGCTTTTGCTTTTGAGAGCATTTTCTCTTTTCAGCGGTTACCCTTTATTCCCATTCTACATCTATGCCTTTCATTCTAGTTCCCTTCAGCCAATTCCTGTTTCTCCATCATCCGCAATATTGCAGACTTCCAGAACGTTCTAGGTCCTCCCCGTTTCCTTCTGTCCGCCGTAAATCATTGTACTTGAGTGTTTTGCCATCTCTCCTCATCCACCCTGCTTATGTTACCATACTACTTAAGTTTTCAGTTCTCTATTCTTTCAATCACTAATTCTTCCATATTCATTATTCTTCCAATATCCTCGTTCCTTGTCTTCTCTAACCTGCACATTCCATCCCCGCCTTATTCCATCCATTTCAACTGCCTATATCTTCTTTTCTTGTCTCTCCAACAGACTCCAGCTTTCTGTTCCGTATGTTCTACAATGATCCGATTTAATGATCATTAAAATTGACGATAGATTTGGCTCCAAAAATTTTTAAGAATAAATGAAAGTGATTTCAACTTTCAAGTTAGAAACTATAATCCACAAACAGGCTCACATTTTGAGAGAAGCCATTCCAGCACATTTAAGGTATTTACAAAAAAAAGCTATTGTTTATGATTGAGAAATCGATTATTTTAGTACATACTATTCATCGCTTTGTACATTAATATGATGGCTTTATTGTTTTGTACTGCTCACGTGAACGAAAACATAGTACTGACTTTAAAAGACTCAACTTATTTCATTGCAAATGCAACAATAATGTGACTCAGCGATAATTACGAGCATGGGAGTTTAAAACCTAATCAAGAGAGAAATTACTTAAAAACTGATAATAGTGTTTGCCATATATATTAGTAACTGAAGAGTGCAAATTTAAAGAAGTGACGCCTACGGTTTACACTCCACTAAGAATATAGCGGAAGTTAGTAAATTTAACACTTATGGTGTATGGCTATTTTATATTTTTATGCTGTTTTGTTATATTAAAATGTGTTTTACGCGATAAATGACTATGCTTACCTTACTGACAGTGCCTACATTAGTGCCTATTTTCAACTTTAGTGCCTCTTTGCCTATCTATTTTAAGGTTTTAGGGCCTATTATATATGTGACCCTATGCTTCTTCCATTGTTACACTGATTTTCATACAGGGAAATTATTTATTGCAATTATTTACCTGTCTTACTATGATTTTTATAAAGTTATTAATCTTTCCCCTTAATTCCGGTTTCATGGTTCGACAAATGGTGTTGCTGAATTAAAAAAAATTAAAATTCTCTTAAGACGATGCATATTTAAGAAAAGTTCTGAATTACAAAGAAAGAAGAGGAATAGGAGAGCTATGGAGGGCTTCGGCACAGTCAGGCTTATTGTGCTTATGTCCCAAAGGGGGCACTCCCGGGAGGAAGGATGAGGTGAGAGGAGCCACCGGGCAGCGAGATCCAGACTAACGGCACAGACACTTATAGAAGTCCCTAAGGTTTCCCAGGTTTGAAGTCGATGTCTACGTTTTCTGGGCTAACTCAGGGGATCTCTGCACAGGGTCCAACGCTCCCAGATGCCACCATGGGCGAGGGACGGAAAGACTTCCTGTGCACATAACATCCCTGCCAAGCTGCACCTAACGCCTACGCTGACAGTTGCGATGCTGGGATGAAGATGAATGAAATAATTAATTAACTGAAATGGAAGGAAAGGAAATTCGAGGGATGTAATTATCCTTCCCAGCATTCATCTAGCGACCCGGAGAAGGAAGAAAAAAATATGGGCCAGGAATGTTAGCCACGGGAATCGAGCCCACGGCCTCCCGAGTGCGAGCTTCACGTGCTACCGCGGAGCCATATCGCTCGGTTGGTAAAAAGGAAACTGAATGCAACGGCATCGCTTCCACTATGACGTAAACTGTACTTTTTTACACGGACATAATGCTACGCGCATGAGAAGTTGCAGTAATTGATGGCAATTTTAAGGAATTTTCAAAAGTATCCTGTTACCTAAGAACATGTCACATTTAAAGCATACGGAGTAGCAGGGGTCTTCAACGCTGTGCAGAGATATTTGCTAATGTGGAAGGGACAGAAGACTATCTGTGAATGTTGAGCAAACGGAAAATGCGATACCAACTCCGGATGTGGCGAACGATCCCAGCTTCACTTCAGTTTATCAACGAACGGCATTTGCACAACAATGGGGTGCTCCAATCGTTTGTCTAGTGAACACCGGCGACTCAAGGTACCGTCTCAATGTCATGTACCTAATGTATTTAAAGGGACTGTAATTTTTAACTTAATTTAAAACATTTTTACACGCGTTTCTTGATAACTTTAGTTGAAAATTACATTCTGACAAAATAATTCACTTAAAGCTTTTAAAATAATTTTAAAACTTTAATTAAAAATATTGATAGAAATCTGAATACTCCTTGCAGTATAACATGAACATTTTTTTACTTTCTCTCCCGTATACCTATATAGGTAAGAGGAAGTACTGCACTCTATCCGACAATTGGGTGTCAAGATTTCACCGAAAGTTAATGTTTTGAGGCTCCCTGAGCCAAATAAAGGTATGTTTAAAAAACCCCGTTTGTGTGTATGTGAGTTTGTGTATGTGTATGTATGTGTGTGTGTCTGTGTGTGTTTTTTTTTTTTTTTTTTTTTTTTTTTTTTTTTTTTATTTATTTATTGAATGCCCCATTCCATATGAATACTACATGCTTGCATTTATTTATTTACATACAATTTACATTTTATATAGATGTACATATTGTTGGTGATGTTCTATTTGAACATTTACATTTTATTTACCTCTAATTTTTTATCTACCTTAGTCTAACTGAATACTTCTCTATTGTGATATTTACAGTTGTTTTTTTTATTTGATGTTTGTTGTTTAATGCTATTTTATTTTGTTTGATTTTATTTCTTTAACCTAATGCTATTTTACAAATCATAAATCTGGTACTTATCATATAGTGAAAGGCAAATATAATTATACTTGTAACAGCAGTAGAGTATTGAAATGTGTTTGGACAATGATACTGATTGCAATTTTGGTAAGGAGTAGAAATTATATATATTTGGACTTAAGTCTTTCTATTTCTGTGAATTTTATAGCATTAATGAAGTTAACGGAAGGTTGTATGAATTTGTTTCCAAGTTCTTCTTTGTTTATGGGCCAAGTAGCACCTTACATTTGTATTTTCCTAATCATGGCGTTTCTCTGGTTGTTTAGTATTTTGCTGTGTGTGTGTGTGTGTGTGTGTGTGTGTGTGTGTGTGCGTGTGCGTGTGTGTGTGTGGGGGGTGTGGGTGTGTGTGTGTGGGTGTGGGTGTGGGTGTAGGTGTGTGTGTGTGTGTGTGTGTGTGTGTGTGTGTGTGTGTGTGTGTGTGTGTGTGTGTGTGTGTGTGTGTGTGTGTGTGTGTGTGTGTACACCGTAAGTTCAGCGTCTTCCAAAAAAATGCCACAGGAAAACTTTCAAGAAAATTCCCAACACAAATCTACCATTTACATAGAAAAATGTCCATTATCTTTATTTTCTCAACACTGACACGGTTTTGTTTAAAATGTCATAAGTTTAAGTTATTCGCATGACAACGTATGTCTTGAATTTCCTGGGAATAGCACATGAAATGTTCATTCTGTATAACTTACATATAATTGGTGAATCGTGCCAGACACAAAATTTTGCTGCACAAACAAAATAGATCTCGTTGTATGTCAAATGTACTATATAGGTACTTCTTTAATGGTATTAACCATTTTCAAGATATTTTATGTTATTGGTATGAGTTTCACATACTCAAAACATTCTTAAGTAGGTAGTAAATCCCTCTTCTTTTATTTTTCTCCCTACTCAAAGCCCTTGCAATTTCTAACCACTTTTTAAACATTTCACACTCACTTTAGTTTTGTGCCGTTTTTATACATGCAGCGGAATGTGCAAAATTGTAATGAACGTTTATCTACATTAATAAAAAGGACAGTTTAAGAAGAGTGAGTGGAGAAAGCGATGTAATGCAACCCATAAGATACTTCTGTTTTTCTTATTAGAGCTGTCTCTTTAGGTAAAATAATTAAGATGCCATTTAACATACTGCAGGCATGAGCAAACTCGGTTCAAACGGGCCACACCATTGAAACGCGTTCTTGCCTCACTCCACCCGCTATTCCTCCCCTTCACCTGTTCGGCTTCCGACCTGTTCGCCATTCAATGGCGAGTCAGAACGTCTGTTTCATGAAGAGTGACAAAGAGACTTGCTTGTAAGTACAAAAACAAAGAAGGAATCACATTTCACCCAAAAATTGACGTGGAGGTTTTAGATAATGCAGTTTATGAAGTCTCCTGAATCAAAAAAATAAGTTTTAGAAAAGGATCACACGGGTACACGTGAGCTTGTGAACAGCACAATGCAAAAACAAAATGTCCGATAGATACCAAACTTGGAATTTGGGATCAGCATGTGCCAAAGGTGGGACGCGAAGATTTTCAGGAATATCTCCCACCTCAAACTGTCCCTGACATGACAAATTTTTCTTTATTTTACACTTTCTTCAAATGAGAAGTCGCTTTTCGTTCTTTTTCCCTTTCCTTTTCATGGCCAGGCAACGAGAATAGAACATTAGTCATCATATAGCAATACTTTTTTTAAAATAAAATGGCTAGTCACTTTACTTTTACAACGAAATGTGTAAATGGAATTAAAAGATTTATCTGGATTTAGAAGAATTTATAGCAAAAATAGTTTGTAGAGGAGTGAGTAGAGAAAGTCATATGAATTCAAAACATCAGGGTCTTTTTATCCTTCACTGTGACAGGTGTTCAATCAGTAGGGGTTTCGGATGTGGCTAAAAGGGCAGATAAAATGGAACAAAACAGTCTCAAGTCTGGTAGAAGGGTCTAATGTTTTTGAGAAGAGGTCCAATCTGGAGTAACGTGTATCCTGTCAATCGCTTAACTGAGCATGAGACCCAACACCTAAACGATCTGCAATGCGGAAGCGGTAAACAATTATTACATTCCATTAAGCATCGTATAGTAACTGTGTTTATAATATAATTCATAACATATCAATCAGAAAACTTGACAGTTAATATGTATTATTGCGTAGCTATGGACCTTGATTGTCGCTTAGAAGGTGCCAACCAACCCACTGACCGGTTTAACGGATAAAGGGAAGAGGAGTGCGTCAACCCCGACTTAAGTTTCAGAAGCTATCGCAATTGTAGTATGTAAGCAAGTGTGCTCGGGAGCAAGGCAGAGAATGAAATAGAGAGTACTTGATACGACAGTGTTGATGGTTACTACGTGTGTTCTCCGAGTGAGCTTGTGAGACAGTTGTGACACATAGCGAGAGCTGCTGGGTATGCGGTTAGAGAGGTCTTGTGTTCGACGCCCCAGTGGGTGAAGCAGAAGAGGCTGCTTCATGCGTATTGATTGTACCCTAAGAGTGAGAAAAAATTAAGTAACCATAAAAGTTGAACAAAATCACAACAATGAAGTGTCGATGAAACTCGACCAAATCACATTAAAGAAATGACAGTGAAAACTGAATTCACAATATTGGCAATCTTGTTGTTGTTATTGTTATTATTATTATTACTCTTATTATTATTATTATTATTATTATTATTATTATTATTATTATTATTATTATTATTATTATTATTATTATTATTATTATTATCATTATTATTATCATTATCATTATCATTATCATTATCATTATCATTATCATTATCATTATCATTATCATTATCATTATCATTATCATTATCATTATCATTATCATTATCATTATCATTATCATTATCATTATCATTATCATTATCATTATCATTATCATTATCATTATCATTATCATTATCATTATCATTATCATTATCATTATCATTATCATTATCATTATCATTATCATTATCATTATCATTATCATTATCATTATTATTATTATTATTATTATTATTATTATTATTATTATTATTATTATTATTATTATTATTATTCATGTCTTCTAGAATAACTAACGTACACAATGCAGCATGCACTAAAAGGCAAATGTATGGAGGAAAATCGAAAACTAGTTTCATTGCGTTTGTTTTCACTTTCTCCCATATATCCATGACATAAAACATTTATAGTCCATACAAACCTTTAATGACGTTGTTATGATATTCATATTTATTCATAATCTGTCACTTTTAGACGTGGTAATCTGAAA
Source organism: Tenodera sinensis (assembly GCA_030765045.1). NCBI lineage: Eukaryota > Metazoa > Arthropoda > Insecta > Mantodea > Mantidae > Tenodera > Tenodera sinensis. The sequence continues at coordinate 65,043,285 of CM060971.1, forward strand.
TGCTCCATGGACGCTGTGGTTTATAGTATCGCGCCCAAATTTTTAATTTGAGCTTACTATTGACAATACAAGGAAATTGCTGTTCAGGCATTTCTTAAGTTTAATTAGTTTAAGAAAAACTATTTGTATATGCACATTACTGTTTTTTCTATGTTTCCAATGAAAGTTATGGAAAATAATTAATTTTAGCTAGTGTACAATAATTTGCAAATGTATAGCTCCTGAATGTCTCCTGAAAATTTCAAGCAAAACAAGTTACAAATTGTGGTCTAAGGAGCATTGTAAATAATGGAAACATGCTGAGAAGAAACAGAATTTGAGAGAAATTGAATTTAAAATTCTACGTGATGCTATAGTTACATGATTCAGAAAAAAAGTAAGTAGCCATTTGTGCCTTTAACTTTTTTGATATTAATAACCTAATGCTGTAACATGAAAGTACAGATGTAATGAAATGCAAAATAAAAAATAAAATAATTTTATCCTATCTTTGTACATATAAGTACTACTATTTTGGAGATCTATGTTAAAATAAAAATTATTCTTTCATTATTCCCAAAGCGTTACAGGCATGAAGTTGAAGATAGCTGCATGAATACGAGAAGGAGGATCACTAAGATCCCACTTCTACCCTTGATACACTTGTCTCGACACACCCACAACAAAATGTCAGTGGAATAATTTCCGGCGACCTTTAGGATATGCGCATATGCTATGCGTGCTGGTGCTGTGCAAGTCCAAACAAGTGTTGCATTCCAATGATTTTTCTCTATTCTCTCTTTTACTATGTCTGTTTCTTTTTCTTGTCTTTCTTTTTTCTATTGTTTCCTATTTTATAACCCCGCCTTTAACTTCAAAGGTCATGTCAGCGGCCCTTCCTTTGAAATATACCTACTGCCCATAAGCAATGGTGTTAACTTACACACGGTGTGTCTTGGGTCTTTGGGTTTTCTGTGCACACACATTCATACTTTGGGACTCTAGAGAGGATGGGAATAATCCTGGCTAGAGAAAAATGCCCACTCTCTAGCCGGAAATCGAATCCGGGACCCCTAACACTGCAGGCAAGTACTCTATCAACTGAGCTATGGGGCCCATCCTACGAAATCTTATTATTTTATCTAAATTTATATAAACTTTCAATTGATATTTACAAATGTCGTTCTAAGAGATAGTAAAACGATAGTTTTGTAAAGAACATGTAATCTATTTGAAAACCATGGGAGGAAAAAAAAAAAAAAAAAAAAGAATAACAACTTCCCATTGAGAAAAGCAAGTATAAGTATTTGAAAATTCAAACCAATATCAATTAATTATTTGGAAAATGTTAGCTACACAAAAGAAAAACTTATTTGGCATAAATATGTGGTTTAACGAGAATAGCTTTTGTGTTGTAAGCTTTTCTCGATCTCTTGCGAGTTACCAATAGTTATCAAAATGTTATTCAGATAGAAGAGAAAAATCTAACATACACATTCATTTGTCATAAAAATATCTTAAACATATGATATTTTAATAAAAATCGTTAGAGGAAGTTTGAGAAAATAAAAAATTTCGAAAAATGTTTCTTAGCTTAAACTTGAAGGATTTTCTTGAAAATCTTTGTCTCACATACTTGGAGGATACTAATTAGTTAAAATTTGTATTTAACTGACTTCGTTTTCGGGATAGACTTTTCACTCACAAACGCACACACACATACGACAAAGAACCTTTTCTAAAACTCTATGGATTTAGGCAGCTTCAAAACATGCATTTTTGTTGAAATCTCTATATCGAATTTTTGGATGGTAGTGAAAGTAAAAGCATTTAAACCAGATTAATAAATGAAGACTTGCGCAAGTTGAAATTGCCACTTTGGGAAATGAAAATAGGTATTAAAGCGTTCTTTTAGCGGACGTTATTCTTTTCATCAGGCATAGTAACGCTTCACTCAACATTATACAGGCTTAGCTAGTCATGCACCACCTAAATAAGTTTTGAAGTATGTGGCAGATCAACACGGAACTCGGTGTGCGGAGATGTCATCTACAGCGAACTCAAAAAACTAAATAACAATTTTTTCCTACTTCAGTTTAACCGGAAGTGCTTGCAGCTTCCTTATTTTAAACAGAACACCTATATCTTTTAAAAATTCGGACAGTACTCTTCAATAAAGGTCTTACTGACATGGGCGGTTATTAAAATTATTAATTCATGCCCCATGTTAGGTACGAAACAGGTCAGTTTTCCCATTTTCGCGTTAATAAGTGTTTAGTAATTTATTATATTGTCCTTGTGTCGTATTATAGGATGTGAAGTCCTTCATTCACAATGCATAATTTATGTTTTGAGAACTGAAATGACAATGCTACAGGTTCGTAACACCTGTTTCAAAATATTTTTTTCTTATAATAAGGAATATAGTTTTGAATTAATTTCCTAAATGGTCTCATCATTATTTTTATACCTACTTCTTTTCATTATGTAGTAGTTATATCAATATATTCACTAACCCTAGCAACGGAGCTGGGGGGTGGGGTGGGAGGGGAGTACTTTATGCCCTAAAAATAAAAAAAAATAAAAAAATAATACCGAGGCACAATAGTCCTTTCTGGGTCAAGGCCATCTTCTGTAATTTTTTAAATTATGTCTTTTAATTTTTTGATTAAAAGCATGTAGTTAATGGCTATTATCAATCACTTTCTACTACTGAATTGCACATTTGTTTTAAAGTTTTCATTGTTGGTCTTTTTGAGAAACAATGAAATATCAAAATGAACATAAGGTACCAACCCGTCGGTATAATCTGATTCATGTAAAAAGGTAAAAAGAAGTAGTTAAAGAAAGTCAAATAGTACCTTTATAAACATGAGATTATAATACCCAATTTTAAAATAAATTTGTTTTAAAAATTGCTCAGGCATTTTGTTACCAGCTGTGGTAACAAAAGTAGTGTAGGTTCGTTAATAAGAGTTAGCATTACTAGGATTAATTTGTAAGCTACTGTAAACTAATTTTAACAAACTAAATATACCTGAGTTTTATATAATTATTTTTAAAAAGGTTAGAGTAATTTTATGTCATTTTACAAAGATTTTAGGTTATCAACATTCGGGCTGTCGTTATGAGGATGGTTTACCTACCTGCACTTCCAGTGAATGAACTGTGCCTTTCATTACTTGTACCCACCACTCCATTTCATATGTTCGATGGTCTGAATGCTCACTATTCATGACCATTTTTGGTAACGAACACAAGTTGCCAGCAGGCAGGCAGTGTGGTATTAAAGGATACTACCGAACGGGGATGAGAATTCAAACTGGCATGCAAAGCTTTGTTCGATACACTGAACGTTGAAATAGGAACAAACAGTTGACATTCAATGTCTTCATTTACGGAGAAACTAAATGGTGAAAACTGCCATACATAATATTTAGTTTTTCGTGGAGTATCATTGTTTGGAATTTCCTATTTAATAAGTAGAATTCCGCTTAACCCAACTAAAGGGAATAGAACCATTCTGAATAACGCACATTTTCAAATAATAATCAATGGATACAGTTTAATGCAGCGAAAAGAAGAAAACTATTTTCCAATTACATGTAATAATTAAGAGGTAGAACTGGAACTGAAAAATTCAATTTCACAGCTGGGATTTGAACCACAGGTCTTCCACTTACCATGCGCGTGCTCTAACATTTAAGCTACTGTGACAACCTGCCAAAAAACGTTGACTTCTCCAACCGATTCGTATTTTTCTCCCGGTAAACCACAAAGGCAGTTTCACATTCTTTACGTCCTTTTCTTCCTGTGGCATTTGGGTCTTCCACAACGCTTTTGCACAGTGTTTTCCCGGTGTGTTTATTTATTTATTTATTTCGGGTTCTTTATAATATTCAACGAAAGTTTAAAACTTGTAGGGATAAATTCGTCAAACCACTGTCAACGCCAGATATTTCAGCTAGTTTCTGATAAATTTTAACCAAAGAGGTTAGTAATTAATAAAATACTTTAATCTTTCCTAATAAACTTAAATGTAGATTAGCGGACAAGACACGCTTCTTACAGTCCGCAATTTTAAATAGTTTCTGATACAATGAGTCATGAATTTAGTATAATTAACACTGACACTAAGGGCTTTTTATCTTCCCCTAAAATTTGATCGTCAGTTGATAATGTTAATAGTTGAGTTAATAATAGTGCTGTTCCTGAATCTTAGCACAAGAAAGTATAACTGTTGCTGTTATTCATCTGTATAAGTAACTATTTATTTTGTGCTTGTCTCTGTTTCTGAAAAGAGTGCATTTCAAAGATTATATATTCTAAGTTATTGTATAGTTCATGAAGCATATTAGGCCCTCGGGGGCTTTTCGTTAAAGATTTGGGTACACTACAATATCAGTAATGGATCAAGAATACTTCATTTGTGTTGAATGTCTTTTTAACTGTGGTTTATAATTTGTTTGCTTGCATTTAGATAATGATTCAATGTTTTAAACCTTCTGTATATACCTTTCTATGCTTCGCGTTATTCAGTCTTTTGACTTGTTCCCGTGCAACCTTTTTATACTTCTTGTGTTTACTCTAAACTGAGATGTACTTTGCAGCCTCTCATCAACTGTGAATACCGGCTTCGAAGCTAGGGCAACAGAGTTTACAACTCTTCAGAAAAATTATTTTGGTGTTAAAAGCAAATCTCATTAGCGACATAGTCTCTCCTGCACAGGCAGTTCTTATGAATTTCACCATAAACATAGTAGTCTAGTATTTCTTACTATAGTTGTAATGCCTGATAGTGGAAACAAAATTTGCGTTTGCAGTCCAGCTCAAACGCTACAATATTGCGGCTACAGAACCTACTCTAAATTACAGGGTATTTTAGGATAGGCGAATTCATAACAATCAATTTCATTGGAAATCAATCGCGTCACGTAAAATTTGTTTGACAAATTGTGCGCTTTAACGAGAATACATTCTTTGGTACTAAAATTCTATCTTCTATGGTATACCAGTTATACAGGAGTCTTTCAGAATGAAGATAACTTCACAGATTTTCACTGAAAATTTAAGAAGCACATTTGAATTGCCATTAAAAATATCTTTAATATGTCATTTTAATAAAAATGGTTAGTTATTTTTGAAAAATAAAAAGTAACAAGAACTCTTCCACCCAAAGAATAGCGCATTTTGATTCATAGAAAAAGTAAGGGTATTATCTAATAATTTAAAAATTCAAACAAATAATTAAGAGTATCTACGAAATTCTTAGCGGCACAAAAAGTTGTATTTAAAACAAATTATGTGTTTTAATAAGATCTACATTTTAATAATAAGATTCTGTATATCTCTTAAAATTTGCCAATTATATACGGCAATGCAGAGTAGATGTCTGCTTAGAGCGGTGGAGCGCAGTTTTTTTCTAAGCTCACTACCGATATGATTGATCATGAAGCGATTGATTTCCAATGAAAGTGATTGTTATGAATTCGCCTATCCTAAAATATCTTGTAATGAAGACTTGAGTTGGTTTTGTAGCCGCAATATTGTAGCGTTCTCGTTAAAGATTTGGGTACACTACAATATCAGTAATGAATCAAGAACTGTTCATTTGTGCTGAGTGTCTGTTTAACTGTGGTTTATAATTTGTTTGCTTGCATTTAGATAATGATTCAATGCTTTGAACCTTCTGTGTATACCTTTCTGTGCTTCGGTGTTTCAGTCCTTCGGCTTGTTCCCGTGCAACCTTTTTATACTTCTTGTGTTTATTCTAAACTGAGCTGTACTTTGCAGCCTCTCATCAACTGTGAATACCGGCTTCGAAGCTAGGGGAACAGAGTTTACTACTCTTCAGAAAAATTATTTTGGTGTTAAAAGTAAATCTCATTAGCGACATAGTCTCTCGTGCACAGGCAGTTCTTATACAATTCACCATCAACATAGTAGCCCAGGGTGTCTTACGTAGCTGTAATATCTCACAGTGGAACCAAAATTTGCGTTTGCAGTCGAGCTCACCAGCCGGGAGGGACATGAGACGCTAACCACATCCCACTCTCCAGAACTGCACTCACACGTGAGGCCCGATGTGATTAAAGAGGGAAACGCAGTGGTTGGGTGGTAAGCTTTGGTCCATTATCGGGCTAGTTTAATTTAATTCAGAATAGAAGAGGAACTTCATGAGCTATTCCTAGAAAACACCAAATTACATTTTATTTGTCACATTATCAAAGTATTTTAATCAAACTCATTAGAGCCATTGTTGAAGAAACAAAAAATTGCGAAAATTTGCAATATAAGGGCTAGTTTGAAGTGGTATATTTTCTTAAAAATCTTCATGTTCATCCTTAGAAGATGGCGAATTTAATACCGAGCTTAGCATTTAACCGATTTTTCATTTTTGAGTTATGTTGGTTTCTCCCTCTCTCTCCCCCCCTCTCTCTCTCCCCCTCTCTCTCTCTCTCCCCCTCTCTCTCACTCACACATACACATACACTGTTCTAAAAATACTGTTTCATTCAGGGGACCACAAAACATGCATTTTCTGTGAAAGCTTTATGTCGAATTTTTGGGTGAAATGCATTTCTTCCTCTAGTTGTCCCCTACAACTCTCAACAGACCAACCATTGGTTTGAGTAATAAGGAAAATTTGATACTGAAATTATTGGAGTAAGCCTAATAATTTTATAGAGAAATTATAGGGTGATAGATAACTAAATAAGTAATTAATACTTTCTATACGTAACAATCAATGCATAATATAGAAGCACAAGATAAGACGACTTTCCCAGCGGTTGTCCTAGCAACTGAACTACCATGGCAACATAACGGCGTGACATTAAATGTCCCAAATGACTCGCGTTTTCCTCATAAACCATACTTTCAAATTCATTTTGAGATAACATGCCCCAACCGCTACTTACAATCACAAGTATTTAATTCCCGGGCCTCATAGTTAACATTCACTAGCTGATATCGGAATTATTTATGCATAAGGTAATAACTAGAGCGCGGAGCCGCGTACGGTCACATGTGATACAGGTTCGTTGGGCACGGATAGTGAATGACGTAAGCGGCACTGCGCAACCGTCGTATATGCACGCGCATCAGTAGACACCTGCAGCTGTGTACATGCGAGAGTTGTAACAGCAGAACCCATGTGCACTAAACTTGTGGCGTTGCGCCCAATCTTCCGCCCTCTATTAATAACTTTACAACGAAATAATAGGGAGACAGATAAATAACTACAATAATTAATTTTCGTATGTTAAAATGAATGTGTAATGCAAGGATTATATTTTGTCATGAGAAGCCCGAGATCTTTCATGAAAGAGTCGTTATCTGGCAATTTAAGAGTTGAAGATAAATTAATCAGTAAGCCAAAATTGTAATTAGGATTCCAGTGAACTCACTCAGCAAGCAATCCATCGTGGACAAAATTCTGAAAATTAGAAAGGAAGAGAAGTTCTTAGTATATCGAGTGGAAAGTTGAATTTCATAGACAAATGGAAAGCTTCAAGGCTGGGACATAACAAAGAACATTGGTGGGGATACGAAGCCGGGATTTGAGTTGATAAAAGAGCTTGTATTTCAAAATTCGCGTCTTTTCCTTCATCTATTGTCATCTTAGAGAAGTGACCGATTTACCGGTAGTTCGTAGTGCCAAAGACCGCACTCGGGTTATGCTTACTTAACCGTCCCCGCAAGAGAAGTCACTGAGTAGCATTTCCAGAACTTGCGGCAACTTTTGCCTCTTATTATTATTATTATTATTATTATTATTATTATTATTATTATTATTATTATTATTATTATTGCGGAAACAGTTATTTTAAAACGGAAAACATTGAGACGTCAGAAGTTGGATGATTTGATACTTCAACAGTAAATTTCTCATGCTGGGATTTAAAAACGATTCATACAGCGACATTCTCAAACAGTCGACAACTCGCTTCAAATAGATTATTATTATTATTATTATTATTATTATTATTATTATTATTATTATTATTATTATTATTATTATTATTATTATTATTATTATTATTATTATTATTGTTGTTGTTGTTGTTGTTGTTATTGTTGTTGTTTTTTTTATTATTATTGTTATTATTCACCTCCATTAAGCGTATTAAGTGTATCAGTCAATATAGCTGGTGTTCTCCAGTCATGCATACATATATTGAGAAAAAAAATTCATAGTTCATCATTGGAGCAGCGGCAGCAGATTAATCAAAGAGCGACATATTGGAGACATCATCAAACGTGACGTCATCAAAGATGATGGCATCAAATTCCTAACCTTTGCTGTAGAGTGAACAACGCACGTCATGCATGCCTCGCGTACAATGTACATAATGAGCCATATGACATATTGCAACATAATACCGCCTACTATATCTAAACAAATGACAATGTGTTTGGCTGCAGCTGCAGCTAAAGGAAATTAACCCTTCATATTATCGGCTCGGAAATTGCAGTAATGCTAAAGCTATACACTAAATTCACTCCCAGGACTCTAATCTATAATATCGCATAATTAACCCTGCAGTAATAGGAGCTATTACTTATCGCCGTGGTAGTATTAACGTGCTATTATCAAGCCAGAGTGTAGGATCTCAATTAATGGCATAAAACAAAATGTGTGTGGTATGGAAATAAAGTCGCCACCTTAAAGAACGAAACAGAAGACAAGCAGTCGTTATGAAATATGGAACACTAACCCACACGCACAGCGGTATTACAAAACCACGGGTTGAGAGGTAGAATCAGGCTGAAAAATTCAGTACCATACCCGAAATTTAAACTACGTAACATCGACTTTTCCGCCCGCCTCTGTAGCGTGTCTACCTCACGTCCAAGAGGTCGCGAGTTCGAATCTCGGTTAGGGTGGGTTGTCCGAAAAAGTTTTTTTTTCCGTAATTTCCCCTTATCCTGAGAAGCCGAATGTCGGGTAACTTAAAGCTCTATGGACCTCAGGCTCATTTGAGCATAATTTCACCCATTTTTGTGAATTCATACGCAAAAATCCACTAGTGCAAGTCTTACCTGAAAATAAGTTATGTTAAAAAAATCGGGCGCAGTTACTAAGTCACGTGGACAAGATTCTGAAAGTTACAATCGGAATGACATTCTTTGAATTTAGCAGTGCGCAAAGAAACAGTAGTTTTTCATAGGCGAATGAGAAGCTCGAATTTAGTAACATACTTGGAACGTTGGAGGGGGGGGGGGTTGTGATATGAAGGACTTTAGTTAATAAAAGAACATGTACTTCCAAAATTCGTGTGCTTTCCTTCGTGTTTTACAATCTTACACTCTCGAAGAAAAATAAATTAAATTCTAGGATGATAGGAACAACTTCTGAGTACTATTGTGGATGTGCTTTAATGTTCTTAACATGACTTTGTATTTCTGGTAATCAAAGTTTCTTACAACGAAGAAAATAATCCTGTTTTCTTTGATAAACTAACTTATGGACAAAAGTAGACAGGTAACCTTAGAAGGTATGCATCCTGTAAAAATGTAGTCTGGTATTTTAACAACAACAACAACAGGGATTTAGAGGATATAGCATTGATGGAGAGGGCTTTAAATCTCCCCTTAAGAAAAAACTGCAGCTTAAACGGAGGGACGGGGGGGTCTAACTCCTCAGAGAAAATTGCTCGGTAATGGCGTGTTGTGAAACGCAACTTGCCTTCGGTAGAAGTTCAAGAGTCTTTCACTCAGTAGCACTTGTGATTCATTATGAATTTCGTTTAACAATGCTTTGAGTCTTTAGGCAATTTATATGCTAAATTCACTCTCATTCTGAGTCTGGATAACTCAGTTGGTTAATCGCTGGCCTACTAATCCCAAGATCGCGAGTTCAAATCCGGCCCAGACCAATAGTTTTTAAGTGTACTTAAAGGCGACAGCTCTATGTCAATAGATTTACTGGCATGTAAAAGAACTCCTGCGAGACAAAAAATCCGGCATACCGGCGACGCTGATGTGATCCTGGCAATTGACAGCCTCGTTAAGCAACAAAATAATTTAATTTAAACACTCTCCTTCATACTTCCAAACTCTGGAATAATCTTGGCTAGAGAAAAATTCGCCTAGAGACCCGAGGAAACCCGCTAAAAACCCATGGTCGGGAATCGAAACCACACCTCCCGAGTGCGAGCCTCACACATTTCCACGGAGCCATCTCGCTCGGTATATCTATAACCCAAAAATATAAACAGAAAGGTACCACACAAAAATGTAGACGTTAAAAAATGAGCATCATTGCTATCAGCAAATTGTTCCGAAGACGAAATTGCAGATGTGATCTAGTTGGCATATGACTGAAATCAAAAAGAAAGCTGCAGAGCTCTTTAAATCAAATAATTTATTTCCAACTTTTTTAGGGGAGGTGGCTTGAAGCCATTAAACACTTCCCAGATATCCGTTATTACAGGTTTGAAATTTTCAATACTTGTTATTTTTTTAAATACTTTGGCTATTCCGTTGTTTTTCATGGTGTTCTGGAAATTTAAACCAAAATACAGCGCCTTTTTTAAACATATATCAATTCAGCTTGGTCTGTTAACCTTGTACCTTCAACAAAATGTCAAAGAAACTAATTTCTGCCAAAGTTTTTCTCTATTAACACGAACTACACAAAGAAATGTACTTAGCGCTGCTACTTACCAAGCGGGAGACCCGGGCTCGATTCATTGGTTTGGTTTGGTTTGGTTTAAGGGCGCTCAACTTCGAGGTCATCAGCGCCCTTAAAAGATTCATGGCAGTAGCCAGATATAAATGTTACTCAAAAATAAAAATACTAGCAACGAGAAAAATATACACAAAAGGTAAAAAACAGTGGCAATAGCCAGATATGAAACAAGGTGATAAATATGTCCAAAAGCATTAACAGATAACTAAAATTTTAAACCCTCAAATTGATATTACACTCCGCTAAAAAATTAAAAACTCTTTCAACCGCTGTTTTGTCGTCCGCTAGGACCTCTGCAAGTCTGGCAGGCAGCTGAAGAGAATCTCGAAGGTGCGCTAGAGAGCAACACTCTAACAGCACGTGGCGAACTGACGAAAGGTTGTCACAGAGCGGAGGCCTCGATTCAGAGTGATCGGGAGGGAATGTGACGTCCCAACCTCCAAAACTGCACCCCACTCATGACGTCTGTGGTGGGCAGAGGTGAGGAACACAGCGGCCTGATGGTAGGCCTTAGCCCGGAAAGGGACGTCTACCTACGTGCTTGGTAATTTTTACACACACAAAAAAAAGCAGTTTTCGTGATAGTTTGTAGAACTGTATAAAAATAAAATATGCCTAGTGGGTAGAGAAAGTGATATGAATACAACGTATCAGATTTCTATAAGTAGTAAGTTGCTAATCGTTTTCATTGTGGTCATGCAAAGAGAGTGAAGTTTTAATGCCACCACTTTAGTGGCCTGGTGTTTAAAAAACCTGTTTTCGGTTTCAGCTTTTCATACCTATTGAAATGCGTAAGTAAATAAGTAATGAAAGTTTATCTCGATTTACATGAAGTACTAAGGCACAACCTTCCCAGGCCTCTCAAGCCGAATATGTCCACACTGACAATCTGCTATGCAGTAATCGTTAATTTAATCAGAGCTGGAATACAGCAGACCAGACCAGCATTAAACAGTAGTTCTGAACGTTTTATTTATATTACAGAGAAACTCTTGGCTCTGAAACACATTTTGCAGTTGAGAGTTTAACCCAGTTTTGTGAAATCGCTTTGTCTCTCAGGCAATCCAGGTTCTGCCAAGGTCACAGTCAGTTACTCGTGGGAACTGAAGGCGTGTCTGTTCGTCCATGCCAACCACTTTCATGTTTTATCCCAGATGTGAACTTCGTGATACACAAGGAACACGGACTGGAAACATGATGCTCTCTTGTTCCTTTTAAATCCTAATAACAATTTCGGGTCCGTGTTGCTCTGTGGTCCCAAGGAAAACGTGAATTTTTTGGAAATCTGTATCGTTACACCAAATAAAATATTATTGATATTTCTTTATATTTTTCTCTCTTTTTTTTCTCCTCCCCCATATTTCCCGTTTTCTTTCTGTTTTTGATTATTTATCCTCCTCTTCCTGCAGCACTTCTTCCCTTATTTTGCTCAGTTGTTTTTACTTTCTCTACTACGTATACTAAATAGGGGAAGTATTTTATTCGACCGAAAATTTCGATGTCGAGATTTCAACGGGAATATATGTTTTAAGGCCCCCTGAATCCAAAAAAGCTATTTTAGGATAAGTTCCATGTGCGCACGCACGTGTGTGTGTTTGTTTTTTATTTATTTTTTATTTTATTTTATTTTATTTATTTTTTTTTTTTTTAATTTATTAAGGATCGATCAGCAGTTTCCCGCTTTACAAACCAGGCAGAACAGAGAAATAAAGTGAGACAAAACAAAATAAAATTGCAAATAAATACACAGAAAATAACAGTGTCTGTATGTGAATAGCATAACTCAAAAAACGAAAAGGCAGTTAAAAACCAAAGTTGGTATTTAAGAAACTTTAATATATTTCAAGGATGCGGCAATCAAGTACCACTCTTTTCGTGGGGCTTTCCTCAGGCCAATACCTGTTTTCCTAAGAAGCCCCCTTCTGTTACACAGGGGACAGAAGTGGATACGCCATTTACGCGCGTCAACCCATCCGGGAAGACTACCGATAACCTCGGTCGAGCCGTCAGACGTCTACCTTACCAGCTATTAGCTCTGCAGGTTAGTGCCCGAGAACGTTGAGGCGTTTCATAACCCCAAGTGCGCGCGCGCACACACACACACGCGCGCGCGCGCCCGCGAGTTTTTCTAAAAATACCTTTTTTGATTCAGGAAGCCTCAAAATACATTTCCGGTGAAATCTCGACATCAATTTTTTGGGCGGAATAGAATACTTCCTCTACTTACTATACCTATGTAGCAGATAATTTATTTCAATCACCTTTTTGTGACCGTAACTGTTTTTTTAAGACATTCCTTTGTTATTGGCTTGAATGTTCTAAAACATTCCTATTTTAACGTGCAGTCAATATTCAGTAGTTTCTAGCAATGCAATGGAAGAAATATGACACTTCAAGGGCAGTGTATAGCTCTTTTAAACATTTGACAATCGTTTCGGTTTCCTGTGTATCCCTTGAACCTACACTGAAATGTGTAATGAAACTATCTCTACGCACGTTAATGGTTAACACAAAAAGCGGTTAGTTTCAAGAACTGAAATTCCACTCTAAAGATTTTGCCTGCCTGTTGTAGCAATTATCTGTAAACCGCCAGCAAAAAGAAAACCCTGGCAGTATGCTATCACAATCTACCTTTACTTCAATAAAATCCAGAAACACGACTGCACAAGGTGCTTATTATCCTATCAGATCATACAATTAGGATGAAGTTTCCTTTCCCCGTTTTGCTTTCTTTTATGCACTCCTTTATTAAAATATTGACTCTCTCCTAGTTCCGCCAGCATTTTAAGTAGTTCACGATATTTAGACAGCAGTTAACGCGATATGCATTAATGTTTTATGACAAGTAGCAGGAAAAATCAAATTAAAATATTTCTAAAATTAGGTAACATTAATAGTCTATCTGCATTATGTCTAAGTCTTACAGCGAAGGATGTATTATGCACTCAAATATAGATATAAATTTCTTAGAGGGGGAACACTGATCAGTCTTGCATCTCCCCGATTTGTATTTTCGTTCGGTGTCGATTTCACTTTCCTTTGTTCTCTCTTCTATTTACCAATTTGTTTATCTCGCTTCTTCCCCCTTTCTCTCCCATCCTCTCTAACTCCCTCTCTTCCTTCAAATTTCTCATTTTCAATGCTACTAAAAGCTGTCACAAACTATTCATACTGTGACGCCGTGTGCGGCGCAAAACAAAGGACGTTGGGGCTAAGCTACTTAACACCACATACCAGCAAAAACGCACAAGGTCAAGTTTCCCCACACCACACACAGAAGTGAACAGGTGACTAACAGCCATGAAGCGGCAACACTAAGGGTTTCCGGAGCCTTGAAGAAAAATCTGGCTGCGTCACCGCCGGCGTATGTGAGAAGTTCGGGAAAGGTGTGTGTGACGTCATCTCCTCTCTAAGGAGGCGAACAAAGCAGTTACAGACATAAGTCGGTCAGTGTGTAGTGAGTGGAGACAGCTGTGTGTGTGGCATGTCGCGAGCGTCGTAAAGAAGATTTAACTAGTGTCAAGTGATTGCATGAGAGACAGAGAAAATGAAGAAAGGCAATGAAAATGCTGAGCAAGATTACGAGAAGTAAAAGTTGTGAGTTGTGATAAAATTTTAGAAGGCAATATAGTGAATGAAACGTATCTGGACCGATTTTGTCGTCTTTGTTACAATAAAAAGGCATTTTTCTCTATGCTTCCTGTTAATCTAGATATGCTGTTCGTTGTGGCTAACGAGAGGAATGCAGTAAACAAAGCAATGGTCTAATGTTTAAGAGCGCGTCGCTACACGCTGGCCTTGAAGTTCTAGACATCACAAAAACAACTTAATGTGGCAGCATTTCAAAAAGCAATGCACCGCTGAAAAATTCAAACCAATAACAACGATATCTTGAACATAGCTAATGCCGCAAAAAATGTGTGTCAATAAGGTGAAACTGGTAATTTTTCTTTTCTTTTTTCGGTATATTTTTACCTATCTATTAATTTACTAGTTATTCGAGAAGTGGAAGAAGATTCGCAGTCTAATCTCAGAAAACTCAATATGCAAGAGTAGATTATATTTTTAATGTAAATATTTTAAATCACATTTTAATCAAAATAGAGATATTTTGAGAAGATAAAAAATAACTAAATTGTCTCCATGTAAAACATAATTTGGGTCGATATTCGTAAAACTCCTCGTGCCATAATTTTGTAAGAACGTAAACACCAAGTTTGGTATGTGTCTGACATTTGGTTCTTGAGTTATGTTTCTTTTCTAGTTCAAGATCTTTCAAGGATGCCGAATGTAGATTTTAAAGAAAATTCCCCTATCCGTAACTACGTTTTATGCGGAAAAATGTTCGCTGTTTTCGATTTTCTGAAAAAAAAATGGCTCTATCGATTTTGATATGTTTAAGCTATTATCATGACAGATAAAATGTACACCTTGAATTTTCTACGAACACCTTTGAAATCTTCTTTATTCTGAGTAACTTTTCTGTTAGTGGTAAACCGTAAGAGATACAAAAAAAAAAAAAAAAAAAAAAAAAAAAAAAAAAAAAAAAAAAAAAAAAACATTCCAAACAACTAATGTAGATCTCTAAAACACATAATTTATGAAAAATAAATATGTTTGTGGCATTAACCAATTCTGAGACAATTTCCTCAAGTACAAATTATACTTTCTCTCAAACCTTTTAACTCATTGAACAACAAAAGATTATTAGATTCACTTTATTCATTTCCATGCTAACTTTAACTCCCAAGATTCGTGCTTTTCGGTGGAATCAATCACATTAAACGCACATTTGCTCAGCTAATCCCATAATATATCTTGAATTTTCTGGGAGTACCCTCCTGAAGTCTTCTTCATTCTGGGTCACTATTGCATAACTGGTAATCCGTAAGATATAGACAAAATCGTACTATGCAAAAAATTTAGATTTCGCCAAAGCACACACATTTATGTCAAGCATTTTTGAGCTATTTCCGAGATATTCCTTGTTACTGGTTTAAATTTTAACTTAACTTTTCTGAAATAGTGGTTCGTTTACTTTTCCTACTCTTTTCCCCTGCTCATGCAAAGAGATCAGTATTTCAAAGTCATCATAGAGTGATCAGCTCTTAAACTATTTAAACATCACTTAAGACCACTGCATTCCCTCCCTGTCTATCTATAAGAAAATATTTAATAAAATTCTTTTTACAAATGTTTATTTCTATTAACATGAAGTAGAAGCTGTTAAAAATGCATGGTTTGTTGAAAAATGGGAGAGAACATCATCTGAAAGTAACACACCAGAACTTTTTGCTTTCATTTGCGTATTCATGCAAAGAAAAAAACATTTCAGAAACGTTGGCTTTGAAAATACTTGACTAATCTTTAGTTT
Source organism: Tenodera sinensis (assembly GCA_030765045.1). NCBI lineage: Eukaryota > Metazoa > Arthropoda > Insecta > Mantodea > Mantidae > Tenodera > Tenodera sinensis. Next base: position 65,059,334 of record CM060971.1, read on the forward strand.
ACTGCATGCACATATGTAGCTCAAACGAAATGTGTATGCGTAATAAAGGGTTATCTGAATTCAAATAAAAAATAAAATAAAAAAGAAGAAACATAAGGTTTTATAAGCATATTTTTAGAAGTGTGAGTAGAGAAATTGGTGTGAGTGCAACACATCAGAATTTTCTCTTATCAGTTATGTGCAAATTTAAGCTTGGCTGGTGCAAGTTTGCTGCCAAACGTGACATTCACATCAGCCTATTTAACAGCCGAGGGTGGTAGACGTTTCTGCTCCCTCTCCCCATCAGGTGCTTTGTTATTCTTTGGGTAGGGGTTCATAGTGACAACGGAATGTCAGGTAAAAGTCTACCTGCGGTTTTCCCGTATCAACTGTCTTCTATCCCTTAGTTTGTGAATATACATCCACCTGAGTGAGTGAAATCGGGATTATGCCTCTAGGAATAACGTTTGAAAACTGGTAAGCACATTCAATACAACTACTTTAAACATTTAAGAATAGAGCCGATTTATATGCGAAATGCATTTTGTATTTTATTTTGTAACATACTAAAATTATGAGCTTTCTAGGCTACACTTTCACGGTAATTAACCAGCACGCGATAAAACGCATTTTAAATATTTAATGCAAAATGAGTGATTTACTCTTGAATTCGATATTGAGTTATAATTTTCTCCGTTAGTTAATTAGTAATTATTAGTACTTTATAAAGCATCTGTAATCAATACATAACATAAAAATCTGATATGTTGTAGTTACCTGACTTTCTTTACTCTTGTCAAATGTATTCCTCTCTCTTTTATATTAGTCGAAATAAACATTTGCAGTTTTCTTGTAGATACAAGGGGAATGTGGGAATATAGTAGCCTTTGAACGATAGTCAATTTTTTAAAGCTGGTCGCTGTATGAAGGCTTTGAAATCCGTTCTCGTTGCACGGCCAAGAGATAAAAAAAGTAAACGACTTTCCATTTGAGAAAAGCTAAAGGATTGCAAAACTCGCACAAATAACAGCCATATCTCCGAAATACTTCACTCCACAAAAAAATTCATTTGGGCAAAGGTGTGTTTTCACGAGACCTACACTTTTTGTTTAGTAAAATTTGGTCTATCTCTTAAGCCGAAATCCCATGGTCCAACTTTTTTGACCAAAGTTTTTGTATCCAATGGAATTGCACACAAATAAACAGTGTCTGTCATACCATGATTCATTTTGGCCCAATACAAATACAAATGACAGTTCACAGGGCACAGACCGAGGTATATTGGGTCTACTACAAAACGAATTGAGGTCAGAGGATACGAAAAACTATCGCAATTTTCTACGAATTGACGGAAATTTATTTCTCAGCATTTTACATCGTGTGGAAGGAAAAATTAAACACAGCATTTTACTCAAAACCGTTAGCGCCATTTTTGAGAATATCAACATTTTCGGGAAATTTTCCATGTAAATGGTAGCTTAAGGTGGAGGTATTTCCTTCAAAATTTTCGTGCCGCATTCTTGAATGATATTAAGCTTAAATACCAACTTTGCTTTTTAACTACTTTTGGTTTTTGAGTTATGCTGTTTGCAGATAGACACACACACACACACACACACACACACACACACACACACACACACACACACACACACACACACACACGGATCTTTTTCTAAAACTGACTTTTTGGATTCGGGGGCCTAAACACATATATTTCCGGTGAAATTTCTACATCGAAGTTTTGGATCGAATACAATACTTCCCTTACTTATAATATGTAGAAGTTGTTCATTTTAATTTGCAACACATTTTACGTCTTTTTCAGTTATTAGGTCAGTTGTAATCATTTGAAGTCTTCTTATAAGTGATAGATGGGGAGAACTGACACAATGTATCATTTCCCCCATATCGCAGTTGCAGAGTTGCACTCTGCTACACACGGTTAGCTATCAGACCACGCCCACTGCTACCTCAGAAAATCGGTCAGTCCCTCAGATTGTCAATAGTAGAATCATGTCCCATAACAAGGTAAAATGATACTTCAAAGCCGAATGGGAACATAAGTACTTTTGCGTTCTTAGTAAAATGAAAGCTTTGTGTTTGCTAAGCCAAAAGAAAATATATGTAATGTAAACACAATCACGTAATCACAAAACCAATGCATCATGTTTCTATTTGGTTCCACCACTGCACGCCCTGAAACTTGCCTTGTTTGTAAGGAAGTGTGTATCCGTAGACAAACAGAACCGGAAAAGAGAGGTGGCCTGCATTAGCAAGTGGAGAGAGCAAACACTCGATTGCATTCCTGTCACCCCTCTTTCCCATGCCTAGGTAATTTATAGGTCAACTTCCGAACCCTATTCATCACGAACAATGTTTTACTTACCCGCTAAGAAGGACGTTCACGTTGCCATGTAAAGAGGTGCCAGATCTAGCTCCAGTGTAAGATGACGTCATGTTGTTTGACCCATCGTGTTGCACTGCGGCCAACACTGCCAAGCTCTTCAATGACATTAACATCAACATCATCAATTGTTTAAGCCATTTCGGATCCTTTATCACACTTTCAAAATAACTCTACTTTAAACATAAGGCCACAGATTTTTCTTCTATTTCGGTTAACAATTTGGGTACAACGTCAAAAGGCACGTGCTTGTGTTTTGCAAGTTTGTAAGTAGGCTTTTCACTTTGCCTCTATACATTTCAGAAGTAGTGTTACAGTTTATCTTATTAGTTTGTCACTGTAGAGCACTCTCGTAGTTCCCATTTCTTTGGTATTTAGTTTGAAGTACTTCGGTGTTTATAAACTGATTGTTTTTGCAACTTCCAAACTGCAAGCGTTGACGTTTGAGGTAAACATGTCATGCTGTAACAAAAACCGTGAAATTCTTGTAATATTTAAGTCATTAATGCAAGGTGACTAATTAAGAATAGGTTATGTGTACTTATGTAATGGAATGTTTCTTGGGAAGCAGTGCACAATGGTCTCAATAGTTTCGAAAACCAGCCACAAATAATTTATCTAGATTCTGTCAGTTGTGTTGAAATTCTGTGATTGGATACTTCGACTCGTACACTGCGACTGCCACCCAGAAGGAAGGATGAAGAAGAAACAGAAGGCTACAAGCCGCGGGTAGACAGATTAGGCACTTTATTGAAAATCTTTGTGTCGCATTTTTAGAAGATGCTAAACAAATGCATTTACTGATATTTAGTTTTTCACTTATGCAGTTCACAGACATGCACGCGGATCCTTTTGTCCAATAATGAGTATTAGGTTAATGGGACTTCAAAATATGCACATATTTTCGGTAAAATTTCGATGTCAATTTTTTGGATGGAAATGCTCACCTTAGGTAAGTGGAGAAAGAAAACATTATCAGTCAAAGTGGTACTTATGACATTTTAATCAAAATCGTTAGTCTTTTTAGAAAATAAAAATTTCCTAAATTTTTTCCATGTAAAGGTTACTTTGTGTTTTGGGGATTTTCTTGAAAATCTTCGTGCTGCATCCTTGGAAGATACTGATAAATACCAGGTTTAAGTATTTAACAGAGTTTTGGTTTTAGAGTTAACCTTTTCACATTTAAACAGCCACACAGAAACACACACACAAACCTTTTTCGAAACTGCTTTTTTTTTGGGGGGGGGGGCGAGAAAGGGCAGTATTCAGGAAGTCTCAAAACATGTTTTTCCAGGGAAGTCTCGGTATCGATTTTTGTGTGGAATACAATACTTCCCCTCCTTGCTGCAAGTATGTATAAGAAAAATAAAAGTGTAATCGCATCGAATTACAATAAATGATAATTTTAAATAAATGTTTATAAATAAAAAAAATAGGTTTAACTGTACACTTTGCTATCTTTTCTTCTTCTTCTTCTTCTTCTTCAGATTACCCTCCCCTTATGTAGGATTTACACCCCCTAGAACTTACAAGCTAGTGCCTAGGGTCACACGCCTGTCGGGGAGCACAGGAACCTATGGACCGGACAGAGTGAAGACCTGGAAGCGGATGGTCGGCCAAGCACCAAGTATGACAGTGAGGAAGAGGATGACATGAAATGCAGGCGAAATCGATGATTGGAAAGGTGAGCAATTAGTGAAATGAATGGCGGAGGAAGGTGGAGAACCCGGAGAAAGTCCGCCCAGACGCTGCTTCGTCCACCACGAATACCACATGCGGGTCCCTGGGATCGAACCCGGGCCGCCTAGGTGGTAGGTGAGCGGTCTAACCAGCTATCTTTTCAACTTACAATGATTGATACTTCTGTGATATTTTCTCCGTTGCAACTTGCAACTTGGGCGAAGTTAAATCTAACATGAACGGTTCTTTAAAAGTGCAAGTACATTCGCGTTCAACAAGCAACACTTCGCGATACTCATACTCGCATTCGGAAGGTCGTGGGTTCGATTCCCGTGGCCGAAATTCTTTACCCATGGTTTTTATTTCGGTGACTTCCTCCGGTGGTTAGCCTTCACCTTTCATCTGCTTGGTTGTTTTAGGGTTCTAAGCAGCAGTTCCGGCGTGCATTACAGGTACTTGCTCTCTGTAAATCCTTGTCCTCCAGTAGGGTGGGGAGGGGAGGGTGTCGGTGTACGCGTCGTCACCGGGAAGTTAATCTGTAGTCGTTAGTGACCCTGCCCTCTGCTGTCATCTGTCCTAGGGTTCCTTCGTATGCTCTCACCTCATCCCTCCCTCCCGGGGACGCCTCGTTTTCATTGTTTGAAGTGCTAAGTTTCCCCTCCGAATCTTCTCTATCCTGGTGCATAGTCACGTTCAGAATTAAAAACATTAACATTTAGCAAATAGCTATGCATTATGCAAACTGTTCCAGCAAATTATTCTGTTTCCGCATTGGGCAGTTTTCCCATTTATTATTTAACGCAAGAAATAGTTCTGTTATGAGATTTATTTTCTGTTTCTCCAGGTTTCCGGTATAGATTTAGAGAGATTTTACCTCAGTTCTATTTGGTAAAAAATTATTCTGAAAGTTAACCGCATGTTTTGCTCATCTGTTTCTTCCTCTATTTCCTTCCAAGTATGGTATTCATTAAGTTCTATCTATTCAAGGGAAGGCAAGGAAAATATTGTAATTTTTAAACCAAATGTACACGTTTCGTTTTTCTTGAAAAATAATTTATAATCTAAACAACTTTCGAAATTCCTTAAGGCCGTTACCTGCCTACAGATCCAAACTTGCTTCACCATCATGGATTGTTGGATCTCTTATTTTATTTATTTTTTCGCTATAGATATTTAATTTAAAGTAATTATTGTATTCTTATAAAGTAAAATATTTATTTAATAACATCTCTGACACCATTTTGTTCAACCTATTATAGAAACATGTTGAACTCTAATATTATAATTCTATGCATGGATTTTATTATAGTGCTGATTTGCTAAACTGTCCTCTAAAATATTGGGAATACTAAACTGTATTAAACGCTATTTTCAAAGCAAAAATAAAAGCAGCACAGGACAATAAAAGTTTCAGTTACCATGTACCACGATTTTTAAATTTTAAATATGTTTCAGCAATTATTTAAGCATTCACTAAAAACCATTCTTCTAACATTTTTAAATAAATAAAATTTATTGCCCTTGAATTAGTTTCAAATTAAGTGGTAACTGCTTAGGTATATGTAACATGTGAAAATAGTGTTCAAATTTATCGGAGTATGACAAATAAATTCAGAAGAATTGAACGCTTGGAGCGAAAGGAAAAAATCGGGAACAATCTCTGGTTAATGTAACACATTTAATTTTTAAATATGTAGGCAATAAATAAACAAATAAGTAAACAAACAAATAAATGTAGTAAATAGTTGAAAGTTCTACATTTTCCCTAAAATAAACTTTCGATGTTTCCTGATTGCACAAAAATATATAAAATTCATACAAGATAAATAGGATTTCACAGACTCTTTATAGAAAATTAAAGCTATATACTTTCTCAGTCTCATATGTTTAAATACCATATGATATTTTAATTAAAATGAACGAAATATTTACCAAACAAACCGTAGTCTGGGATTTAAATATTGTCTTGGAAATCTTTTGCTTACTTGCGTAAATGGTGTCTGCGTGAAATATATTAATTCGTTTTTGAGTTATTGTGCGCAAACATACGCATGGATTTTCCCCCCGCCCTAAAAATAATCTTTGTGAACTTGGAGGATTTCAAAAGATGCATTTCTTGCAAAATTTTTATCCAATGACTTTATTTACAACGTATAATTGGATTTTGAGACTTCACGGAAATATATGTTTTAAAGTATCATGAACCCCTACCCCCCCCAAAAAAAAAAAAAAAGAAGAAAAGTTTTTAGAAAAAGGCCCTGTGTGTCCGTGTAAGTATGTGTCTGTAAATACATAATGCAAACACAAAGATGGTGGAATACCAAACTCGATACTTAAGCTTAGCATCTTCTTTGAATGCGACAAAGATTTTCAACAAAAGCCATCCCCTTTCTAAAGTGCCCTTTACTGGAACATTTTTCGAAAGTTGATTTTCTCTCAAATTGCTGCAGCGATTTTAATCAACTTGCTACATCCTTAAAATATTTGCATGACAAATAAAACATATCTTCAATTCATGTGAATTCATCTTAATTCTGATTTTTTTTAATCATACCGGGAAAATCGTAAGAGATAGACAATGACTTACTAAAGAGAAAATGAACATCTCGTTGAAACAAGCAATTTATCTGAAATAATTTTCTTTATCTTTGGTGGAGTTATTTCCGAAATATCCCTTGTATAATGGTTTGAGTTTTCAGTTCTTTTTTTTTTTTTTTTTTTTTTTCCCCTTCGCGCTGGTCACGAAAACAGAATGAAGTTTCAAAATCACCGGATAGCGATCAGCTCCTATATTTGACTATGGTTTAAGTTTACTGTTTTCCTTATGTCCATTGTATCTATAAAAATATGTAGTACCATTTCTATAAATGTTTATATAGATTAACACGAAGTAGATAGAAGTATAAGCTTCTCTTAAGAATAGTTTGTTGAAGAATGGATACAAAAGTCGTGTGAATGCAACACTTTTTTGGAATACAGTAACTTCTTCCTGCTGTAGATTTTAAAGAACTAAATAATTACGCAAGTGTTCTTCCACATTCTGCCAATATTGCTTCACTGTATTACTACTGTAACAGTTCATAAATTGTTTAAAAATAAATAAAAAACTTTCTCTTGGCTGCTTTATTTGAAGTAAGAAATCCTGAGCGTACACTACTTTAATTTTCCGTTGGGCAATTTGTGTTCCTGGATGTTTACATAAATGTATCTGTGTGTGATTTCTTTAATACAAGGCTTGAAAATTAAAATTATAGAGAAATACAAACTTTTAACGATTTTTTCTGATGCTAAGTTTAATTTTAAGTTACCATTTAATTATGTTGCATGAATCCCCCTTTCTACCAGATCTGTAGAGCGTGTATTTACTGCTGATCGATCTAAATAAATTAAAAAAAAAAATGAATCCCCCTTAGCACTACCATTGCCACTTCTTGTGACCTTGAATATTTACCTTACGCTTTCCTGCACAGAATCGGCGGAAAATGCGGTTCACTTGTATCTGTTTTATGTAAGATCGTAAACTATATTTTGCAAATATTACAATAAAAAACTTAAAATAAAAAAGAGCACAATTTAGAAAATTTAATTAAATTCTAAATAAGGTGCTCCACTTCACACACGTATAAGTTTGCACTGTCATCCGGTACTGAAGAGGTTGCTATCTGCGTACGGCCTTCAGTTTTTTTTTATCCTTGGACACTTGAAGGAATACATGGCCGTGAAAAGTAATACATCCCTTAACTTTAAAAATTACATTATTGGCTGGTGTTTGAAGCTATTGGGCCACTGTGGGGCAATAGGTATGCCCGTAGCTTGCTTGGCCTTCAGCCTTTGTGGAAAGAGAGAGAGGGAGAAACGCGTTCGATATTCGGCTCAGCGTTCCTTGTTTCTCCCTGGCCTTCACTCCGCAGACGCCGCTAGCACGTGGTCAAAAACATCAACGTTGTTGTCTCCGACGTGCTGCTGCGACAGACACGCAAATAATTTCACCAAAGCAACGTGGGCGAAAAGTTGAACATCGTACAAATGCCAACAGCTGACGGTCTCCTGCGCACAGCCGGCGACGCAGTGCTTTACATTCATAAAAGAACGCGGGTCGCTACGAGTGGGTAAACATTGAGCTGCTTGGCAATGAAATATTCAAGACTCATGCGAGAGAAAGGAGTAAGTAGTGCCAGTTTGCGATTTTGTGCAGTGGTGCATGTTGTGTAGTGAAGTTTTGTATAAATATGATGAGTGGTGCGACGAATGAAGAAGGGAGCTCTCCACTGCAGTGAACGAACCGTGCGAGCGAGCGAGCGAGTCCAGCAGTAGGGCAGGCTGCGCGGGACGGACACGACACCTATGCAGTTGTGGTCGTCCTGCTGCGAGAAATACGGCGCGGTCCTGGTGATGACGAAGAGTTCGCTCCGGGCACTAGGTAAGTACATACGAAACTACGGTCATACGATTGACGAGCACACGGGGTTCTCGGTCAGTCACGTAACCACTACAATCACGCAACTCCCAAACAGGCGCTGACGTCAACTGAAGGGCGTGGCCTACGTTAAAGGTGATCACGTGACCCCGCTCTCTCTCTCTTTCTTCTCTGGCTTCGCCTCGAATCCGTCCTAGAATAGTTAAAATATTCCGAAGAATATTTTGCTGGAGGGTATCGCTGAACGCCGAAGAGCATGTGCGGAGGTGGATTTTCAAACATACGTTGAGGAATTTTGTGCGTGCGCGGAAAAGCGGGTCGCAGAGAGGGAGAGACTGGCAGAACACACACACACAGACACGCACGCACACACATCGTCCGGTCGCGTGCTCTCTGAGGACATGCACCTGTAAACACGTCTAATTATGCATCTGTCAAAACAATAAAAAGTCTCTCTGTGCTCGAGGTCAGCTTTTGACTCCTCAACCAGAGATCCCGGATTCGACTCCCGGCTGGGGTGGGGAATTTTTCGACAATCACAATAATTCCTTATACCACATAGAATCTGGTAGTAAGAATGTGCATATATTAATTGTAAAAGTTCACAAGAAAAAACCTGTAGTTAAAAAAATAAAAACACCATCAGTTGATTCCCGATATGAACCATAGAAGTTAAAGGGAACTACACGAGAAAAACCACTCTTACAAAAGCTTATTCTTCTGTCTAATTCGTGTTAACCGAGATAAACTTTTGCAAACATGGTTTTATTACATATTTCCTTATAGTTACAATGGACATACGAAATTGAGTAGGGTTAAACGATAGTCAAATCTTTTAAGACTCCGCCCCCCCCCCCCCCCCCACACACACACACACCGAGCTTTTTCGCTTTTGCTTTTAGACATTCCTTCCAAACTTTACCAGACTTAGTCACCGACGAATTTGGGTTAGTTATCGAACCAACAACAAGAGACTTGCACAAAGTTCCCACTCAATATTTTCCGGTGGTTGGAGTGTCAGAAAGCTGAATCAGTATCGAAAGCATGTCTAGAGGCTTGTAAAAGGTTTCTAATTTTAGGAATGTATCTTTTGACAACGATGCGGAAGTCGAAGTACTGCCCCCATTAACAGCATGGGCTTTTCTGGTAGCACTAAGCCTTACAAAGAGATACTGGAGTAAGTAGGTGCCCATGGTCATGAAAACCGCACAAAAGCGACGGGAGCGGGGGGGGGGGGGGGGGGGATTGTTTGGCATGTGTTGTGTGGTCGAAGACAGGAAATGTAGTGGTCATTAGGTCGGCTCTATCCTTCATGTAGTTATAATACTGTTCTATTCAAGTGTCAGGAAGTATGTATGCGTAACACAGGCAGTGTTTATTCTTCTGGTACTTTCAAAATAATATATTGCGATACAACTGCGTTAAGTGCATCTTTTCAGAACAAGGAATAAGTTTGAAAAGCGAAACTTATTTTCAGTTCAGAGTTCCTGCAAAACACTTAACGCATGCGCATTGCAAAGCATTTTTAGACGATAATGAATAGTGCAAATATTTACGCGAAAATGAAAGTAATCTGTCAGCTGTTCAAAAGCAGTATGAAGGTCGACCGCGCTAGTCTCTGCGAATTGGTGATCGATTAGATACGCCTAGTAGTGTTGATCAAGTCAGTGAAATGCTGAAGGTGAGATGAATGCCTGCGCCGAAAGAGGCAATATTTAAATGCTGCATGGATTAAATGGCAAACAAATGTTAACGAACAAAGAGCAATAAAGACGGCAAGATTTAAATACTGAAATAAAATATGCATCTCAATAATTGGAGGATTAAGTACATTTTACTAATATCTGCGGTAAAAATGGAACACGTATGCAGTGAAGAATTTCAATTTCTCACGCTCGATAATATTAGCGAGAAATGGGTAAAAAATGCCATTGTCGATAAAGAATGTTCATAGAAGCAAATATAATTTCAACACTACGAAATACCGAGTGGCTGAATGCTATTTGACTGAACACCGCATTATTGTGACAAAATGAAAAGATTAGTCCGGTTACTTTTCTATCACTTTATTGTCTTCTAAAATTTTATCACAAATACACAGTTTTTTACTGGTCGTTATCACATTCTACGGTCTTTCCTGCTGTCACAACTCACAACTTTTACTTCTCGTAACCTTGTTCAGTCCTTTCAGTGACTTTATTCACTCCCTTTGCCTCTCATACATTAACTACGACATTACAATCACTCGAAGCTCGTTGAATCTTCTTTACGACAACCGACGCATCTATCATGACGACACACATGCACGGCTGTCTGACACTCACCGACACACTGACAGACTCAAGTCTGTAACTCCCGTTTCCTGGCCTCCTGATGCAGTGGGGATGACGTCATGCGGACCTTGCTTGGACTCGTTCAAAGACGCCGGGGGGACGTAACCATATCTTTCTCAAAGGCACCGAAGAAAACCACTTTGTTTGTGCCGAGGCCGGTGTCACATTATTATTAATCATTATTTATTTTATTATTATTTGCTATTATTTACTACTACTACTACTACTACTACTACTACTACTACTACTACTACTACTACTACTACTACTACTACTACTACTACTACTACTACTACTACTACTACTACTACTACTACTACTACTACTACTACTACTACTACTACTACTACTACTACTACTACTACTACTACTACTACTACTACTACTACTACTACTACTACTACTACTACTACTACTACTACTACTACTACTACTACTACTACTACTACTACTACTACTACTACTACTACTACTACTACTACTACTACTACTACTACTACTACTACTACTACTACTACTACTACTACTACTACTACTACTACTACTACTACTACTACTACTACTACTACTACTACTACTACTACTACTACTACTACTACTACTACTACTACTACTACTACTACTACTACTACTACTACTACTACTACTACTACTACTACTACTACTACTACTACTACTACTACTACTACTACTACTACTACTACTACTACTACTACTACTACTACTACTACTACTACTACTACTACTACTACTACTACTACTACTACTACTACTACTACTACTACTACTACTACTACTACTACTACTACTACTACTACTACTACTACTACTACTACTACTACTACTACTACTACTACTACTACTACTACTACTACTACTACTACTACTACTACTACTACTACTACTACTACTACTACTACTACTACTACTACTACTACTACTACTACTACTACTACTACTACTACTACTACTACTACTACTACTACTACTACTACTACTACTACTACTACTACTACTACTACTACTACTACTACTACTACTACTACTACTACTACTACTACTACTACTACTACTACTACTACTACTACTACTACTACTACTACTACTACTACTACTACTACTACTACTACTACTACTACTACTACTACTACTACTACTACTACTACTACTACTACTACTACTACTACTACTACTACTACTACTACTACTACTACTACTACTACTACTACTACTACTACTACTACTACTACTACTACTACTACTACTACTACTACTACTACTACTACTACTACTACTACTACTACTACTACTACTACTACTACTACTACTACTACTACTACTACTACTACTACTACTACTACTACTACTACTACTACTACTACTACTACTACTACTACTACTACTACTACTACTACTACTACTACTACTACTACTACTACTACTACTACTACTACTACTACTACTACTACTACTACTACTACTACTACTACTACTACTACTACTACTACTACTACTACTACTACTACTACTACTACTACTACTACTACTACTACTACTACTACTACTACTACTACTACTACTACTACTACTACTACTACTACTACTACTACTACTACTACTACTACTACTACTACTACTACTACTACTACTACTACTACTACTACTACTACTACTACTACTACTACTACTACTACTACTACTACTACTACTACTACTACTACTACTACTACTACTACTACTACTACTACTACTACTACTACTACTACTACTACTACTACTACTACTACTACTACTACTACTACTACTACTACTACTACTACTACTACTACTACTACTACTACTACTACTACTACTACTACTACTACTACTACTACTACTACTACTACTACTACTACTACTACTACTACTACTACTACTACTACTACTACTACTACTACTACTACTACTACTACTACTACTACTACTACTACTACTACTACTACTACTACTACTACTACTACTACTACTACTACTACTACTACTACTACTACTACTACTACTACTACTACTACTACTACTACTACTACTACTACTACTACTACTACTACTACTACTACTACTACTACTACTACTACTACTACTACTACTACTACTACTACTACTACTACTACTACTACTACTACTACTACTACTACTACTACTACTACTACTACTACTACTACTACTACTACTACTACTACTACTACTACTACTACTACTACTACTACTACTACTACTACTACTACTACTACTACTACTACTACTACTACTACTACTACTACTACTACTACTACTACTACTACTACTACTACTACTACTACTACTACTACTACTACTACTACTACTACTACTACTACTACTACTACTACTACTACTACTACTACTACTACTACTACTACTACTACTACTACTACTACTACTACTACTACTACTACTACTACTACTACTACTACTACTACTACTACTACTACTACTACTACTACTACTACTACTACTACTACTACTACTACTACTACTACTACTACTACTACTACTACTACTACTACTACTACTACTACTACTACTACTACTACTACTACTACTACTACTACTACTACTACTACTACTACTACTACTACTACTACTACTACTACTACTACTACTACTACTACTACTACTACTACTACTACTACTACTACTACTACTACTACTACTACTACTACTACTACTACTACTACTACTACTACTACTACTACTACTACTACTACTACTACTACTACTACTACTACTACTACTACTACTACTACTACTACTACTACTACTACTACTACTACTACTACTACTACTACTACTACTACTACTACTACTACTACTACTACTACTACTACTACTACTACTACTACTACTACTACTACTACTACTACTACTACTACTACTACTACTACTACTACTACTACTACTACTACTACTACTACTACTACTACTACTACTACTACTACTACTACTACTACTACTACTACTACTACTACTACTACTACTACTACTACTACTACTACTACTACTACTACTACTACTACTACTACTACTACTACTACTACTACTACTACTACTACTACTACTACTACTACTACTACTACTACTACTACTACTACTACTACTACTACTACTACTACTACTACTACTACTACTACTACTACTACTACTACTACTACTACTACTACTACTACTACTACTACTACTACTACTACTACTACTACTACTACTACTACTACTACTACTACTACTACTACTACTACTACTACTACTACTACTACTACTACTACTACTACTACTACTACTACTACTACTACTACTACTACTACTACTACTACTACTACTACTACTACTACTACTACTACTACTACTACTACTACTACTACTACTACTACTACTACTACTACTACTACTACTACTACTACTACTACTACTACTACTACTACTACTACTACTACTACTACTACTACTACTACTACTACTACTACTACTACTACTACTACTACTACTACTACTACTACTACTACTACTACTACTACTACTACTACTACTACTACTACTACTACTACTACTACTACTACTACTACTACTACTACTACTACTACTACTACTACTACTACTACTACTACTACTACTACTACTACTACTACTACTACTACTACTACTACTACTACTACTACTACTACTACTACTACTACTACTACTACTACTACTACTACTACTACTACTACTACTACTACTACTACTACTACTACTACTACTACTACTACTACTACTACTACTACTACTACTACTACTACTACTACTACTACTACTACTACTACTACTACTACTACTACTACTACTACTACTACTACTACTACTACTACTACTACTACTACTACTACTACTACTACTACTACTACTACTACTACTACTACTACTACTACTACTACTACTACTACTACTACTACTACTACTACTACTACTACTACTACTACTACTACTACTACTACTACTACTACTACTACTACTACTACTACTACTACTACTACTACTACTACTACTACTACTACTACTACTACTACTACTACTACTACTACTACTACTACTACTACTACTACTACTACTACTACTACTACTACTACTACTACTACTACTACTACTACTACTACTACTACTACTACTACTACTACTACTACTACTACTACTACTACTACTACTACTACTACTACTACTACTACTACTACTACTACTACTACTACTACTACTACTACTACTACTACTACTACTACTACTACTACTACTACTACTACTACTACTACTACTACTACTACTACTACTACTACTACTACTACTACTACTACTACTACTACTACTACTACTACTACTACTACTACTACTACTACTACTACTACTACTACTACTACTACTACTACTACTACTACTATTATTATTATTATTATTATTATTATTATTATTATTATTATTATCACCATTTCACAGCTTGTAGTAAACAATATCGAGCGACAACCCTACGTTCTCAAGGTCAATAGTCTGGTAACTTTGCCGTACATGCATTCAGCCAAACTTGTTACTCTAACATAACACGTCGCTAATGATGAGCCAGGACGATATCATTGGCTGAAGTGAGCATACATCGTATGAATCCCAAATACAAGAAAATCTCCCCAGCATAAACCATTTGCATGGAAAAAATTGTCCAGTGTGTTTTCTGAAAAACGGCTCCAAAGACTTTGTTTAAAAGACTGATTAAAATACCCTAAGTTTTAAAATGAGAAAAATAATAATGTGTAGATATTAACTTTTCTGTGAATAGCCTTTCCAGTTCCCTTATTTGGTTACATTTTTAAGAAATACAAGAGAGACCAGAGCTATCTACATCAAAGGCAGAGAACTGATTAAAACACGTAATTTGTATCAGATATTTTTCCTCCAGTCTCCCTTTGCTTCCATAATAAGAGCTTGTTACCACGAACGACACTGGCATGCTGTTTCCTGATATTTTATGTAAAGAAGTCCTTACTCCTTAATTTGAAAACATTCCCTAGGAAAGAGATATTCTATAATAATAACGTGGATATAACGTTCATTTTCTATGAAACAAACTATTAAAGGATCACTGATAGAGCAAATCATGTAAATGTATCACATCAAACCTTTAGTTTCTTTACTACTTACATAGGTATAAGAAACTGTTAGAGGACTCTGTTAATAAAGAAAATCACTTTTAGAAAAAAGTGTGCATACGTGTACTTGTGTGTGCGCACAGCATAATTCAAAAAGAAAAATAACTTGGTATATTTGTATTTAAGTTTCAAGAACTTAACACAAAGATCTTCACTCTAAATTACCTTTTAAATGGAAACGTATTATGAGGGCTCTTCCTGACTTTTGATTACAATATTATGTGTTTAAGAAACTTGCATGAAAACGAAATTGATATCTACTCGAATTTTCAGAGGCTTTATTTCCCGTTTAAGTACACTGACAAAATCAGTGCGATTACTTTTCAATCACTTTATTTTTTTCTAAAATTTTACTACAAATACACAGTTTTGCTCTCACCGTTAACAGTCTACAGTTTTTTGAGACATAAAAATTCACAACTGTTCTCATAACCTTCTTCAGTCCTTTCGGTGCCTTTCTTCACTTCCTCTGTATCTCATACCCTAATTACGACATTACAATCACCCGTTGAATATTCTCACGAGAACACACACACGCACAGCTGTCTCACACTCGCCAACACACTGACCTAGTCATGTCCGTAACTCAACTTTAAAATTCACACCAACTGTTCTTCTCAGGGCTTCTTATAAACTAGGGATGACGTCACACGGACCTTTCTCGTCTTCCACACACACGCACCGGACATGATTCAGCTAGAAGACCCCCGAACGTTCTCAACATCCCGTTTGTTTCTTGCGCCTCGATTGTTGACTAGTCACGTGCACACTGCATTGCCGCGAGGCAGTCCGGCTGAATGCCTTTGCCCACTCGCCGGCACGGTACGTGGTGTGAAGTAGCTTAACCCCGACAGCCCTTAGTTTTGTGCCGCGCCCGGCGTCACAATGCGTTATGCCAAATCTTTCGTTGCGTTAACCATTTTCGAGATATTCTTTTGTTATTGGTCCGCATTTTCAAATATACTTAGGTGCTTTTTTGCTAGTGTCAAGTCGCTATTCATTTCTCTCGAGGTCGTGCAAAAAGCATGTAATTTTAAAATCATTTCAAAGCGATCCGCTTTTTTAAAAATCGATCTATTATTTTACCATACAGTTACATACTTAAAAGGTAAATACGTGTAATGAAAGTATTATCTGAATTAAAAAGCGGTAGATTCGAGAACTACTGTAAGAATAGCTTGTAGAAGGGTGAGGAGAGAAAATCATGCGAATGCACCATATCAGAAAATAACTTTTGTAAACGCTTGCTAAGGGGGTGCTCCAGATAATGGGAGGCAGTAAGGAAAAACCTTACTATAAAAGTGGCAATTGCTAACAATGTTAACCCCCATGGTTCTTTGGGTGAGGTAAAGGCAGGATAAGAATTTTTGCTAGTAAAACAAACGCTAGATGGTATCGTTCTTATATTTTCCAGCCACTGGTTAGCCCATTCTTCCTTTTCCAATAGGATGTTCACCTTGGCCAGTGTGACTCATATGCTTAATTGATATCGGTGACTGTTAAAGCTATTCATGCATCAGACCATTTGAATCGACATCTAGAGGGCCCTGAGTAGTATTTTGGGTGGCATTTCCGCATAAACATGCAATACATTCAAAGGGGAATACCTCTAATACAAAATATTTATCATACTGTAATACTGGTATTGTTCCACTGCCAATAGCTTAATTTTTATGTATTATTTGGGGAATATCGCTGCTTTTTTAAGTTAGAGCCACAAAAATGTTACCACAGGTTTGTGAACCTTTGCAAATTAAATCAAGGTGAAGTCGAAATGCCCGGGATAACGTTAGCATCTATACTGAAATTCATTAAAATATGTTAGACCCAAATTAGAAGTATATTATTTCGGTTAGGCACATTTTCTCAAAAAAGTGTAACATATAACCTGTTCATTTCATTTTAGCTATATTCTCTGATACTTTTATGATATTGGAGGTGAATCCCTATATCCTCCGAATTTCCTGTCCCTCCATTTGGTTGCATCGGCGAACGTCACAACAGGGGGAACAAATGCGCTGTGGAAATCTCGTCCCCCGGATTGGTAGGCGAGTCACTAATTTCCGCCCCCCCCCCCTATAGGATGTTACAAGCCCGAGGGAGGAGGAGAGCTAAGTAAGCCTCCGCCGGGGTGCTTCTAACTGGGAAAATGTAGGGTCCAGCCACCTGCTCTCGTGGCAATGTTCCGGGCGCCCTTCGGATCCATTCGCCTTATCCATCCTTCCGGGGGATAGGCACAAAAGATCGGCTTTCGGTCGAGGTGCTAAGTCCCCTCTACAAGCTGTCATTGAGTCAATGACCTCACACGAAGTGCTCTGTAGCACACAAAATAGCCCCAAAATTTAAGCTGGTAATTTAGGTAGTTGTAGGTAGGTGATACTGAAGAGAAAAGAACCTAAATCACTGGGCACAAAAATGTTCAGATAATTATCCCAGGTATCAGGATTTTATATTAATTTAATAAGAAAACATTGTTAAAAAGCAGACGTATTTCCCATTGAATATTCATTGCATATTTATGTGGCACAGTTGCCCAAAACACTTCTAATAAAATTCATACTTATTCTACAGACTTCGATTTAATTTCGACTTTCAGTTTTTGCAGTAATGCCAAAGGTACTTCTATTAAAGCGTCTCATAGCTTTTAAAAATCTTTCTAAGAGTTTGCATGAACTTTTTATCTTCTAAGTTAGAAAATTCAGCAGTTCCCTTGAAGGTTGCATACGTACCTCTTATGAAGCATAGAAATGCATTCCGTTCCAAGTTAGGCACAAAAACCGGTAATGAAAGTAGACGGGTCAGTTATGAGAAAGTCTAGAGACAAACATCCGGCCCAAGCACACGTACAACATCCTGTCGCTTTTTCAAGTAATTAGGAAAGACTTTAATTACAGTTTTTAGCACGGTCAAGCACCGTGCACTGCGGTCGGTAAACCACCAGCTTTAATTACGTACGACAGTGCATAAGCTTGCAAAAGTCATCAGGTCAAACGTTCGAGTGCCATCTGTAACCTTGAGGAAATGTACCTCTTTGTTTTTGCTTTCTCTACCTCGTACCTAACAAGCAAGTTTTTTTGTGGTATCACCTTTTCTGAGATATTCGCTCTTAATGGTTTTAACTGTTCAATATTTTGTCATTCTTTTCAACTCCTGTCGATATTTTTCTCACAATTGCATGGAAACTGCTGGGTTTTAAGGGACCCTGGGATTGATATTTGAATTTTCTATACTTTTATAGGTATAAAATCAATAATTTGCATATTTAAGGCCATGAACTACCACACAAAGATCCAAAACAATCAGTTTGGTGGTTTTGAGGAAATCGATTATTTAATTTCTTCACAATGCGAAAATATCCTAATATTCCATGTGCATTAAAAATTAAAATATCACAAGTGTTTATTATTTTATAAACTTCAATTGCCCAACAAACACCACCAGTCTCTGCCAGGGGGAAAAATTACTTGTAAAGTAATTAACTTCTTTGCGTTGATGTACATTGAAAATATTTGTTAAACTTTTTGTGCATTTAATTTGTTTAAAGCTAAATAAATTTCTAGATCTTGAAACTAAAGACTGAAGTTCAAGTCACATAAATGGATCACATGCTGGAAAAATTCTGAAAGCATAGCACAATATTTAATACACATTGTGGAGATAGTGTATTTAAAAATGTAAAGTCGAGAAAACCTAATTTTTCTACACATACTCACCATGCTCATGAGTCAGATTATCTGTTTTGTCATACCTTTCTTCTTTTGTCTAGTAGTCTCCTTAGATTCATAGCCTCTCTCCTGCGGTAACCACTCGTTTTAGCTGAATTTGCTTGTTTTTTAGCCTTTTTGGTCCATATTTTGTCCAAAAAATGCCGAAACTTTAAGCAGAAAATAGACGTTTAAATGTACGCACATGGCATTTAAAGTCTGCGCTAGGCCTTTAAAAATGGCTGAATC
This sequence comes from Tenodera sinensis, assembly GCA_030765045.1. Classification (NCBI taxonomy): domain Eukaryota; kingdom Metazoa; phylum Arthropoda; class Insecta; order Mantodea; family Mantidae; genus Tenodera; species Tenodera sinensis. The sequence continues at coordinate 65,079,322 of CM060971.1, forward strand.
TAAAAAATTTCGCTGCCAAGGATAACTGAAGGTTTGCAGAACATTTATATAGATAAACCTAAAAGTCGTCAAATTGATAATTTTTTGGTCTTTTTTCACTCCCTTAACGCTAGTTATAGTCTCCATTCTTGAAAAATTGACTATCGGTATTGCAATGCGACTAGTTTTGTAAAGGATTATCTCAATTAAAATAGAAAAACAAGGTAACATAACAATAATTTGTATGCCAATAATAAACAACAGAGGATAGAAAACGTTGCGTGAATCTGACATGAGGTTATTGCCTGCGCTCCCAGAAAAAAAAAATTTATATAAAAATCGGTTTCCTGAGTACGAAACAACTAAATACTACAACTTATTCTTTGAACTGCTACATATTCTCTCAAGCATCCACAGCCAGCATTAAAAATATTTTGGCTATCCGGTTTTTGCCGCGTCAGGTTGGATAAAACCGATGTTTCGACCATCTTGTAGTGGTCGTCTTCAAAGGCAAACTGCGCCACTTGTGGCGGCTTGTGAGCTTTCTATACAGGCAGGCAGGTGGAGGTGAGCCATATCCACTGTTACATACTTGGATAGGAACATTAATTTATTGTGAATAATTAATGAATTATTCATTGATGTACCATTTTTAGAATATAAATGACTGAAAGCTCATGAAATTCAAGGGGAAAAAAACTTAACCCATTTTAATTGTATAAAATAATTAGTCAGTCATGAATGTGAAAACATTCATAGTTCGCCTCCGGACTCATTTTTAAATGCCGTACTGGATATTTAAATGGCGCTTTCAAATTTTTATCGTCGTTTTCTCGCTATTGATATTTTCAGCATTTTTCTTCGTGTAAAATGTTCCTCGTGTAGCAGCTTTTGTATTGCACTAATTAAATTTGCTACACATGTTCACAGACACAAAAGATGAGAAGTGTCCTTGGTTTTACTGTGAGATATTTCTAAGCATATCTTTGTAATTTTCAAGCACAAAAAATATAATGTTGTGGAAAAAAAGGCATATTAGTTAAATATTTTTTGCAGCGTTAATTCAGAGACAGCTGGAGCAGAATTTAGAGTTATATTATTATATTATTTTGAACTTAGCGTCAAAATGTCGGACTAAATGTTAAGTTTTTTTTTTTTTTTTTTTTTATAATGCTACGAGGGACATTGTTTTGAAGTTTCAAATACAGGTCTCATAAGACATACTACCATCCCAAAGGAATCTTTAACATTGAAAATGCTTCGCAATTTTCTGTCTTCATCTGCTTTTCCATCTTTCTTGTATGTTGGCTCTAACGATTAAGGTTAAAGCATATGTCTGAGATATTGAAATGACGAAGAAAATACAACCTCTGAGCTTTTCTTCTTAATCGTTACATTTTATATAACAGTGAAACATCAGCAGATAGACAAAAGCTACAGAAAAAAATGTAAACCTCGTGAACATAAGCAATTTATATCAAATAGAAATATCTGTGATAATAACCACATCCGAAAAATTGAGTATTCATTTAAATTTTTCAGTAGCTTAAGCAATAGACTGGTGTTAAGCAATCACTATTTTGGTTGCGATGAACATAATGTAGCATTATAACTAGCATAGAGACTAAACAAAACTGAAATTATTTCTCTAGAGCAGGAGTGACCAACATTCTATCTTTGGAGAACCTTACGTAATGGGCAGCTATTTCCCAGTCCACTTCCTGAGTCGGAGAGACAGACAGTCAATATCCAAACAGGCGATTCCATCGTCGTTTCTAGGTCATACCTTGAATTTTCGGAATGTCCTCAGAAGACCTCTTCATTCTGGATGATTTTTTTAATAAATGGTGAACAGTAAGAGATAGACAAAAGCTGATAAAAATTGTGGATCTCGTAAAACACAATTTATGTCAAATACTTCGTTTTTCTATTGATAGGTATTCTTTATTTGTTTCAATTTGCCAATACTTCTACTTTTGTCAAACAGGAATATGTTATTCATTTTTTATCTCTTGGGCTTGCAAAGAAACGAGATTTCAAAGTAATCGCATAGCAACAAGCTCTTAAAGCATTTCACTCTCGCTCAAAGCCTACTGCATTCCTATATTCCCCTTGCACTTACAGGCAAATTAGCAATAATTTACTCTCTGAAAATGGTTATGTCGATTAAAATGACATTTCAATAAAGAGCATTTACAAGAGTAGTGTGTATAACGTATATTTGCGAACACAGTTTCCCCAAATTGAACTATATTAAAAGTCCATATTGCACTAGGTTACGCGACGATCACTTGGTAGATTTTCTAATGCTATGCACTTCGACTTTGTTACCACTTCTTGAACGTAATCAGTACCAAAGAAGTCCCTAATGAACAGATATGTAGCGCATAAGATTCGAAAGTACTTTCGTAAATAAAACACAACGTACATGTCACCAATCCGCCACTAACACAATGCACGGCTGGGGGGTGAAAGAGAGGCAAAGTCCACTTATAATGGAAGGAGGTGAACCGTTGAGCATCGCTGTTGTGGAGTAGTTATCGTGATTAAGGGAAACAGAAGACAAATAACGTTTCTATTATTTAAGTTGTAAAATAGTTCCGAAAGTAAACGATTACAGAAAAAATTCGTGCGGATTTTACTCATAGATATTTTTCACACAAAAAGAGAATTCTAAGCTTTGCTTCAGTGTGTGTCAGTGATGTCATTTGTAGACGCCAGCTCAGGAATATACAATCCCATGACTCCCAATTGCTATTAACACAGATATTCTAGAAGAGCACTCAGTCATGACGTCCTTCTCGCTGAAAATAGGTTGAGTCAGATTTTGTTGTTACTAGTGACCGTGAAACAGATTTAAGAGGTACCAGCAGGCACAGGTGCAGCACAGAAACAGCAAAATAGCGCGATAAATTTTAGTTGATATGAATGGTAAGGCGCGGTACCATTTCACCTGGATAAGCAATGCTAATGCAGCAGGTAAATGAAACTCTGACTGTTTTTACTCATCTATGCATCATGGATGAACAGAATTGTGTCAGTTTTATTTACCGGGCGAGATTCGGTAGGTCCCTGGTCCGATTCTTGTCGACCACTCACGCTGACTTTTAGTTTTTTATGGTTTTTGCTGGTCGGTAGGTAATGCTCGGGTGATTTCTCATCTACTACGGTTTCCTTTTCATTGCTTTTGCTTGTCAGGTGTGCCTCTAGTTTTCTGGAGGGTACAGTTTGTCCATCGCTTCCCCATCCCAAGGTCTTCGACACTTCTCTAATAAAGGCACTATTGGCTGGCATCTTCTTGAAATGTAGGTCGTTATCAGACAATCCATCCTATCCTCTTTACAAATTGATAATTAACTCATGATTAATTTATACTTATAACGTATTTGACAGTGAATATTGCTTGATTGTGCTTAACATTTACTATTGTTATGAGGCACTATTGTTGTTGTTATTATTATTATTGTTATTATTATTATTACATTACTATAATTATCTTACTAGGACATCATAAAAGCTATGTAGAAACGAATTCCATATTATCATGGTATTATGATTATACCAGATACAAAATTTAATGGCGGATGGCAAGGAGCTGGTCAACACAACATCCAATCAAAAGGCTTGCAATACCTTGCGGTGTTATATAGTTAAACATGCTGTAAAATGACGCTGTAAAGCCCTTATGCAAATATTATTTGTGCCCACAAAATGTATTTGTACAACAAGAAAGAGAATAATCTGATCATAAGTGCTCAGCTATCAGCCGCCATTAAATTTTGTGTCTACAATAATTACGTAATGTATACTCATGCGTCAGACAAGGTACTAGTTGGTTTGGCCCATGGGGCTGGGTGATTGAAGTTAAATGTTAAAAAAAATTTTTAAAAAAATCTAATGTGTTGCACTAACATGACTTTCTCTACTCTTGTACTAACCATTCTTACAAACTCTTATTCCTGTATCTTCTTCGTGTTAAGATAAACATTTGTATAACTTATCTTATTGCTTATTTCCTTGTAGGTACAAGGAGAATATTAGAATGCAGTAGGCTTTGTGCGATAGTCAAATGTTTTAAAGCTTTGTGATTCTGTTACCTTTGCCCACTTAACATATAAAAAAATGAACAACGATGATCCTTTTCACGAAAGTTCTAAGTTTTCCGAAACTCACATACATATGAAGGAATATCTCCGAAATGGTTCACCCTACAAGAAAATTTATTCAGACATAAATTGTGTATTTTAGCAAGATCTACATTTTTTGTATAGTATGATTTGGTCTATCTCTAACGGTTTACCAGTTATGCAAAAGTCGTCCAGAGTAAATACGACTACAGGGACGATAGCCAGAAAATTCAAGATATGCATTTCATTTGTCATCAAAATATCTCAAACATGACATTTTAATCAAAATCGTTAGAGCCATTTTCAAGAAAATCAAAATTTTCGAAAAATTTTCCATGTAAAGGGTAGTTTAGGGTGGGGCTATTTTCTTCAAAATCTTCGTGTCGCATCCTTGAAAGACATTAAACTTAAATACTAATTTTGGTTTATAACCGACTCTTCGTTTTTGAGTTATGCTGTCCACAGACTGACAGACTGACACACAGACACACACACGGACCTTTTTCTAAAAATGCTTTTTTTAAATTCAGGGGGCCTCAAAACATATATTTCCGGTGAAATCTCGACATCGAATTTTTGGGTGGAATACAATACCTACTTCCCCTACTTACCAGTAGAGAAAGTAAAAAAGAGAAAAAAAAAAAAAAAAAAAAAAAAAAACCTTGCAGTTTGTACGTGTCCTTGAAAAATTGATTATTCTTGTATTTAGTAGACACATCGCAAGAACTACGAGACTCTAAATAATATATTTTAGTTATTTAATTTATTTAGAAACCTCTAGCTTCTATGGCCATACGAGGGCTTTAATTATGTTATTACTTGCTTAACTGTTAACGTTGGTCTTAAATACTTCTTGCAGTTGAGCACCCACATTCACATTTCCAGACTCTGCGACAGACAGTGATACTGTTTAACCTAAAACTACCCGTCCAAGTCGGGAATCGATCCAGAAACTCTGAGTTGAAAAACCAGTTCGCTAACCACTGGACCGCAGAGGCAATCTAATTCATTTTATAAGTCCCACGTCTAGTGATACATTGCTTGGGCTTTTGAAGTGCTACTAATAAGCGTTGATGGGAAAACTGCGTCATGTGCACGCCCTTTTCCTGAGTGTCGTTTTCATTCCGAGGCGCCAGTTCTTAAAGCGTGCAGTGTGACACCCACGTCAAACGTCTGTGTGGAGTTCCGAGTGATGAAAGACCATTTGGAAAGTGCGACGGGGTTATGTGGCAGTGTAATCGGCATATACAGCGTTACCCATTCGACATTATGCATGTGCCATCCATCATAATATTTGTGAGGATATTCGATATTTTAACACCGGTTGGACAACGTTACTGAAAAATATACAGTATGTATAAAAAATCTGATGTGTTGTACCCACGTAACTTTCTCTACTCTTGTGCCAACTATTCTTATAAACACGTATTCTTTTATTTTCTTCATGTTGGTCAAGATAACACTTGCAGAAATTGTCTATATTGCCGATTTTCTTGTAGATGCAAGGGAATTTGGAACTACAGTAGACTTTCAGCGATAGTCAAATGTTTTGCAGCTTTGAAATTCCGTTCTCTTTGCGCAGCCAAGAGATGGAAAAGTGAATAACGACCTTCCATTTGAGAAAAGTTAAAATTATTACAAAACTCACACAAATAACCAGGAATGTCCCCGAAATGGTTCACTCCACAAAAAGTGCATTCGGACACAACTTGTGTATTTTAACAAGATCTACATTTTTGTATAGTAAGACCTGGTCTTTCTCTTGCGGTTTTGCCAGTTATGCAGAAGTCACCAAGAGTAAACAGGACTACATAAACTATAGTCAGAAAATTCAAAAATATACATTTCATTTGGAAACAAAACTATCTCAAAGATATAGCATTTTAATAAAAATGGTCAGAGCAACTTTTGAGAAAATCAAAATTTTCCTTGTGAAGGGTAGTTTAGGGTGGAGGAATTTTCTTCAAAATCTTCGTGCCGTATCCTTGAAGGATGTTAAATTAAATACCAACTTTGGTTTTTAACTGACTTTTCGTTTTTGAGTTATACTGTTCACATATCGACACACACATATACACACAGAAGTTTTTCTAACCTGCCTTTTTTGTATTCAGGGGACCTCAAAACATATATTACTGGTGAAATCTCGACATCGAAATTTTTGGTCGAATGCCATACTTCCCATACTCACTATACGTAGTAAAGTAAAAATATGGACTAACACATAAATTCCAAAGAATTTAATTTAGAAAAATCTTGCTTTTACAAAGGCTGTTCGAGATAAATAATAATTTACTATTTCGAACTTCAATAACAATTTTCATATGAATACATACCCTTTCAGCTGTTTCTTTGCTATTAAATTATTAGACTTGCTTCATGAGCTTTCAAACTTGAGACACATAGATATATAAATTCATGTAGTAGGCAAGGATATTTAACAAAACACTAACATTACTCAACAATAAATATTTTTCATTCTTGAGATAGACATCTTTGAATATGACTTTCTTCAATGAACCTGAAAGACACGTAGGTCCTAATGGTGTTTGGTTATGGAGACAGAAAGGGGAATCATGAAAACGTGTGATTTGCTTAACCCTCTAAAGCACAGTGTTGCCATATGGCAACAAATATTTTTACTCAAAATTTTAGAATATTTTAACAGTATTTTCACATTATATTAATACTTAATAAAAAATAGATATTTGTAACTATTGTATCATACATCATAAATGTATTAATTAACTTCAACACTACTGGTATTTTTAACAAAAGCTAAAAGCCATGCAACTGCAGCTAAATGTAAGCTCGCCATCTTCCAGCTCGCCAATGACACCGATTGTTTACGTGGGTCCCCTATCCTAGTTTATACTGCAGTGTATGGGATTTAACTGATTTAACTCACGACTTTCGGCTTTGAATGGGTGGCTAATCCATTTTGTCTCACCTTCACGATCATGATTAACAGAAGTTCCATTTGAGTGTCTTTGGAAGGGATTCCTAAACCGGTTTAGGAATTAGAAAAAAAGTGGCATATGTAGCAAAATAAATCATGCAATAGAGGGTTAACGAAGTAGTTACATTGGAGCAAATACCTAACGCAATCAACAGTTTCGAAATTAATGAACCTGAAGCATAAAAGACAAACGAAAATCTGGAAGACGAAAGAACGTCACAGCCAGTGACAAAGAACCGCATAAATCTACTAGAGAAGTGGCACGTGAGTAAACTGTGAATTTGTTGAGGACACAAATGCCCTCCACACAAAATTGGACTTTTGCAAGAAAAAAATTTGACAAAGGAAATGAGTTCTGTGAAATTGAAAGGGCAAATCAAAATCTTGAATTTATTTGTCGCATCATATTCTCTGTATAGGCAACTTTTTGATTAATTGGCACATTATAAATTGTCGATACTGGTCTCCTCATAAGCCTCACTGGATGACAGAGCTTATAAGTAACGTTCGATATTTTTTATAGACAGTGAACAATCTTTTAAGTGTCAATATAACGACTATAAAAATTCTAGTGTTACACGGAATTTCATTGTACACTGCTCTTATCTGTTAATATTTATTGGTAATCGGTCACTATTATGTTTCATATTGGCAACTCCTTGTTTAAGTAAGCACGTATTCTTACTTGCATTTGTTATGGGATTTCTCCTTCAAGGCATTTATATAAATGCAATACTACGGAGAGGCTAACGTAAGTGATTGCATAAATAATTATAATTGGACTGAGTCTGTTTTAGCGTTCTGTTTTAATTGCAAAGATCATTTTACATACAGGTGAAGGTAAAGGTACATACAGGGTGGAAATGAAATGATCCGCCAGACTTCAACAGCGAATTTCTCATGTTGTGAATAACAAGGAAGTCTAATACCAAAATGTTGAAAAGTTTATAGTTTTCTAGAAAAAAATATTTTTATCAAAAAAAAATTTATCATCATCTGGGTGAAGGTTCTTCATTTATGGCTATATTCATATAAAATTGAATAAACTACTTTTTCCTTTGGCGTATCTCAATAGATTCAACGGTTTTTGTGTAAATTAGATTTTTAAAAACCCACGATTTATTACAACTAAAAGGCAACAAATTGTGGATTCTTTTAAATTTAATTTACTCAAAAACCGTTGAATCTATTGAAATGCGCCAAAGGAACAAGTGTCATTTGTTCAATTTTCTATGAATATAGCCATAAATCAAGAACCTTCAATCAATAAAAAATCAGCCAGGTGATAATCTTTTTTGATAAAAATATTTTTTTCTAGAAAACTATAAACTTTTTAACATTTTGGTATTAGACTTTCTTGTCATTCACAACATGAGAAATTCGCTGTTAAAGTCTGACGGATCATTTCACTCCATTCTGTATAGTTTGTTCACCAGCTCCTGGCAGGAATGTAGTCAGCCAGTACGCCAGTAATCAACTCCAGGTACATAGACAGCGATGTCTGAAGAAAATGTCGTCCTTCTAGTCGCGCTTATCATAATAGTGCCAGCCTTGGAATGTGTATTCATGCTATATTAAAGCAAAGAACTCGCTGAAAATAAGACAATTTAAATGTTATTTTCAGTTCGTGAAGTATGTTTAGCCTACAAAATGTAAATTGTGTTTTCACTACTCTGTCTTTCTCCCACTGATCATTTTCTACCTTTCCTATGCTTTTTTTTTTTTTTTTTTTCAAAAAATCCACCAGCCTGTTTCGCTCTCAAGTGATATAACCTGGAGCGTTATATTGTGTTTCTGTAAGGATGTTACCTGTTATATTTACTTTTCATTACTATTCATTTCACCTTGGGCCAAGCTAGTTCTATGGGATTGAGATCACACATGTATGGGGCAAGCAAACGACAAAGTGGCCCAATAAAATCAAAAGGCGTCCGTTTTAAGAAACTCTTTACGTTTGTTTGTTTCAATCCTCTTATAAGGATGTTTTACATATAGAACTGTCACTCTGAACCCCTTTGTTCTGTAACCACAATATCATAGCAGATTTCACAGTACTCCTAGCCGCAAGTTTATCTACTTCTACAATATTTTTTTTTCATTACTTCCGACATAAAACTAGTGACTTGTACGATTTTACAACTAAAATTAAGATAACATAGTAGCAAGTAAACATAGCGCGAATAACATTGGAGGTACGTTGGCAACATAAGCAACAGAACAACTTTGCGCGGAAGTTTACAAAACTCGTTACACTGTGTGGAATGTCTCTCCTCTTCCCTTCATTCCCCTAAGACCATGAGCTGTAGACAGTATCATGGAGAGGACTCGAAGCCGAGACGCGTGCTGTATTTGTCTCAGGAACTTAGCAATGAACCTTACGTTTGGCACAGATATCGCGCTGTTTATACCTCTCGCTCTGATGATTTACACCTACTTCAAAAGTAACTTATCCTTTCTTTCCCGGTACAATAAATATTACGCAAAAGAGCATTAGTAATAAATTATATTACCGCATAAAACAAAACAATGATGATCATACTTCCAGTAATATCACTAATGAATTATGTTTATTGGAGAGTCAAGAATCACACGATATAATATGTGGCAAAACTGACACTGCTTACAGTTCAACTGTCCTGTAGACAATTTTGAACTGCTGGTATTACTCTGTTTTGCCTCTGGCGCGGAAGACCCGGGTTCGGTCCCCGGTACCAGTATGAGGATTTTTATCCCCTCTGGGAGGTCTGGCAGGGGTGCACTCAGCCTCGTTAGGTCCCGGGGGGATCAATTAAGGAGCTACTTGATGGAGAAGCGGCCCCCGTATAACTAGCCGAGAGGGCTCGGGACGCTGACCACGTCCCACCCTCAAGTACTGCACCCCACCAATGACGCAGCGACTGGGCCGCAAGCGTTGGCCCTTCATGGGCTGTTGCGCTAGGGGTTTACTTTTATTACTCTGTTTACATCGCACCAAAAAGCTCCCCACTCTACAGCAGATTGCCCTTCAAGCACAAAGACATTTTCCTGAGATGATGAGAGTAGTTTATGTGCCTCTTTTTGCTCCTAACGTGACCCCTGGGAGGTAGAGGTGAGGGAGAAACTTGAAGAGCGATCAGACCCAATGATAGCATGGACGAGGACTTTTGGCGTTTTTAGTTCGAAAGCATCCGATATTGCCCAAGCTCACCCACAATCGCTGACCACACCGCGAAGCCATCTCTTTGTTTTGCACATGGGCAGTAAGACTTTCTTGTCAAAATGCGTCCTTATTTAGTTTAAGAACATTGCGTGGAAACGCATGCATACAATAGCATCATGGACAATAACATTCTTTACTTTTTATGTACGTCATTCGAGTGACTTGGAAGTGTTGGTACGATACTTTTCTATTTTAAAGTTGGTAATTCCTATCACGTCCTATTCTTTGAAGAGGCCAACTTATGTTCGCCCTCTATGGTTACTAAATTCGTTAGAAATTGAGCAGTAATGTCACAATTGCTAAAAATGAGACTTTCACAGCTGAAGAAAGTAGTCCCAAAACGTCATCTTTCTAAAAATATTTACACGTGTAAACACAAAGGTTTGAAGATCCAGGACAAAGAGCAACTGATATGATCAAAAGCAAACGTATAGCATGCCTACTTACATGTGTTCGTAATAGTACGAAGTTAAAATGATAAGCTTCTAAGATCTTTTATCTGTAACAGTAGCACGATTTTCCCTTATCATTATATCACGCAAAGCTTAAACTTTCTCTGTCATGTACCTTATAAAGTAATGTAATCTATCCAAAAATTCAATATGGGGACTTGACGGGAAATGCGTTTCAAGACATCCTGAATCCCCCTCCTCCCAAATAGAAAGAATAACTTGAGCAGGATACTGATCTGTAAAATTACCGTGCAATACCGAAACTAAGTGCAAGATTTGCATTAATCGTTGTATAATCGTGCAACCTTTACAGCAGGAACGATCACCGTTGTGCATAACCAGCAGGCGACTTGTCTCTACCTTTCGGTAAGTGCTAGGATATGATAGTAGAATAATCATGGCTAACTTTACAGAATTTAAATTGAGTAATGATGATTTTCTCGAGACATTTGTGGTGTGCTCATCAACTTGTCTGCCTTCTACCTGGTGAAAGCATTGTGTGCCAACAAGCGAAGTTCGCAGGTATCTAAACATAGGAATATATCCCATCACCAGACGTAGTTCTTTGACTCATGGATGAATCCACACAGCTGGTTTCGGTATAATGCAATCTCCGATACAAGGATGACCATGGAGATGCAACAAAACCAGTTGACAATCAACCGCAATTATCTGATTAAGAGGTCAATTAATCTTGGTAATTGTTGCGGCTCTTAATAAAAACGTCGCAATTCTGCCATAAAACATTCGTGTTTTATCTTCTTTGCTTTTGTGGCATGTATCTTTTTTATTTTTTAAAATGTTCCATTTATATGCCACTTATAACATCGAAAGTCATATCGGCAATAGCAGTGGTGTTCACTCTCTTAACGGTAATTTTAAACTTTGTGTTTCTATTTGGTTTAATTTTTACATTAAATTCACACACACGCACATACATACATACACACACACACACACACACACACACACACACACACACACATACACACACAACCATTCATACTTCCAGAGTCTAGGGAGGATGGGGAATAATCCTAATTGAAGAAAACTTCCCACCCTTCCAGCCGGGAATCGAACTCGGGACCCCTTGTACAACAAGCAGGTGCTCTACCGCCTGAGTGTGAAAGTATTTAAGGCTATTTTTGCAATACTTCATATGTAAGTTACCCGATGCCTAACGGTAGCAGGGAAAGCGAAAGAAGATATGTAAGTTAACCATGTTTACACATGTTTGGTAGTGTAAGCTAAATTTACAATTTATTTATCAATTCATATCGCAACAAGGCTGAAACTGGTCATTGGTACTTACGGTACCACTAGGATATGATGTAACACCCAACAGCATAGTAACCTAAAAATAAGTTAGTAATGATCCTTAGCAAAATAGATAAACGTATGCATTATTTTAATTAATTTGAACCACGGGTCGTTGGCCATGATAGCTTAGTGGTTAGAGCAGCCGAACGGTAACCGTTACATCCGTGGTTCAAATCCCGGTCATGTCATTCAATTTTTCAGTCTCACTCTACCCTTTCAAGTATGAATTATTTATTGATTAAAATATTAAATGTGCAATTGGACTGTTAACATTAAGAAGCGATTCAATTCTTTTTATTTCTTCAGTACATCTTGAGGTGGAACTTGGCCTATCTGAGACAACTTATATGTATCTCTTCATTTGTTCTCATTCACAATTCATTTTTCCTTCATGTCCAATAAAATTTGGAAAAGCAATTTTGATTTATTATTGCTTTTTACGGTTTTTACAAGCATTGCAAAAAGTAATTGGCTAACCAGGAACTGTAAGTTACTTGTCAGATCTCGAATGCTTGTGAAAACTCGACTCTGTGGGCCTCGTATTCCCAAAATGCATTCTCGACCTGATAAGTATCACACTATTTGGTTTCTTTTGCAACAATGAGTACGGTTATTTTTTATTAAAACTAGGTCAAGACTAGGTCAAGACGTTTCACGTTTTGTTTTATTAATAATCTTTTCATTTATGGCAGCCACAACTTTTAATGGCGGCTGACGGCTGACCACTTCATAATTAGATTATTCTGTTGAGCACATAAATTTTATTGGCGCAAATGATACGAGTATTTATCGTATATCACCGACTACACAGTGTGATTTCCAGCATGTTTAACTATACAACAGCGCAACAACCGCAACTATACAACCGCTGATTGGATTACAGTTATGTTAACCAGCTCTTGCTGCCACCCGCCATTAAATTTCGTATCTGCTATAGTAACAAACAACAACGCATTTGTGTTTCCTTGGAGTTCAGGTATGCAATAGCTATAAGACTATCATGACAAAATTAATAGGTATCGTTTTTCAAAACAAAAATATTTATTTCTGTTACAAATATTTATGTCAGCAATCCAACAAATTGTATCAACAATAACATATACCATACTTTAGTACCGAAATGATACTATACCAAAAATACAGCTCCGATTTTAAACGATGCCACAGCTCTACATGCAAATTATTACTAAGGGAAAGCTAAAATAATGAAGATGAATGATTTGTCAGTTATTGGATGACAGCGTATTTACAGATTTTCGTTTACATATTTGCGCACATATTTGACTACGCTGGTACACATTTTTGCAAGCAAATAGTTCCCAAAAGTGATGATGATGCTGCTGCAGTATGGCAGGAATGCGAAGAGTGTCATGAACTCTCCCAATATGCATACCTCGCCGAGGTACAGGCAAGCCATCAACATCGATTTTCAATTAATGTGTGGGAGTTATCTTGGGGTGGTGGTTAATTATTGGACTTAGCGATTCGCTCCGTAGGATCCAATGCGCTGCCAATATTTCTTGAAGACGTAGTGCACTGATTATTTCAACTGGCTTCATCCATGCATAAGGTAAAGGCTAACTATTAGCTAGGAATTAGAACTTGGAAAATTTCGACGATTCGTTTTAATGTTAACTCCTTCACTATAGAACGTTTTTTAAAGGTTTAAGGTGCTTTTGCCGGTTAGGTCTATTGGACGATGAATGAAATGGTTGAAATGATGCTCCAATAAGCGCATGGTCCATTGATATTCGTCTTTCAGGATAAGGGAAAACTCTAGAAAAAAGCTTATTCAAGGAACTCGAATTTGGGACAATACAAATAGGTCTTTAAAACTTGAAGGCTCATGATAATAAAGGAAAACTCTAGCTGTTCCATAAATGTGTGCATAAACAACTGAATAACGGAATTCGTTGCCTTTTTATCTATACCAATACTGTAAAGAGAGATAAGGTGGGTATGCATGTGTGTACGTTTGTGTGTGTAGAGAAACATAAAAAAAAAAAAACGCTAACCACGTTAGATATAGTCCCGACACACGTTAGTAAGCAGCAATGAAATGTTAGTCGTGGTAAAAGCTGTTGTAATGGAAAGAAAAAATCTGAGGTGTTGCACTCACATGACTTTCTCTACTTTCTTCTTCGTGTAAGTTGAGATAAACATTTGTATTATCTTATTGCTTATTTCCTTGTAGATGAAAGGGGCATATTAGAATACAGTAGGCTTTGAGCGATAGTCAAATCTTTTAAAGCTTTGAAATTCTGTTCCCTTTGCACGCTTAACTTAAAAAATTTGATGTGTTGCACTCACATGACTTTCTCTACTCTTGTACTAACCATTCTTACAAACTCTTATTCATATATCTTCTTCGTGTTAGTTAAGATAAACATTTGTACATATTATTATCTTACTGCTTATTTTCTTTTAGCTGAAAGGGGAACATTAGAATACGATAGAGTGCGATGGTCAAAAGATTTGAGATTCCGTTCTCTTTGCACGATTAACATATAACAAAATGAACAACGATGTTCCATTTCACGAAAGTTTTAAGTTTTCCGAAACTCACACACATAACCAGGAATATCTCCGAAATGGTTCACCCTACAAGAAAATTTATTCAGGCATATATTGTGTATTTTAGCAAGATCTACATTTTTTGTACAGTATGATTTGGTGTATCTCTAACGGTTTAACAGTTATGCAAAAGTCATCCAGAGTAAATAGAACTTCATGGGCTATAGCCAGAAAATCCAAGACATACATTTCATTTGTCATAAAAATATCTCAAACATATGGCATTTTAATCAAAATCATTTGAGCTATTTTCAAGAAAATAAGAATTTTCGAAACGTTTTCCATGGAAAGGGTATTTTAGGGCAGAGCAATTTTCTTAAAAATCTTCATGTCACATCCTTGAAAGACAAACTTAAACACCAACTTCGGTTTTTGGTTTTTAACCGACTTTTCGTTTTTAACGACCGCCTCCGTAGCGTATTTGGTAGCACGCTTGCCTCTGGCGCGGAGGACCCGCGTTGGATCCAACATGGGGATTTGATCCCCTCTGGGAGGTGTGGCACGGGGTGCACTCAGTCAAGTCAATTGAGTGCACAAGATTTTTTTTTCTTTTTTTTTTTTTTTTTTTTTTTTTTTTTTTGCAGCTAGTGCATTTTGTTATTAAAATAAAATTCCCTGACACGTCATTAAATTAAAGCTTCAGTTAATGGAAATTATATAAATACAAACTTAAGATTTAGTACCTGTCTGATGAAAGAGTGCAGTTTTCAGACGAGGGTGCTTCTGTGCCCTGGCCTGGAAAACATGGGACCTGTCCATGCTACACAGCGGGAATGGTGACGGCTTACCTGTTATGTTTCTGCACTAGTTTCCCCTGCTTGCCCTTTGTATGCATCCATTCAGTCATCAGACAGGAAGTATAAGGAAATTGTCAGGCCTATTTAAGTTCGAGAACTTTTGGAGGTAAAATTACATCGAGAATGATCGAGGTATCTTCATTTTACCTATGAAATAAACTTGGACGTCTCTCAAATGTTGAAAATCAACTGAGAGAAATATGAATAGCATTTAGCTAGACGACCATGGTGCCCAGTTGTTACAGCACTGCGCTTCTAACTTGAAACCCTGTCGCGTCCTGAATTATTCAAAACCTATCGAAAGTTGAGGACTGCGTCAGGTTTACTGCATTGTGTTCAAATAAAAATCTATACACCAGTTCCTTTACTAACCTTTTGTTCTTTTTTACTTTTAATAGTAATTAGACTTTGATGTTGATATTTCACAGAAAATACACGTTTTGAACCTCCCAGAATAAATAAAAATACATAAGTATTCGTGATTGGGCATCTGACTGTGAACAGCATCACTCAAAAATCTGATGTGCTGCACTCACATAACTTTCTCTAATCTTGTAATAACCATTCTTGCAAACTCGTATACTTACATCTTCTTCGGGTTAGTTGAAATAAGCATTTGTACAAATTATCTTGTTGCTTATTCCCTTGTAGGTGAAAAGGGAATATTAGAATACAGTAGGCTGTGAGCGACAGTCAAATCTTTTAAAACTTTGAGAACCTGTTCTCTTTGCACCCTTAACACAAAAAGAAAATGAACAACGATGTTCCATTTCATGAAAGTTTTAAGTTTTTCGAAACTCACACAAATAACAAGGAATATCCTCGAAATGGTTCGCTCTACAAAAAAAATTATTTAGACATAAATTGTGTTTTAGGAAAATCTACATTTTATAGTAAGATTTTGTCTATCTGTTACGGCTTACGAGTTATTCAAAAAGCACCCAGAGTAAACATGACTACATAGGCTATAGCCAGAAAATTCAAAATATACATTTCATTTGTAATAAAAACATATTTTAATTAAAATCGTTAGCTATTTTCATGAAAATCAAAATTTTCGAAAAATGTTGCATGTAAAGGGTAGTTTAGAGTGGGACTATTTTCTTTAAAATCTTCGTGTCGCATCCTTGAAAGACATTAAACTTAAATAACAACTTTGGTTTTTAACCGACTTATCGTTATTTAGTTATGCTGTCGACAGACTGACACCCCCCACCCCCAACACACACACACATTTCTGGTGAAGTATCGATATCGAATTTTTGGGTGGAATACAATACTTCCCCTACTTACGAATTTATATTCAAATTCGGGGTATTCCAAGAATGCGACTCTAAGATGTTTAAAACAATCCCTCATCCCAAATTTTCCTTCATTTGGAAAACGTTTTATTTATATTTTATTTCTTAAAAATGTCTGTTACGAATTTTGATTAAAATACATGTTTAAACTATTTGCACAACAAAAAAAGTGCAATGAACTCTGGGAATAGTTTGTTAAGACCTCTTCATTCTCAGTGACTTTTATACAACTGCTACTCCGTAAG
The DNA here is from genome assembly GCA_030765045.1 of Tenodera sinensis. Lineage (NCBI taxonomy): Eukaryota > Metazoa > Arthropoda > Insecta > Mantodea > Mantidae > Tenodera > Tenodera sinensis. The sequence goes on from CM060971.1 coordinate 65,096,275, forward strand.
ATATAAAAAAAATTCTTTTGTATTTGATTACCCTCCCCGTATGTGGGACTTACACACTCTAGGACTTACAAGCCTGTGCGGAGGGTCAGATGCCTGTCGTGCAGCAGAGGACTTGGAAGTGGATGGTAGATATGAGATTGAGGAAAAGTATGATACGAAATGCAGGTGAAATCGATTATTGGAAAGATGATGATGGAGCAGGTAGTGGAAGGAAAGGTGGGAGAAGCCGGAGAACCCGGAGAAAACCCGCCCAGTCGCCGCTTCGTCCAGCACAAATACCACATACGGGTCCCTGGGATCGTACCCAGACCGCCTTGGTGATAGGCGAACGGTCTAATCGCTCGGCCACAACGCCGCCGATACATAAAATCTTATGAAACAAAAACGATGACTTCATTAAAACAAACAATTTTTTTTTAAATAAATAGTATTAACGTCTGGTTTGCATTTGGAAATACTTCTACTTTTCTCAAGTGGTAAGTCGTTTCCTCCTGGTCAAAAGGCATAGGATTTCAAAGTCAATCACATAGCGATACATTACAGCGTGACTGTTATCCTCTTGACACCTACAGCGAATGTATAAATGTTATACAAGTAAGATTAACAATAAGTAGACAATGAAATTAACTTTTGTAAGAACGATTTGTAGAAGAGTGAGTAGAAGAATTCACACGAATACAACATGAGAACTATATACCTAGTTTTGCAAGCCAGAAATACATTTCCCAACGTGAAGGTCATAGCAAAAATAGGCTGTTAAAACGCTCCACCACACACAGAAACATTAGAGATAAGAGAAAAGAAAAATACAGTTATATACCGAACTTCTGTTGATAAGATAATATAGCTGTAAAATCAGGTAGTTTAAACAATCGAAGGTAAAACCCGAGTCACTATAGGTATAAAAATAGCATATAGCAAATGAGTGTTCCATTGATGGCCATCGGTCCGCGGCCCGATTACTGATGCAAACTTCAAAACACTTAGAAGCGCATCCTTATCGTCCGCCAAGACTTCTGAAAGACTGGGCGGCAGTTGCAGAGATTCCTGAAGGTGCGCCTGGGATACACACTGTAGCAGTACGTAACGGCCCCACTTAGGGGCCCCTCGCCGGTACCGGGAATCGAACCCAGGTTCCTCACGCCAGAGACAGGCACGCTGCTACTACGCTACGGAGTGATCCTGAAAGTTCAAGATGTAAATTTCATTTGTCATGAAAATATCTTAGATGTATCTTATTTGATAAAAATCGTTAGAGCCATTTTTGAGAAAATCAAGATTTCCGAAATTTTTTCCGTGTAAAGGGTAGTTTGAGGTGTACACATTTTATTGAAAATCTCCGTGTCGCATCCTTAGAAGATGCTGAGCTTAAGATATTAACCGCGTTTTCGTTGTTGGTTTAGACTGATCACACACAGGGTAGTATTCAAATAGGCCCAGAATGGTCCACATACCTGCAAGTAGAATAAATTGCCGAGTGGATCGAGAGAGATTAGGAGGCATAGTTCATGCTATAACAATCAAGCTAGCCAACAGCCACACATGATGCGCTGGTACACCACCAACACACGGACCTCTTCTAAAAATGCCTTTGTTTGGATCCAGAGAACATCAAAACGTGATTCCCAATGAAATTTCGGTGTCAAGAGTGGAGTGCAATACATTCCCTACCTACCACGTACGTGGTAGAGACAATAATGCGACAAAATGGTATGACAGGTCCCACTCTTAACACCAGTGTGGCAAATGACAAGTTACTTTTTCTATCAGTTTATGGCCCTTAAAGTTGAATCACAAAACACAGTCCTCTTTGTTAGCTTTAACATAAAGTGCAGTTCGTCGTGACCTTGCAACTCACAGCTGTTCTGTCCTCTCGTAACCTTGACTCATAGTTAACTGTGTTTCAGTTCTGCTCTCTCTCTCACATACACACACACACCCACACACACACGCGCGCGCGCGCGCGCGCACACAGACTGCTTCTGTTGACATACACTCAAACAGGCTAACTAAAAACTTCACATAAACTCCGATCGACGATTAAATGTCTATAACTGTCTCTGACGATGCTCAAACTCCCTCAACACTAACTGCACACACACACACACACACACACACACACACACACACACACACACATACACACACACACACCTGGAACTATTAAACACTTTGTCGTTCAACACTTAATGAGTCGCTTCTCTCAACACTGCATTCGCTTATATAGTAGAGAATGACGTAGCACGGATGTTTCTCGAAATCCATCTTTTCGTAAACAAGCCTAACCCGCGAAGTTTCTCGAACAGTGTGAACTGTCTTTGTTCTGCTGCGCCTTTATCGTCAGGCGAATTTACAAGCAATGGGTGAGGCAGTTTGACCTTGAACGTCTCTTTGACGATGTTTACCGACCAGCGTCACAATAATAAGAGAAGAATTAAAATGAGAACCATTAACGAGAGAAGTAGAGGGAATCCATCTGAAATGACACGGACAAGTCGATAGAATGAATCAAAATAGAATGCATAGGAATATGTTAGATATGTTAGACGGGAAAAGAAGCAGTAGAAGACGACGCCGACGCCAATGGCATGAGGAATGAAGTAAAGGAGAAGAAGAATCATATTTAAAACTAAATGTTTTAAATATCAGCCAGCAGCTACACTTACCTGAATGCTTTATTGATACATATAGACTACTTTAGTACCAATTCAGAACAGTTAATCTAAATTTAGATGTGCCTTAAAATAGTTGATCAATTTATTGGCATAAGCTCAAATAGGTTGGCCATCCCTGTCTTATGCTTGCTTTATTTCCTGCGATAAAATAGGATATGCAGCTTTGAATTGCTATAATTATGGAACATTGATTAAAGACTGCGGTCCTTTCTTTAATATACCGCAGTATGAAATGACAGCCAGCCCGTGACTATCCAGCACACCTCTTTTTTCTTCTGTTCCTTCGTGGGAAATCTATTTAATGGATCGATTGTCCTAGTGCGATTTCAGTCAGCGAGCGCTGTCGGTTCCTTTCATTCTTTGGCTAAAATTATGTAATCCTTGAGTATAAGCTGCAGCATTTCGTGCTAGTATAGCAAAAGCACTAGATCAGGAAAACAATTGGATTCATTAAAAATTCGATTCTATTCACGCCAATAATGCGGTAAACTGAAATCTTGTAAAACTTGTTCTAATTCTCCACGTTGTAGCAATTGAAAATACAAAGAATTTGATTGTAAAAATCTTCTGTGTTACATTTATATAACTTTCTTTCATTGTTTTATATAGCCTCTACACATTGCTTATTTTATTCCAGTACTGTATCTACTTAAAGTTAACTGTGATAAACGTTTACATTAGTATTTTCATACCAAGTAGTAATTGTGACTGTGGTGAGCCAGTTAAAACAAAAGCCGAGCGAGGTCCCGAATTCGATTCTCTTCGAATGCCCACTCTGATCTTGGGTTTTGGGTGGCCTTTACTGTTCGATAGGGGAATGCTGGAGTGTTTTCTGATCTACCTCATTTCCTTTTCATCGTTTTCCTTTCATTCCGTTTCCTTCTCATCTTTCACTGTGCTTCCGGCATGTGGTGGTGCCGGACAGATGGCGCGGATGCTTTCCCAAGAGCACCCCGTGGACTTGACTTGGTGACTTTGATCAACCGATCGTTCGTCGTGCTTCCCTAGGTAGCTCAGCAGTGCGACGTTCTTCGAACCTGGAACTTTTAAGGACTTCCACGCGTCTCTCTCTGCGACCTGTAGTCTCCCTTGGTTTCGTCACTTTATCCCTTCCTGCTGGAGGATGGTTGCAAAATACGAAGTGTCCCCCTTGTGTAAGCTATACCCTAAATTCTAGCAACAAAAATAACCAATACATAACTGCTGATCACTCTGAACATCAGCAAAAGCTACTCCCGCATGTAAAAAGCTCAATGTATTGCAATTCTGAAACTTAGAGGTTAAATCGTTTAAGTTCTGCAATTGGAATTTCAATGACATGTACCTACACTTTCTTTCTAGTTCAATTTAAAGTAGCCAATGCCCACACAAAGTTGCATTATATTGCTCTTTTAAGTTCATTTTTACTTTCTCTACTACGTATAGTAAGCAGGGAAAGTATTGCATTCGATTCAAAACTGTGACGTCGAGATTTCACCGGAAATATGTTTTGAGGCTCTCTGAATCCAAAAAGAGCAGTTCTAGAAAAAGGTCCACGTATCCGTGTGTCTGTCAACAACATAATTCATAAACAAAAAGTCGGTTACTAACTAAAGTTGGTATTTAAGCTTAGCATCTTTCGAGGATGCGACACGAAGAGCGTGAAGAAAATTCCTCTACCCTAAACTACCCTTTACATGGAAAATGTTTAGAAAATTTTGATTTTTTCAGAAATTTTTATTGAAGTGCCATATATTTAAGATATTTTAAGGCAATTGAAATGTATGTTTTGAATTTTCTGGCTTTAGCCATGCAGACCTGTTTACTCTTTGATGACCTTTGCATAACTAGCAAACCGTAAGAGAGAAACCAAATTTTTCTGTACAAAAAATGTAGATTTCGTTAAAACACCCAAGATATATCCAAATGCATTTTTTTGTGGCGTGAACCATTTCTGAAATATTCATTGTTATTTATGTGAGTTTTGCACTACTTTAACTTTTCTCAAAATGGAAGGCTGTTATTAACTTTTTATCTCTTAGCGGTGCAAAGTGAATGGAATTTCAAAGCTTTAAAAGATTTGAGTATCCCTCAAAGTACACTATATTCCCATATTTCGCTTGCACCTACAAGAAAATTAGCAATAAGATAATTTCTGCAAATGTTTATCTCAACTAACATGAAGAAGATACAGGAATAAGAGTTGGTAAAATAGTTACTACAAGAGCATAGAAAGTCATGTGAGTATAACACATCAGATTTTTAAATTATAGGACAGACATAATGGACGCTTGGCACGAAGAGCATTTTGTACTAGCGTATCAAAAGTGATTACCAGGGCCCGGATTTGTATATAAAAACATTTTTTTCCCTAAGAAGTACATTCCTTAAACAAAGTTATTATCCCGATTGAGAGTCCAAAAGTATAAATTAAAAAACTTATTTCACATAAAAAAAACATATTTCACAAAAAGTTATGTAAATAAATGTTTCCGAAACTGTTGTAATAAATTCATATTTTGCATACTCTTCCATAAGTTTAATTAAATGTTTCTGCTCTTTTTATAATAAATACATGTTTTAATAATTATTTCGCAATCAAGAAAGAAATGATGCAAGAACTGCGTTAAAACATAAATGTTGCAACATCTGCTGCAATATTAACGTCTCAAAACACCCACAACCGCCCACCTGTCTCTCTCGCAGTAAAAGGAACGGGGAACGACCTAAGGTATACTCTGTGAATCCGCGATGTGCAGTCTATTTCTGTTTTAGTCTAGATCCAGTTTAAGTAGTAAAATTTGTGATTTTAGGTGTGTGAATTATTTTTATTTAACATGCCGCAAGTAAAATTAAGTGTGCGTGAACGTTTACAGAAATACATATTGGAGTTTGAAAACATTTCTACCACTGACGGTAGTTTGTTTGTTTCTTTTTTTTTTTTTTTTTTTTTTTTTTTTTTTTTTGCCAACCTTGTGGGGAACGTGGAAGTGGAGATCAACCATCCTGGATAATACAACATTTATCTGTAAATTAACACATCGCATCTTCCTCTCGTGTTTCCTCGCGGTAAGTTCTTATAGGAGAACCTACTCCATCCTCATCTAACGTTAAAAGAAATTCAATGTTATTTAGATTTATGTGAAGCACATAAATTCAAAAAGTTTCTTGCTATATATACGGATATAAGCACTTCTGATGAATCCACTGTTCGGAAAAGTTATCTCTGGAAGTGCTATGATGAAGTATTGAAATATATTAGGTCAGTATGTGAAAGTACGAAGATCTGGGTGAGCATTGACGAAACTAGCGATTCTACTGGCATTAGAAAAGTGAGAAATGTAGTACGTGTATTGGAAAATGAAAAACTTTCCAAACAACACTTCTTACTAGCTTCTAAACAATTGTCAGTTACAAAATCACGTGTCAATTGCTAGGCTGTTCAATGAAGCTTTGCTGATCCTATGGCCAAATGGTGTAAAGTGCGATGTTTTGCTTTTCATAACCGATGGTGCGTCATATATGAAGAAGGCTGATGAAAAAAAGAAATTAAAATTATTTTGTTGTTTAACGACGCGTTCAATTGCCAGGATCACTTAGCGTCGCCGGTGTGCCGGAATTTCACCCCGCAGGAGCTCTTTTACATACCAGTAAATCTAGTGACATAGAGCTGTCGTTTTTAAGTACACTTAAAAACCATCGGTTTGGGCCGGATTTGAACTTTGGGATCAGTAGGTCAGCATTTAACCAACTGAGCCGCCCAGACCGACCAAGGCTGGTGAAGCTCTTTGCATATGTTATCCTAAAATGATTAATGTGACATGTAGCATTATATGCTCTAGCCAGACTGCGTGATAAAATCCAAACACTTTATCCGGAAGTGGACCAGTTAGTGTCAAACGGGAAAAATTGTTTGTAAAATCACCAGCTAGAGTTGATTTTTTGAAAGAAAGATATCCACGCGTTGAGGCACTCTGTGAACTGGACCCAGCTCATACTTCTTCAATTGATGTTCAAAATTTAGTAAAAGACAGCAATTTAAAATGTGACCAGGCTTTCATATCCACCAATTTCGGATTCTTGACTCATTCTATAGCCAAACTAGAGACTTCAGGGGATTTATTGAGTAATGCAGTTAAAAAAATAGAGTGCGTTGCAAGACAACTGGATGCTCTTTTGAATTCGAAAGCCGAAGTCTTAAATAAAAAATTTACAAATTTGTTTGATAAAAATACAGGTTACAAACCCTTAGCAATGTAGCACTAGTTTTGGAAGGCCAAGGAACAAGTAAAGTTGATGGTGTGGATGTTAGTGATATTCCCCGTTTCAAACATGGGAGGTTAACATCGTGCGACATGGAACGATCTTTTTCTCAGTATAAGACATTATTTCGTGACAACGCGCATGGATTTCTGATGGAAAATTTGGAAAGACGTTAGTCGTTCACTGCAATTCCAGTGTTTCACATTTGATTAGGAGTAATTGGTGAGTTAACTTTTTTATGTTAGGTGTTGGTGTAATTTAAAGACGTTTTTATTACATATTTTTAAATTTTAACCAAATATTTTTAAATTTTTGTCCCATAAAAAATGAATATTTTTAAAATCTGGGCTCTGGTGATTACTTACAGATAAGTTAATATATGACAAACGGTTTGAAATATCACGTTGAAACATTCATATATTCCATTTATGACTGTTTTATGGTAGATATTTCAAGTTAATAAAACTAAAATTTTTGCATTTTTTGTTTTTCACAAATGCATTGGCATACATTATCAGGTATCCAGAAAAAATATGCAATTTCTTAACCTTACAAGGAGATTAAGAACTGTGCATCAGATAAGGCCTTAAGATAATAATTTCTGTCTTCAGTAACGTACGCTCTCCTGTAAAATTACTTTGCCTGAATTTCGTATATTTTGGAAACAGGTTCCTTATTTACGAATTAATAAATGTTGGGTTCTTCAAAGTCGCTGCTAAAAAGTTGATTAATAAGTTAACAGATGCTGCTGAGTGCGCATTTGAGTTGAAAACCTTGTTCAGTGAAAAACGCTGCCTTGGAAAACATCCACAAAAGCTATATCTTCGGTAATTCTCAATCTAGTTTGCTTTCTTTACGTGGCTTGGATGTCTTGGGAATTGGATGTGGTACGCCGAGTCATTTATCTCTTTCACTGTGTTGTCAGCCAGGTCTTCTGCAAAATAGACCAGGTCATTAGCTACACATATGATGTTAACATCTTTTGTGTTCCTTACACTTTGAAGGAACAATGCATCCTGACACAATAGACTGCTCTAATGAACATAAACACGTCCATTCGAATGACTAAATCCTGTTTCTAATACTCCTGCCCCCAGATTTGTATTCTTCGGTGCTCCCTTTCCTTCCTCTCTCCCTCGATTGCCTAATGCACATTTTTTGATCACGATGTATGACAAACAAGCCTCGTGAAATGCAAGTCAGGCGATAAAAGCTAATAAAACAGTGTCATGATAAACGGTAATCCACGAAGTAGCAACCATTTGTGCATTGCCATTACACAGATCACCGTCATGCTTATATCCAAGTGTCGAGTTGTTTCCTCGAACATATTTTTCAAGTATTGTGTAAGTACCAGGCTACATAAAGTTGTTATTGTGCATTCTGTGATTGTTCGAAATGAACTTGTGATATACAAGGCCACCAACTGTGAGGTGAGAGGTATTAGATTTTATGTATGCTCTGAAGTTCAAATCTTTAGAAATTTACCGTCAACTAAGACGTATAGTGGTACGATAATAAACGAAATAAAGTGATGTTAAATGCTCAACAATGGACGCACAAGTGTGCATGACGAAACTCAACTCGAGCGAACGTTACTCACCCTAGAGGATCTGAAGGATCAAGTGAACATCGTATAAGATAGACGTGCAGCCGTGGATAAGTTATAAATGTATTTTCCTCAAATATTTCTTGTTTTTTGCTGGTGAAATTCTTCCGAACTGGCGAGAATCGACTACAACAAGGCAATTGTAAAGTTCGTGAACAGATAGGTGTATATGGTGCCGTGGACAGAGATTAAGCGACCCGGGCTCTATCCTACGGGACAGTATATGGTATTTGGGGTGCGCAAAGCGGCGTTTGGGCGGGTTTTCTCCAGGTTCAGTGGAGAGTCCGTCTGCTCCTCGGCGCTTATTTGGACCCAAGAGTTAACTTGTAAGTTATCCAAACGAGGAGGATAAACAGAAGAAAAAGAACAAATATGACAAATGCTTATATAACGAAGGAGATTCTGCGGAAAAATAAAGTAAGCTTCAATGTTGTATATCATGTGTAAAAGTTATAATAGTCCATGTTCACAAGAGAGGAGGAATGAGGAGAGCTGTTGAGAGAGTGAGGGAGCAAGAAAATTAGAAGTGTCACTTACACAACGCGTTATACTTATCACACTCACATCAGGCAAAACACTGACCCCCAGCAAGTGGGCTGCTGAGTGCATGTGCATCTTTGCTTTTGGACTGTCGTGATGATTTACACAAGCTGTGACATATTCGTTCGTTCTTTTGTTTTCATAAACAATTTTTCTGAACAAATTAAATCCAATCATCATCACTTGGATTATCCTCATGCTTTCGTCATCCTCAAGGCAGGTTTAAACGAAGGATCTTCTGATGTATTTGTTGACATGAATTTCATTGCATTCCAGACGTATTAGCACTGTTACGCAATATATCTGATTCATACGCTTATAAAAATTAAATTTAACAATTGTCTTCTAATATATTAATTTAAGTAAGGAACAAGTTTGTATCACAACTTATTGTGATGCCGGTCACGTCAGCGACACACAACAAAGAATGGCCAGGGTTAAGGTACTTCACACCATATACCAGGCCGGCGAGCAAATGAAGGCTCTCAAGGTCAGGCTGCCTCGCGCGACTGTTACGGTTACAGATATGATTCGGTCACTGTGCTAGTGTGAGATACGTAGCTGTGTGTGATACTGTCACCCTGAAAGACACATCGCGTTCAAATGAAGAAGTTTTAATGAGTGTTGAACGATTGTACAGTCAGAGTTATTGTTTAAGAGACAGAGAAAGTGAAGAAAGGCAGTGCAAGAACTGAACCATGGTAGGAGAAGAAAACAATTGTGAGTTGTATAAGAAAAACTAGACTGTCTTAACGTCAATAGAAGAGAACTGTGTTTTTCTGCAAAAGTTCTGAAGAAAATAAAGTGAGAAAAAAGTAACTGGACTAGATTATGTTTTTTTCACACTGTATCAGGAGTGGTATTTGCCAAATTGTTATTTTGTTGTAATATAAATCCGGCCCAAACCGATAGTTTGTAAGTGTGCTTAAAGGCGACAGCCTTATGTCAGTAGACTTACTGCCATGTACAAAATAAACTCCTGTGGGACGAAATTCTGGTACACCGGTACCCGGGTTATTCATTTGTTTATTTATTTGTGTTAAGCTATTACATATTCCAATATGACAGAGCATTTCAGTCCAAGCTTTCCTGGTAATTGACAGCTCATTAAAAACAAAGTGTCTTAAAACTATTACATATTCCACAACAGCAGCCAAAGAGAGATGACTAGTCACGTGGCAGTAAAGAGACACATGGAACAGGGTTTATGTCATACATCCCATCCCGGAACTGGTGACTCCGTGCTTTTTGTCTAGTAGTTAATAACGCATGAATACTCCAGCTGTTCTTATAACAGTTTATTTTTAAGACGACATTCTCAGCGTACGCTTGATTATCCACTCTTTTTTGTAGCCTTTGCGTGTGTGATGTGCAGAGCCCAGATTCTAATGACGTCACACTTAACTGCTGCATCATTAGTATTGCAAACTTACACATAAATTCCTATCATGGGTTTCACATTACGAAAATGTCTATTTATTGGATGTTTTATCATTTTATAAAAAATTTTATGTTAGGGTCTTTTTTCGATTTTAAGGCACTATTTTGACACTATTTCGTTGCCCTTTGGGTCTTTAGCCATTTTCTTGCATTTGCACTCATACATGTACAAAATTTCATATCACTGACTGTCTACATCAGAATAAATTTTAAAAGATTAGAAATTTCACTATTTACTGAGAAATACGAGTAGGTTTATGCATTCTTTACTCGCATTTTTGGAGGAAAAAAAATCTTTTGTATTTAGTTATCAATCTGGAAAGGGTTACTTGCGTGAAGTGGTGACTGTTGTCAGCGGAGAACGTATAATTACAGTTATGGAATTATGCCCCAAAATAGGGATGGGATATGTTTTACAACTTTCATATTAACCGGTGCATACAGTAAGTTGCTATTGCCATAGAATGAATGAATGAATGAATGAATCATTAATTCTCTTGACACTTGACACACATTTTACACAATGTAAGACAAAATTTTGTAATACCTTTAAAATAAAAACTCATTTATATTAACAAAATAATAAATTTGATTGCAAAAAAGCGTGGGGTGCTTTTTAGATATTTTTATCATATCTTTACTTTTATAAACAGCTACTAAATGAACTATTTATAACGTTTGATGTCGTTTTATTGCTTTTTTGCAATAAAATGTATTATTTTGTTAATAAAATGAGTTTTTATTTTAAACGTATTACAACATTTTGAAATATAATGAACTAGTTGTCTTTATATCGCTATAGAACAAACTCTTCATACTTAAGAATTGTTTTCTACTTTTTAGTTCGCTTTGTTATAAAAGCATGTCCTTTTAGAATTTGAAAACTATAATTTATTTTTAATTTTTAGTCTCAAATTTTTCTATCCAAATATTTTTCAATTTTTTTAATTTGAAACCTTTTTAAATTTTCTCAATTCGAAATTTCTTCTAATTTGTTTTAAAGTTTTCAAATCACATTTTTTTTGGAACAGTAGGTATTACATTTACATTACTACTTTAACTACACTATCAGCTGTTTTGACCTTCCTAACCCTGGGCAAAATTCGATCCACCGTCCTTCCCCCGAAATCTCCTGCCCCTCCGGACGTGTATCTCCGTCGTTCAATATTTAAATTCTTTAGCCCAACGTAATCTGTGTCGATTTCTAAACTGCCAGCTATTGTGGGCGTCTTGGCCCTGTGTGAACTTCAGTCCGCGATACTTTCCCTGGGTCTCGTGTTCCTTTCAGGTCCTCTCTCTGTGCACCTACGTCATCCAATATCTATATGTATTTATGTAATTGAGGCAATTTTCAGGGTGGAGGTAGAAATGTGCCTTAGTGACATCTAAGATGTCACAATTGTACTATCTTCTATAAATTTATCTTAGTCATTCTTTATCCTGACGACCCTGGTCAAGACACCGGGACAAAGTCGTGATATTATTGCATTCTCATCGGTGCTTAACATGTGCGCAAATTTTCAAGTCAATTAGACAACTCCAAGTTTGTGAAAATTACGTCGAAATATTGTGAAAAATGTATGTAGTAATCTTTTTATCCTGGTGATCTTGGTCAGAACATCAGGGCAAAGTCATGATATTATTGTATTGTTGTCGGTCCTTGACATGTTTGCAAATTTTCAAGTCAATCAAACGACTCAAGTTGGTGAAAATTACATCGAAAGATTCCATTACATACATACATACATACATACATACATACAGGTGAAGCTAATATAAAGCGTATAATAAAAAGCCATCTTTAGAAACAGGGCTGTGCGTGTGTCAGTCTGTCTTGTCTTGTCTGTTTGTCTGTCTGTCTGTCTGTCTGTCTGTCTGTCTGTCTGTCTGTCTGCCTGTTTGTCTGTATGTCTGTCTGTCTTTATGTGTGCCTGTGAATAGCATAACTCAAAAACAAAAACCCGATTAAATACAAAACTTGGTATTTAGGTTCAGCCTCTTCTAAGGATGCCATACTAAGATTTTTAAGAAAATGCTCCCACCGGCTACGCTTTACATGGAACATTTTTCCGTAACAAATGATTTTATCAAAAACGGCTTTAGCGATTTTGATTGAAATATCAAATGAAATTTATATCTTAAATTTTGTGGTAAAGTTTTCAGAAGTTCTATTTATTTTGGACCGTTTTTGCATAACTTGCAAACCATAAGAAATAGACAGAATCTTATTGTACAAAAAAAATCAGATTTCATTTAAATACAATTTATATCAACTACACTTTTGTGGAGTAAAGCATTTTCGAGATATTTCTTGTTATTTGTTTAAATTTTCCAATACTTTTCGTTTATTTTATTTTATACCCTGCACATTCAAAGAGAATGGAATTCAAAACCATAACATAACGACCAGACTTAAAACATTTGAATATCGCTTAACCTTGTTTTACTCTTCTATTCCCATCGTATATAAGGAAATATGTAATGAGACGTTTCTACAAATGTTTATCCCAATTAACACGAATCAGAGAGAACGATAAGCGTCTTTAACAAGAGTGAATAATGAAAGTAATGTGAGTGCCTACATCAGTTTTTTACACTTAGGAGGTTTTAGGGAAAATAATGGCATTGACATTGGAAACATAATTATTGCATGTCATTTCCCGGATGTGTACGTCAGCAAAGAGGATCACGTGGTCGTAGGAGTAATGACTGCAACAGTTTGGGAAGGTGCTAACCTAAGTGTTAATGCAACACCCAAGCTTTTTTGGCTTTTGGGTCTCTCTGTGATGTTTTGGCTATCTGCGAGAAGATGGACGCGCAGCGCCTAAATAATCTGATCTGTAGAAACAAACGAATACGGACAATGTGATTTGTATTGTGAAGCAGAGTATACGATAGATAGTATAGCAGATTTAATTCATTGCCGCGCCGCCATTTTAGCCATTCTTTCCCGGTCTTCCTTCCCTGCAGCTCCCTTGTCCAGCCCTGGTGGAGCGCACCCCATCCTCTCTTAAAATGTCAGTCTAACTCAATGTTGTTAGATGCCCTACATTAGATTTCCCTCGAGCATCCAGAGTTTCCCACAAAACTGAGGTTTTTCCCACACATTCAGTATTTTCTTAGAATCAAAATAAGAAGAAAAAGAGTACTTGCAGGCATATTAAAATAACTAATATTGAAAATATTTCATACAGAAACATTTGAGAAGTGTGAGATGGGCGTTCGCAAGCTTGAACGAGCAGCAGTCTGATCCGTTGGCTTGAAGAGCAGACCATTAGATCGAAACTGCTCCAGAAGCTTCATCACTATTCCTGTTCTTTGTCTTGACATTAACTATTAGAAAATTCTTTCGCTTCTTTCGTTTGGTGAATATGGTGATGATCATAATAATAGTAATAATAATCATAATCATAATAATAATAATTTCATATCTATCCCTGTTCTTGATTATTGATTTATCAGTGTACAAGTACATTGATGTTTGGGTCAAACAATCTGTTA